>VFFE01007090.1:638586-669112 GCA_008921705.1 Burhinus oedicnemus
TAACAAAAAAAAAACCAAACCAAAACAAACAAACCCACAACAACAACGAACACACAAAAAACAAAGGTCAGAGAGTCAAGGAGGTTTCTTTAATGGGCTTGCAGTCATTTGGCATTTTGCTCCAGAGCAGAGTATTCTGCTTCCGACACTCTGGAAGCATCGATAAGTTTAGTGAGACCTGTTTTGGCAGAGTACTTGAAAATAAAGGCCTTCATGAGCTCATATCTGTAGTTGCGGTTAATGAAGCTGTACAGGATGGGGTTGACGCAGCAATGGACTAGAGAGAAACACTGAGTGATGTGAAGAGTGGCATATAAAAAGTTCTCCATCTGACAACTGAAAGGTATGAAATGAAGGCTATAGAAGATGTCAAGCAAGACAGCTACATGGTAGGGAAGCCAGCAGACGAGAAACACAACAACGTAGGAGAAAATGATCTTCCCATTGCTTTTCCTCTCTTGGTCACTGGAGGAGGAGATGGTCTTCGCAAGGAGGAAATAAAAGACAGCAATGATTGGAAAAGGGATAAGAAAGCCCAACACAACAGAGATGAGCTCCATGCCAATCAACCACTCTTTGAAGCTCTCCTCTGGATAGACGGGACGGCAATAGGTTTCGTTGTTGGAAGAGACTGTCTTGAGGTAGTAGGTGTCTGGGAGAGATGCAGAGAAGGCAAGAAGCCACACTAAGATGCAGATGCAGCGACGGATTATCTTCTTCTTACGATTGCTGGAATTGGTGAAATAGGCAACTGAGAGGTAGCGGTCCACACTCATGCATGCCAGGAAGAAGATGCTGCCGTACAAGTTGATGGAAAATATAAGGTGAGTTATCTTGCACGTGATTTCGCCCATGTGCCACTGGTTATGCTGGACAAGGGAGACGACCCACACGGGAAGGGTGATGACGACACACAGATCGGCGATAGCCAAATTAAAGATGTAAAGGTGGGTTTCATAGCCAGTCATTTTGGCTTGGAGGTTGACCCACACCACAACTGAGTTGGCTACCAGCCCTATGACAAACATGAAAATGTAGAAGAAGGACAGGGTGTATAGCAGGGCACTTTTGTTAAGCGTGCCAGGGCATGTTGTCGCATCAACCGTGATGCAGTCGCCATTGTTGCACGTCCAGTTGATCTCCGTCAAGTTGGCCGTTTCCAGAAAATCAAGGATGGAAGTCAAATCAAGTGCACTCATGTTTGCTCAGTTTGGAGTTCGAGTGGCCTACAGGCAAAATAGGATCAACAGAAAAAAACTACAGTTAACAGAGGTATTCCTGCTGTCATCTTCGTACCTCAAAGCACATGCAGGACACGCTGTTTTAGTAACGTCCTACTCTTGTAAGGCACTTTCCATTAAAGAGAACCATGGAGTAAAACAACCAAAACAGATACATAGAATAACTCATCTGGTCAACAAAAGAGGAACAGCAGTAGCTTTTTGTGTGATTTTTTTTTTTTTTTCTCTTTTCCTTGCAGCTCAAATCTGACATCATCAGGTTGGCTATCATCCCCGGGTGTGAAATCCGCAAAGTACACTGTGGCCAAATAAATGTCAGGCAACTAAATCTGTCTTCTCCAGCATAAATGATGATACTATCACTTTCAGCAGGGGAATCTTTAAGCCATTTTATCTGCACTCCCTCAAGTGTAGTAGAATTGATCTGGCTGATACACGGTACCGTAAAACATTTACCACAAGCTCTGGTCAGCATCTTGTCAAGCCCAGCTCCAGCTGCATCAAGCAGAAATGGGAAAGTAAGGGGCTTTGTACCCTTGTCCAATTTTAAATTTAAATCCTGCTCTGTCCTCCCCCCTTCCCTTGAATTCTACTTTACAAAGCATCCCCTGAGTTTAACAATTATCACATAGCTTTGAGAAAAGAGAAAAGAAGTCAGAGCTTGACCACTGAGTAGATCTGCTGGGCTTAAGTTTTCTTTTTAGGAGAGTGCTTTGATTTACAAAATGCTCCCCCATCACAGCTGGCTCCACAACAACTGCTTTCTCCCCACCCTTTTGCTTTTCTACATCTACTTTTCTTGCCTCTTCAGCGCCTTCTTCCATCAGCAAGCAGCAGACAAAGCAAGGGGCTCCTTGTTAACTTCCTCACCAGCAGAAGGAAGAGCCCCAGCAGACCCACACAGCTTACACAAAATCTGAGGCCAGGCTGCTAATTAGCACTGTGCTTTTGGGGTGGTGTAAAAATGCTGCCTCCCCTGCTGGGATCCTCCCATCCCACAGGGCCAACAGTACCACCCATGGCAACAGCCGGCTGCCTTGGCCTGTGACCGCCATGCCTCAGCCAACCAAGATTTGGAGCACTGTGTCTGCAGAGTCCGGTTTGGGGCACATCAAAATAAAGATGGAGAGGTTGGTTTCCAAGGGATGGACCCCATCTCATTCTGCCATAGCTTCACTTGAGCCAGAGCATTGGGTCAGCCAGCCAGCCCACCTGTAGTCCCCACCATGGACACTTCTAGCATCCTAAACGGTGGCCACCTTGTTCTTCCCCATGTCCCCAGCCCCTGCCGTGAGTGGCATCCCCTGATGCCACCCTGGTCCTGGGGGCAATGCCGGCATAAGCGAGCAGCCAGAGAGAGCAAGGGGGCAAACAACTCACATGGCCACCCATACCTCTGAACATCCTTGACCCCACCAAAGGACCTCTTGGCAGTGCTTATGGGAGTGCAGAGGGGATGGGGAGCAGGGAGGAACTCAGACACACTCCCATCCTGAGCATCCTCTTCTCGCCCCGCTCCCCAAACAGGGATGTTGGTTGACACAGCACCTCTCACTCCTTCATCTGCATAATTGGCTCTTTCCAAACCTCCAACCCTCCCAGGGACACAGGCTACGGAAGAGAAGGGAGATAAGGGGGGGGATTAGTGGGGAGAACTCAAGGCACTATTGTCCTAGCAGAGGGGATGCCGGTGGCACTAACAATGAGGGGGGCCGTGCACACATGCAGAGGAGATCAAATCTCTCCACACACAGGGCCCAAATCGGCCCCGCAAGGAGATCTAGCCTATCACTTCAAACCTATGCAGCCTTCCAGGCTTTCATCCTGCTGGCCTGCTGAAAGACAGAGTTGAGATTCAAACCAAATTAAGCATGGATTTTGCTAAAATGATGGCTAAAGAGAGAGCTGAGACAGTAGCAGCTTCCTGTCTTGGGTTAGACGATTCCCCCTCTTGAGCTCAGGAGAGCAGAGGGTGATTTAACCCATGTCTGCGCAGGGCAGAAGGGGTGATCCTGCCTCATGCAGAGATGCAGGCCACCCTCAAGCTGCCTGTACCACCCAGTTGGTGCAGGCAGCAGAGATGCGCACTGTCCAGGCACAGCTCCCCGGGATGCTCACTTCAGCCCAGAGCCGCAAGCAGGCGAGAGAGACAGGTCTCCTGCTAGACCTCATCCAGGGTGCCACCACTACCACTGTGTCCCCAGCACAAACACTTTTCAAGGACTCTCAAGCACGTGGAGAAGCAGCACCATCCCTAAGTCCCTGTATCTCAAGACCCCACAGCAACTAAAGCAAACTCCTTAAATGCCACAAAACTCCCTGCCCCATGGCACAATCCACCGTCTCCTGTTGGTATTTGTGGACAGCAAGGCAACCAGAGCAGGAGGGACACAAGGCTAACCCCATAACACCCCACAGAAGTAGCACAGGTGGGCCTGGGCATCTTCTGGGAAGGCATGTGGTCCAACAAGGAGAGGGGGCTCATTTTGCATCTCAAGACCCCAGCTCAAACTAACCTCCAGGATGGAACTGTGACCACTCAACTACCAAGCTTCCAGCACACCCCCTAATGGAGAAGAAACTCAGACCTGGCTCTGGGGTGTCAGATCACCGGTGCCAACAGGGAGGCAGCGAGGGCGAGCAGGGAGGCAGCAACAGGGCAGCATAAAGCCCTTGAATCTGGGGCTCACACCAATGCTGAGGACACCATGGCCACCAGCTTAGGCCAGCAGCTAGGAGAGGGCACCACCATCCCAGCTGCTCACTCACAACCACCCTGGGGATCTTATTGATAACGCAAATGATGCTCAGCCCCAATCTCAGCCTGCCTCCACTCCAAGAGCAGGTCTGCTGTATGCACGTGCATCCATCTGTCTGGGGCCGCCCACATGCCTGTGCGCTTTCGCATCCCCAGCACGGTAATAAAAACATGAAACCGATACGGCCTCCCAGACTCAAAGCCCTGCTGGGGAGGATGGCTATATTCAGAGATTACAGCCAGGCTCTCTATAGTCTGGGATTAGCTGCTGTAACCGGAGCTCTGATTCCCACACAGATTAGCTGGGAGGTGTGGGGGGAACCCACCAGCCAAACTCAATAAAGCCACTCTGTGCTCCTAAACAAACACCTTTAGCGCTCTCTGCAGACAGCACAGTATCTTAAAAACTTGTGAAGGCAGCTGGAACTGCATTTTGTGTCCACTGCACTGCAAGACTCTTGCAGGCCATCACCCCATCACCCGGCAGGCACGTGTGCTGTGGCCAGTCCCTGCTAGTTCACAGGAGTTATGCCACGAAGGAAAGGAGATGCACCCGAAATCCTGCTCCAGGCACCCAGAGATGTCCCTGGAGCCGATACAGCCTGCAGGACCGCACCCTCCCCATCCCACATCCTGCCCAGGACTCGCTGCAGGCTGTGAAAATGTAAACAGGCATGAGCACCCTTGCCTATGAGGGCAGCCTAGCACCACATGGCAGTATGCAAGCCCTCAACACTTTTGGGAACTTCTTAGCACCCCCTCTTCCATCCAGAGCATCTCACAGCCCAGTCCTGCCTGCACTCTGACCTGCCTCCAGGCAGCTCAGGGGTGCGGGCAAACTGGACTTCACCCTTCCTGAGTGGAGAAGGAAACGAGCTATGCCGGAAAACGCCAGGATGGATGGTCGGCTTGTCACCCACACACCTTCACCCTTCCCATATCAAAGGGTCAGCCTGGTTCTCCAGCATGGGGAGGTGGGCAGCACAGACCCTTCCAGGCCACTTGGCCACCACAGGAGGACACCCATACCCTCAAGGGGCTTTGCAAGACTGAGTCCAGGACATTTAAACTCTCCTCTGCAGTCCTAAGTTGGAAAAAAAAAAAAAGTAACTGGGGAGATAAGTGTCCTGTGCAGCTGTGGATCACACCCAGGTATGCAGGGGAACAGAGTGCCCAGAAGCAAGCAGCACTCGGTGCCATGACAGTGGCAGGATGCAGCAGTGGCCCAAAGCAGGTGACTCCAAAGTCTCAGACCCTCCCAGCATGCCATCAAACTCTGCCACGGCGAGGTGTGCCAGCCCGCTAACCTGGCCACGGGAAGACCAGGTAGGGTGCGAGAAGAGGAGGCTCCCCCACCATCACCCCCAATGTGACCCCGAGAGGGGCTTGGATGCGGCCGTGGGAGGGGTGCTCGGCCCGAGGGAGCGAGGCTGCGGCGGCCACGCTGCTCCATCCTCCCGCGCTGTCACCCCGCAGGGGCCGGCGACGGGGAGGGACGGGGACGGGACACGGACACTCGCGGCGCGCAGCCCGCCCCCCGCAGCCCCTCCAGAACCCGCCGGCTTGAGGCTCCGCTTCCCCTGCCTCAGGCCCGCCCTTACCTCCCGCTGCCTGGGCGCCGGGCGCTGGCGGAGCGACTGAGCGCGGCCCAGCGCCGCCGTCCCCTTATATTCGCGGCAGGGAACCGCCTCTCGGGGGCGGCCCCGGCCCCGCCGCCCGCCCCGGCACGGCGCGGCCCGGCCCCCGCGGGGGGAGCTCCGGGGGCAGGGGGAAGGAGCGGGGACGGGGCGCCTCGCTGCACCCCAGGAGGGGGAAGGGGTTAACATGCGAGCGTCGTGGCTCTTTTGGGGTCTCCGTTAATATTAGCAGGAGAGCGGATCGAGGGTTGGGGGGTGGAGAGCCTCAGGCATCCGGTGGCAGGAGAGGGAAAAGGGGGCTGACACCAGGATGGGGGGGGAAAAAAGGAATATAAAGGGGGGGAGGGAAAGGGAAAAAAAAGAAGAGAGGAGAAAGAGAGGAGAAATAATTTTAAAAGCAAAAGAAAAAAAGAAAAGCAGGTTTCTAGCTGTTTTCTGTTTTGTTTTGGGTTTTCCCCCACCACTATAAAATATTGAGAAGACAAGGCAAGGGAGGCAGCGGATTCTTACCTCTACTCCCTCACCCAGGGCAAAAAAAATTAACGCCAAGGAAAAGCGACAGGAAGCCAGAAACTCGCAAACTAAAACTGAAAATCCACTGCTTTGCACTCCTCCTCAGCACAGGAAAATCAGGTGATTAAACTGGCCCGTGGAGAGGAAGGGGGTAGGTCTGTATTCAGCTCCAGCGGGGTCAGCTTGTCTGTCTGTCTGTCTGTCCCGGGGAAGATGCTAGGATTAGATGATAATCTACCTGCCAACACAGCAGCCGCACAATACAACTTGCTGAAGCCTGACAGTGGTGCTGAGAGCTCCGAGGGATCTGGCGCACGTACCAGGCTGCTCCGACAACATCAGGTAAGCCAGAGCGGGGGCTTGGCTCCCCCCTGCCCAAACGCTGCTGCTGGAGCACACACCGACACGTACAGCTCCAAGAGCCTAAACCACCTCGTCGTTACTGAGCCACTGTCCAGCCAGGAGAAACGGGTTACCTAACACATTTTAACCAGCACTTTTTGGAAGGGTGTTCTAGCACTTGCAACCCGAGGGCTTCAACACCCCCAGAAAGCATCTATTTTGTTTTCCCAAAGATGCTTAATCCTATTTCCACAGGCAATTAGAAGCCTGCATTAAAACCTGCTGGCAAATACATGCTTAAAAAGAGAACATGCTTTAAGCTCGAGAACTTGTGCTATGTGCTTTCATGGGAAAACAAGTCAGGGATGTGGCAAAACAAGACATTTCATTCTGTGGCAGAAGGGACCCGTTTAAAAAGAGCAAGGGTTGTGGGTTAAAAGGACTCCTGTTGCCAGCAGAGCAGTTTTAATTCTTAAAAAAAGATTGCTATTTTAAAAACTGTGCTCCAGTTCTCAGCCCACAATGCCTTAATTCTGCCTGCATCAAGGAGCAGGGTCAAATGCATCAAATTTACACCCCTGCAAGTGAAGGCACAATTAGCTTCAGCTTTTCTGCCAGCAAAGAGAAGATTAAACTGTAGGTATTACAACTCCTGCAGCTCCAACACGCACTGAAGCTTACCCAGTGCTCACCCCTGCTGCCTCCCAGCTCGGCCCCACGGATCCCCAGAGACCTCCAACATCTCCCAGCAGACACCGCACTGGGGTATCCTGGGGAGCACATGGCAGAGAAACACGCATTTGGTTGTGCCTCTGTCTCCACCGAGATCTGGGCTGCAACTGGCTCAAAGTGCCACCTTGCAGCAAGACCACAAGAGGCCACCTGGACCATGCCATCCACCACCTTGCTCACAACACTTAGGTTTAGGGGTTTAGACGCCAGGGAAAGAGGAGAAAAGGGACAAGCCTCTCACCATCCCACAGATGGAGAGGGTGAGATGTAAGGTACCTTGTTGCCCTCCCTGACCCCCACTCTCCCTGGATGAGGTTCTCCAAACTTTACAGCTGTTCGTGAGCAAAGAGTTTCAGCCTCTGCTTAAATTGTGAGTGTTTGCCCAAGTCTGTGGACACTGGCGGAACTGAAGCACGATGAGTTCAGACAATGACAGGATTAGGTTTAAAAATAAGCATGTATGAAGCACTCGGCTAAATTGGGCTCTGAAAATCCTTGGGAAAAAAAAATAAAAATAAAGGCACTCTAGCAGAACTCCAGAGTCACTTAGCCAAGAAAGCAAGCCGAGTGGTTTTTCCTTACTTGGTGTGCCAGAAAATAACATCAAGTAGTACAATCTCTTCCACAGCTCTCCAAAAACACCACTCAGCGTCGCAACCACAAAGCTGTGGGCTGTCCAGGAGTCACAGGCAACCTCCCCTCTTCTGCATTCGCTGAGAGCAGAGCCCTCGCTGTCCTTTCCAGGTTCCTCCCTCCAGTTATCTTTTTATAGCAAGCACGTTCCTCACGCAGGAGAGACAGAGCCTGTTCCCTTTCTGTTATGAAAGCCAGATTTTGCTCAGCGTTCATGGATGAAATGCCTGGACGGTAAGCAAAACAACACAGTCTTGAAAAAAACCTGCATGATATGAAACCACCTCCCTAAAACACAGCAAGCAGAGCTGGGGAGAAGCTGGGCACCCCAGATAAGATCAGCAGAAGGTCAAGATGCTACCTGCTTGCCATGATTAGTTGGTATCTGCTGCCAGTCCAAGCAGGTGTCCCAAGAGATGTGTTCTTCAGACAGTCCAGCGACCAGAAACTCCTTGCAGATGCAGCTATCCAGGAAAAGCGATCCATTGCTCATTGAAAATGAGTCGTCTCCAGATATTTAGGAATGGGGGAGAGCAAAACTCTGCAGCTCTTCAGCCTGCTACAGAAAAGTGTGTGGCAATGTGCCAGGGAGAGACTGGTCACCTTCACAAGGCAGTGAATTTGCCTTGCTGGGTTTTTCTTGGGGTCCTTCTGTGACAAGCCTCTGCTTTCCCCATACCATGGGAGGCCTTGCGCAAGGTCAAGGCTCCACTGTGCTCAGCGCTGCAGATAAACACACCTAAGGGCAAGCTCTGACCTGTAGAGGTAGGTACGGCAGGAGGGGCAGGCACAGGGTGTCAGGCAAAATGCGGCACTGAAAGACAGATTATTATTTTAACTGCTTATCCAATTGTTTTGCATTTATATTTTTGTTTAACTGCCCAAACTACAGCAATATACTAATGCATGGGGAAAAAAAACAGGAATTTCCCACAGTCCCCACAGCCTCTCCCTGCTGGCATTGGCAATGTGGGCTGAAAGCATCATTTTCTCTTAAGGCTTCCCTTTCCAACTGGGAGGCAGATGGAAGCTAACACCCAGCCCTGCCAACTCAAGTCAATTAAAAAAAAAAAAAAAGGCAAGTTGGCAGCTTTAAGTTTTTTGGGGCTGAGAGAGAAAGCCAATAAGGCAAAGTGCATGTATGTGTTGGGTGGGGGAGCATTTCAATACCACAGCAAATATCAAAAAAGGACAAAGGGAAACATTTCTCCATTGCACAAGAGAGGATCTGCGTGCAGCAAGAGCAAGGCGAGAGCAGCATCACCAAGCGGGTGTCCAAAAGCAGCAGCCTCACGCACAGGCAGAGAACAACGCACTGGCCAGGAGTGCAAACACCCACATCGAGATGATAAAACCAGGGAGGGCCCTGGAGGAAATCAGGCTGTGATCCGTGAAATGTATGGAGGTAAAAAAGAGCTTCCTGCAGTCCTGGGAGCCAGCGCCAGCGGGCTGCTGGACGAAAAGGCAGCGCTCATTTCCTCTCTCTTCCAAGACAGCTAGTTCTCTGTCCTCTCCCGGTCACGTTTCTCACTGCATCGGTTGGATGATGGATGGAGGAACAAGCCACTGGACTAACAAAAGGAATAAATAGATGACTACATCAGGAGTCACCTCTGAAATCGCAGGCAGAAAGGAAACAAGCAGTGAATTTCCAGCAGGCAGCAACTGCGGTACTGCCCAGCCTCACTTCCCCTACCAACAGAAAACAATCAAGTCATTTAATGCCAAGCCATGCCTAAACCAGCGTCAGCAGCCCCCGGCAGCCGTCAGGAAAGCCACAGGGCTGGTCTCCTGTCCAGCTCCGTCCTGTCTGGTTTGGACGAGATGCAAGATGAGGAAACCAAGGGGAAGAGAGCAGGGAGAAGTACCGTCCCCGCTGCTGCACTGTGGAAAGGCACTACTTGTGACTGTGGCAGTGCGGGAAAGGCACTCGTACTCATTGGCAGTTCCAAGGAGATCAATGTCCTCCTCTGTGGAAGGATGGAGCAAGCCAGAGGTGCCCCAAACTGAAGAAGCTGCCATAGCTTGGGAGGGTGGAAAAGCCAACGCAAGAGGCATGGCGGCAATGCTGGGTGGGATGCTCAGCGCACCCTGGGATGCTGCACTCACACCTGCAAACACGTGGCATTACCCTGTTTTCCAGCTAGGGAAACTGTGGCAGAAAGAAGTTGACCTCTTAAAACCGGAGAGCAAAGGAAGAGATATGCAGGCAGAGGCTGCCAGGGTGAACACAACCCATCCTAGGGCAAGGCTCCTGCTTCCCCTAGCCTAGCCTAAACCAATAAACCACACAATAAAAGACAAATCGCAGTGCAGGACTTTTCTTTATCCTCCATACCACCCACCCGTTAGTTTTAAGGTTCATGAGTTTGGTTTGGGTTTTTTTGCAGAAAGCCCCTCGTGAGCTGGTTTCCCTCTATGCTGTAAGCTCCAAAGCTGTATTTTCAACTTCACCACAACAATAAGGACCACGTTTAAGAGGAAGATTTTAGAGCACAAAACCTGAGCTCCTTGGGATGTCACAGGCCTTCAGCATCTGGAGTTTGAAGCACCACATGCTGAAAGCCTTGTGAAAACCTGCCGGCAGAGATCTGTGTGTTCCAGGCAGACTGTCCAGCCTGGGGACGCTGCCGTCAGCATTCACCTCTTGACAAGTGATGGTGAACAGCGCTGATTCAGAGAGACAACGCAAAGCACACAGCACCTCACATGGGTCTCAATCAACTGGGCCACCCAGGATTTTAACCGTTCTTTGCCTTTTTCCCCCAAAGACACAACAGGAGAGAGGTTAAGATTCCCGTCCAGCCACCCAGCACCGTGCTTTCTGTCAGTCCCAGCGGGAATTGCAGCCATCGTTCCCAGTGAGCTTCCCAAAAGCCAAGCACTGGTATGGCACGCATCCCAGTGAGATCCACTGAGGAAAGGGCTGGCAGAGCAATCAATTTACCATTTTCAAGGCAATGAGAGCTTTTAGGAGAAATCAATTGGTGATGTAATTAGGAATATTACCCGTGTAGCTAATAATTACTGAAGATGGCTCTCTCCTTCACAGTTCATTTCCATCTTACCCTTCCACTAAATAAAGGTGTTACCTATGGATGTTATTTGTGGCTTCATATTCTACTGTCATAGGCATTATTGCCATTTATTTGAGAGCGTGCCGGAGCATGACCATGAGGAAGATAAAATAGGACCCTGAGCCAGAAATCCTGCCTGGAGCAGCTAAGCAGCCAGCAGTAAAGATTTTTCAGAAGCATTGATTTTTACATAAACACTATTCATAAACTTCTCTCCTCACAGTGCTGTCTCAAATTAGCAAGGTGACATTAATGTATCGGGGGGTAGGTTTTGACAGAAGCCATGCTATGGAAAGCTGGGCTCTAACTTTGCATCGGCAGCAAGTGTTACAAGTGGCACACCGGGGACAGAGAAGGAAGAAAGGAGTTTGAATTAGGATGATGGGATGCCCCCCCCCGCCTTCACTTGCTTCCATGGGAGAGAGTCCTGCTAGGTGTAAAACGACTAAATACTACATGCTGGTAAGAAATAAAAAATTCATTAAATCATAAATCTTTTGGAAAGGGGATCTACTGGGGAGATTATATTCACTTTTCATGGATATATTAATTCAACGGTGGCATATCATATTGTTCTCTGTGGGGGAAAAAGACATATTGTTTTAAAGTATGATATTTAGAGCAGTCCTTTAGGAAGGAAAGCAAATATAATCTTGGCAAGGAAAACTGACTGCATGAGCACTGAGTAAGGGACATTAAAAGCAGGGCCCAAGTCCCAGCTGCCGAAAGTCAGCATAGTTTGACTGGAGTTGTTGGAGCTATGCCCGTGCATGGGAGCTGAGAATGAAGGTCACCTCCATTTAGCTGCAACTCCTTGAAAATGTTAAGTAAATGAACACAAAGGGTAATTTTTTTACTGGGTCTGTTGTGAACAGTCACTGTTGGCCCACTAGCAAACACCAACAGCAGGTGAGAAGACAAAGTCATTACAGCTGCATTCAGTTTGATGTTTGTTGGTTGGGAGCTATCTGGCTATCTCCTTCTGGATTGCTTCTGGCTCAGCAGGGGAAATTGCTGAGCTCTCCTGGCTCTCAGTCCAGCCAGACACTGGACTACAACCGGACATCCAGCTGCTAAACACAGCCTCACCAAAGCCCTCCTTCGGCTGCTGCCCAGTCTAGACTCCCTGCATGCCTGGTCCCCGTTCTCCTGGAGGCTCCAGTTCTACGTGCCCAGAAGTGTCTACAGCAGACTGACACTTATCTCCTGCCATAACTGAAATCAGATCAAGGCCTCTTGAGGGACCATATCTGACAGACATTTGAGGAGCACACTGCTCACAGCCAACCACAGCATATCTATGAGGTCTCCTCACAACAGGCGGCTTCCACACAATGCTGGGGTGAGACTAGTCTCACAGGCCCCTTTCACAGCTATGGTCATATGGCACCTTTGGCTTCCCATCTCTCTCCTGACCCCACAAATCTTGTATTCCTTTGAAATGGGAGCATCCCTCCCTGCTTTCTCTATCCATACCTTTAGCATGGTGGTCAGCGCAGCCCCACAGGCCATGTAGGTTTGAATTTCCTCCAGCTTGGCTCCAGGCATAGAGGCCACTGGGACAGGACTCCTGCCCACTGTGCACATTCTCCACACACTCATCCCATGCACAAGTCCCCAATGTGCCCCATTGTCTCCTGGAGCGTATCTCCCCTCATGAGGAGGCTGTGGATCATAGACAAAACCACATGCAGACCTGAGCTCAGATCAGCTTCACCCAGCACCATAAGCACAATCCAAATCATCCCAAGCAGTGCTGTTCTGCATATATGGCTGCTCCCATAATAGCTATTGGAAAGTCTTCAGCAGACATACAAGTTACTGTACAGTAACTGTTAATGACTATGTCCTTCCTCTGCGATAACTCGCCATCCGAAGTAGCTTATTTCAGAGGAACAAGGGGAGAAGATAGCTTAAGCTTACCGTACAAGATAACAGTGGCCACGGAGCAGCTCTTGCACCATAATACAATTCATGCCCGTTTGACCATGTCGCACTCTTAACCGGCTCAGGCACAGATAACTTGGCCCACCAGAAAAGATGGGATTTGCTTATCACCTGAATTGCACAGGACACTGCACAAGACAGCACACACATGCAAACATCTGCTGGACTTCTCACTTTTCTCCTTCCTTTTGCCGACCCAGCTATCTCACTGAAAACTTTTCCATCCCAATGAGGTGTAAATTTGAAGCATCATTGCTCCCACCAACAAAAGTACACGCAGTGCTGTTCCTAGGTAATTAAATGACTAGATAAAATAAAAAGGGCTGATGCAACATTAACCATGAACAGTCAAAACAACAAAGTCAGCACACACAAACCACAAAGACTCTTAATGCAATGGGAAGTCAGTTGTTCGTTATTTATGTATTTGCCAGAAATTTATTCAACTACCTGCTCAAGATGAAAAACACTACTAAGGCTGTATTTTTCTCCATACCTGGGCCAGGTTCCCAGTTGAGACAAGCAGTTTATACAAACCAAACACTTGGACAATTTCAGTTTCTGTAGAAACCCTTGTTGCTGGGGTCCGTAATGTTGGCTTTAGGTGCAAGGCACATTGGTGGCAGCTCACAGCCCAATGCCGTAGGAAGCCAGAGAGGTCTTAGACTACTCAAATTATCCAATGAGAGCACAAGAAGGAGGCAGCCTGTGCGTTAGCTTCTGTCCAGGGCCCCTGGAAAGTTAATCCTATCCGATTACACTACTTCTTTTTTTCCATAGAAGAAATAAACAGTCTTTTGTACTAAACATAAGGCTGCCTTCTTTTGAAGGAATATTTATCATCCAGGATAAATTAATGAGTTCATTCCATTTTTGTCCCAAGTCTTCAAAGTGGTGGTTTTACTTCATGATGCAGTATCAGTTGGTTCTGCCTCTGTGCTAGGCAGTCCCCACAAGACAACCCACTTTTCCTTCAAAAAAAAAAAAGAAAAAAAAGAGAGAGCACGAATGCAGATCATCTCATCATTTGCTCAAAGCCTTCCCACCAAATTCCACACATGCATGTTAGAGCCATGCAAACACATATGTAAGGAGCTGAGACCGGCTTCCCTTCAGACTGCAAACACCAGGAATGTAATCGATGACATTGTTCAGTGAAGACAAGTGACCAGTGGATGACAAAATCTGCTGTGAGTTGCCCCAGGAGAGGGCCCAGCTCTGAAATAAGAAGGATGGCTCGGTTGCCTTCCCCACACCAACAGGGACTCCGTTGTGCTGAGCTGAAACCTTGACTCATTACAATGTCACTCTGTCTTTGGATGCGATATCCTGTGGGGGAATCTTCTGGGAATGTATTTTGGTTCAGACTTGGGTCAAGGAGAGTTGACTTGACCTGAAAATAAATCCAGGCAATCTCAAGCTGAAGAGCTATTGACTACTGTTTGCCATACAATAAAGTGAGATCAAACCCGGCTGAAACCCAGGGTTAACATAAATCCAAGGAGAAAGGGGAACAAGAAAATTCATTCACCACCATGACAAAGGGGACATTTTTTGCACTGGCAGAATTCAGAGCAGGGACTGAAATCGCTTCCCCAGCAGCATTTTTAGTGTCACATATGGTAAGTGTGTGCTGTTTAGCTGTGCTGATATCTTCAACAGACTGGCAATAAGATAAGAGGTACATGATTACATGTGTATGAAAAAGGTTTCATGTTTTTTGGGGTTTTTTTTACCCTCCCCTCCTTTTTTAACATCACTAGATGGAGTTCCTCTGCTCGCACACAGGGCAGCTTTTGTGAGAGGTATTTTATATGGATCCCCAAGGAAAGATCTCAGCGGACAGGCTCTGAGCACTATTGTGTGCACGTGTGCGCAGTAACTCTCAGCAACTTTTGGTTTACAGTCCAGGAGAAATGCTGGTTGTACTCGCTGCAGCTCCAAGGTGAAATCCTGCTCCTAGCTTATGCTAAGGGGAGTTGTACCATTAACTTCACTGAAGCTAGCCTTTCTCCTCTTCCAGAAGCTGCTTTTTTAATGTTTGTTGGATAAAGCAGTTTTTCAACCAGCTGATGCTTCCCAGGTATGTGATGCAGGGAACCTGAGAGATCCTCCCCACCCGTGCTACAATATAACCTCAGAAAAAAAAGTAGAAGATCCCCCCCGACTCTCCTCCTTCCCAGACCTCAGAGCCAAAAGCAGCAGTTTGACTCACCAGCCCTTTGCCCAGACCTGTAACACATACCCCACTCAATAAATTTTGCAGCTTCTCAATGTGGCTGGAGCTGCTGGTTGTCCAGCAAATGCTTGGTAGGATCCTCCATCCACCCAGCAGCCAAACCACAGTAATTTGGTAGTTTTGTCAAAGTCAACACTTTAAGAGTGCAAAGCTGTCCTAACCCCAGAACAAGTCATGGACAGTAACAAGATTTAGTGGTCCTTGAACATCAAGTTTTATTGTGCCTGATGAGTGTCCTCAAAGCTATCCCCAGCTCGAGCTTGCACCCATTTCCAACCTAGAACAGCTGGCACATCTCAGGATAAACATTAAACATAGTTTAGTCCTTCTGCTGGAATTCATTATTTTGCAATAAGGATCTGGTCAAATCCCTCTAGTCTTTCCAATCCCTTTCCATCATCCCCTTCTCTCAAGCATGCAAAGAGACAAGACACCTTCTGCGCTTGGCCAGGGAAGGTGCAGAGCAGCTCAACTCATTGCAGCGCAGAGATGCACGGGGCTGTGCCCAGGAGCCCTGGCAACATGGACAGGGCAGGAGCTTCACCAAGAACACATCAACCCAGACAAGACAAGACTGATCTCAACCCAGAGAAGTCTGACCAGGGTAGCTGCTTACAGGAGATGAAGCCAATCTCTGTGGTAAGACACAAGCACCACATTCCCCATCGGAGTGCAACTATTTCTAAACACAGCTCAGGGAAAGCTGCATTTTTTTTATTTTTTTTTTTTATTTCACTAAACCCCATTTTATTAACTAACTTGTGCTATAATGTAGATGATCCCTTTGCTTACAGAATAAATTATGCTGCTTCTTCCCACCTCCCACTGTGATTGCATGATTCCTGGTCAGATTGTATCATGTTTGATCTAAGAATGTATAAACTCCACTAAACAAAGCTGCAATAGAAAGCTGAACAGTAAGTTGAGACTCCAACCTCTCGGGGGGGGGGGGGGGGGGGGGGGAAAGGTGGGTTTGACAAAGTAACATGCTGAGAGAGCCTGAGAACCTTTCAGATTAAATAAAGTATTTTAAGAGAGACTTAATATTCAAACTCAGCATTTCACATCTGCACCCTTTAAAACTGTCAGGAACTTCACCCCTGACTCAAGTGAAATGGTTGCAAATTGGGATTCTTTTACCAGCGTGTGAAAATTAACACTTTCAATTGCAATTAGCAGTACCACAGCCCTGCTCACACTTTTGCTCCAGAAACAAGTCGCACATGAATATTCACAGCCAACCAATGTCACTTAACAGTAGCTTTCTAGTATAGACATTCCCAGCACGTCTCTCTTCCAGATCAGGAATGAGAGAAGAAAGGCACATATCAGTCTCCCTCCAGTGGCTTTACACGTATGTACCCAAACACTGGTCATCTTAGGGAGCTCTGGGATGGTTTCTTCTCATCTAACCAACAGTGCAGTGGGGATTGCTCTGCTAAGGAGAGGTCTAGGGATTAAGGGGTTATATACATGGAAGCATAAGTATTTTTTAATGGGCACATCTTTCCTTCACAAGAAATATCCATCACGACAGCAGGTCTACTTCTCAAGCCCTGGCTTCCCTGAGACATATGTTTGCAGGACCAACTTAACCCTCCTTTTTAACAGTCCGTTCCATCTACAACAGCAAAAACATGAGGAAAACCAATCCTGGAGATTTTTCACCCATCAGCAGAGGTCACAGTGAGGAGGGGACCTGCTCAGTCTTTTATCCATTACCTGCCCCTTCTCTGCTCAGGTATCAAGTGCACTGCAGTCAAAGTATCTGAGTCCTTTCTGCATGGCATGATAGCAAGCACCAATAAAACTAATTGGAAGAGAGGGAGAATTATTGATTTTAATATCATAAGAGGGGGAGTTAAGTGGTTCTTTTAATGCAACAAACAGTCTCCAACTTAAAGCTGCGGCCATTTCAACTTCATCTCTCCTCACTGGTGTAATTAACCCTGAAGCAGAGGAAGCAGGACAAGAAATGAAAAAGAGAACGGGGTGGAAAAAACCCCGGTACTACCTCACAGGTCGTCACGTTTCAAAGCACACGAAGAAGCCCCTAGTGAAGCAGTGAAAGCCAAGCATTCTCTCTTAAAAACATAAAAAGTTATGAGCTCAGTTACAAGCCTTCCCAGTGCACACTCACATGCTACCAACCAGATGGACCAGAGACTCTGCCTAGAGCTTTAAAAATGCACGCAAAGTATCATTCCTTGATGCTGTTTCGTCCTCAAGCCAGTCTGAAGTCATCCACAGAATCTGATGGCCAGTGTTACGTATGATTTACTGGAGAGCTAAAGAAGCCACCTCACTGCACCCTTTGCAGGCAGGATGGCCCATTCTCTCCTCCTGCAGGACCTTTTATTTCCAGGGTCTGCTCCATCAACTTTCAGCTGCACCAAGTTCGCGAGGCAGAAAAGAAAAAGAAAAGTAATTGTGTTCCATGCGTGATGTTACTGGCACTTGTCAAAAGAGAAAAAGCAGATTCCCCGAGCCTCCTTTCCACCCTCAAAATAGCCAAAAAGTTGTTCTCCACCAGAATAGCTTTCAAATGAAAGCCCAGTAAGAAACTTGGAGCTGATGTCAAGTCTATCAGTGTAAATCAATGGAGCCCTTGCTGTCCTCAAGGAAGCCAGGAGAGCAGAAAGCAGGGAACCACGCTCCTCTGACTTTAAAATATTTACTTAAAACTGGATGCCAGGAAGGTGAACAAAAAATAATGCTTGAAAGGAGAGGGTGACTATTTAAGGGATGGAAAGAAAGATTATATTTACAGGGTCATGGCATAAATTTAACATGTCATATCTGAAACAAACTGAGAACTGATTAGGCACCTAAAATGAAACAAACACCTAAGCCATTTATTAAATCCTACTTATGGCATTAGAGGAAATCCAGTTTTAAAAGCAAGTTGCAGATAGCTCTGGAAAATGCCTTCTCACTTTGCAGATAATATTATAACGGCAAATCAGGTACTAAAGTTCTCACCAGCAGTTGTTTTGCTTGGCTGTCTTAAAAAGCAAACAAACAAACAAAAACCCCAACAATGCCTTGCATTGCCTAATGGAAAATTCAGGCTAGCCCTGGAAAATTCTCTGGCCCACCAATAGAGCTGGTGGGGAGTTTTCCAACAAGTGAGCTTTGGATAGGAAGAAAAAGGTTTCTGCAGAAAAAAAAAAAAAAAAAGTTGGGTTTCATGGAAATATTTCAGTTTTCCAGATGGACAAAAATTGAAGGAACTATGTCTTAATTTTCAGGCAAGGTTAAGTCATCATTTGGTCTAGATCAACTGCTACTCCCCACCCTTTGTGGGTGAAGCTTTCTGCTGGAGCTCCGTTAACATGATTCATCCAACTCTCTCCCAGGAGAGACATTGCTTCATTGGCATCCCTCCTGTATCTTGAGAAACACAGTCTGGCCAGAGGAGAACAGAGGCAGCTGCTCCAGGCAGATTACTTTTTTTTTGCACAGGCCCATCATGTTTCTTGCACAGAAACAGGAGAAGTTAATCATGTTCTTGACACGAAAAAGAAGAGAATAATTTGGTTTTTAAGCCAGGCTGCAATGATGAGAGTTAAGATGCTGATGTCAACCACAGCAGTGCAATCAGCACACACCCACAACTGGCTCCAGAAGCAAGGGAGGGTTATTTATGAATTACTACATGAAGCCAGGATACAGAGCTGTGAGCAGCAGGATTGCCACCAGGCCAGCTGTGATTTCTGCTGGTTGGTCTAAATCCTCTGGATCCCCGAACAAACTATTAATGGCCAGATGGATGAAAGCAGGGTCAAAAGGCACTTCCAATAGGTCTGCAAGATCTTCACTGAGCAGTTAATTGTTCAAGGCAAAAGGCCCACACATCAAGGATGACTGGTCTTGCGAAACAGACATTACACACACTTTTGGGGCTTTCCTAGTCTTTCAAGGCAGGCATTTTATTTTATTCTTCGAGATTTAGGCATGAAGTATTTATTAGCACAGACAGGTGTTTGGTTAGGAGAGACAGCCAGCCACGGTGAGGCAAACATCTGGAGCCCATGACAACTGACTTCAAACCAATTTCTTGTGCAAGTCAAGACATGCTGGGAGGTCATAAGCAAAACAAGAATTAATTTAGGGCAGTCACTGGGACTCATAACTGATCCCGCAAGCGTGCACAGTATGTCTGCACAGAGCAAAAGGTACCACTTACTGCTTTTGTGCTGTAACTATCAATAATGTTTTGTGATTGCCCAGGAGTTCAGGGCAGGTCAACATGCCACGAACAATTCCTTTGCTACAGAGGTCAATGTTCTGTCATGACTGGTATTTACTTTATGCCCTGAGCAATACAACCGCTACTAGTTCTGCATCAGCTAATATAAGCAGGCGGGGGGGTGCTGATGATATCTCAACCCCTCAAGATTTGTTTTGTCAAAGGACCACTGTGCCCTGCCTTACCTACAAGAATTTGCTGGCATTCAGTAAGCATGCCTGGAGGAGCAGTAAACTAGAAATCCCAACATCAAGCCAGAAATAAAGACTATTCCTCTATGTTTACTTACTGAACAGCAATCTCTTGGACTTCCAGTAGCAGAGGCCCAAAACCTGGAGATGGGTTGCAGGTTAGCAGGAGAGCACCTGGAGTGCAGCTGAAAGGAAAGACAGCCACTCCAGCCAGGGAGCTAGATTAATCGAGGGCCCGACTTAAATGCTTGTATGTGAATGCACGTAGCATGGGGAACAAACAAGAGGAGAGACGTATGCATGCCTACAAAAGTACGATCTAATTGGCATCACAGACACATGATGGGACTGGAGTGTTGGAATGGATGGATACCATTCAGGAAGGACAGGCAGGGGAAACGAGGAAAGGGTGTCACCCTCTGTGTCAAGGATGAGCTGGAGTGCATGGAGCTCTGCCTGGGGATGGATGAGGAGCCAACCGAGAGCTTATGGGTCAAGATCAAAGGGAGGGTAGGGACAAGTGATGTTACAGTGAGGGTCTGCTACAGGTCACCTGACCAGGAAGACCTAGCGGATGAGGCCCTCTAGAAGCAGATAGGAGCAGCCTAATGTTCAAAAGCCCTGGTCCTCATGGGGGACTTCACCCACTCCGGTATCTGTTGGAAGGACAACATAGCAGGCCATAAGCAATCCAGGTGGTTCCTGGAATGTGTTGATGACAACTTCCTTCTCCAAGTGACAGAGGAGCCAATGAGGAGAGGTGCCATGCTGGACCTTGTTCTCACCAACAAGGAGGGGCTGGTGGGGAACGTGAAGCTCAAGGGCAGCCTTGGCATCATGAGATGGTGGAGTTTGAGATCCTTAGGGTGACAAGGAGGGTGCGCAGTAAGCTGACTATCCTGGACTTCAGGAGAGCAGACTTTGGCCTCTTCAGGGATCTGCTTGATGGAATACAGTGGGACAAAGCCCTGATAGAAAGAGGGGCCCAAGAAAGCTGGCTGATATTCAAGGACCACCTCCACCAAGCTCAGGAGTAATCCATCCTGACAAAGAGGAAGTCGGGTAAAAACGCCAGGACGCCTGCGTGGATGAACATGTAGCTCCTGGACAATCTCAAACAGAAAAAGGAAGTCTACAAAGGGTGGAAGGAAGGACAGGTAGCCTGGGAGGAATACAGAGAAATAGTCTGGGCAGCCAGGGATCAGGTTAGGAAAGCTAAAGCCCAGATAGAGTTAAATCTGGCCAGGGGTGTCAGGGGCAACAAGGAAGCCTTCTGTAGGTATATCAAGGACAAAAGGAAGACTAGGGAAAATGTGGAAAGAAACAGGAGACCTGGTCACCCAGGATATGGAGAAGGCTGAGGTACTCAACAACTTTTTTGCCTCAGTCTTCACTGGTAAGGGCTCTGACCACACTGCCCAGGTTGCAGAAGGTAAAGGCAAGGACTAGGAGAATGAGGTACTGCCCGCAGTAGGAGGAGACCAGCTGAGGAACCTGAATGGGCACAAGTCCATGGGACCTGATGAGATTCATCCACAGGTCCTAAGAGAACTGGCAGATGTAGTTGCCAAGACACTATCCAGCATATTTGAGAAGTTGTATCAGTCTGGTGAAGTTCCCACTGACTGGAAAAGGAGGAACATTACCCCCATTTTTAAAAAGGGTAAAAAAGATGACCTGGGGAACTACAGGCCGGTCAGTCTCAACTCTGTGCCCGGCAAGATCATGGAGCAGATCCTCCTAGAAACTCTGCTACAGCACATGGAAAATAAGGAGGTGATTGGTGACAGCCAACATGGCTTCACTAAGGGCAAATCATGCCTGACAAATTTGGTTGCCTTCTACGATGGCATTACAGCATTGGTGGATAAGGGGAGAGCAACTGAGATCATCTACCTGGACTTGTGCAAGGCATTTGACACTGTCCCGCATGATATCCTGGTCTCTAAATTGGAGAGATGGATTTGATGGATGGGCCACTCGGTGGATAAGGAATTGGCTGGATAGCCACACTCAAAGAGTTGCAGTCAACAGCTCAAGGTCCAAGTGCAGTGCAGTGACAAGTGGTCTTCCTCAGGGGTTGGTACAGGGACCGGTACTATTTAACATCTTTGTTGCTGACATGGATGTTGGGACTGAGTGCACCCTCAGCAATTTTGCTGATGCCACCAAGCTGTGTGGAGCAGTTGACACGCTGGAAGGGATGCTGGAAGGGAAGGGATGCCATCCAGAGGGACCTGGACAGGCTTGAGAGCTGGGCCTGTGCCAAGCTCAATTCAACAAGGCTAAGTGTAAGGTCCTGCACGTGGGTTGAGGCAATCTCATGCAAAAATAGAGGCTGGGTGGAGAATGGATTGGGAGCAGCCCCGAGGAGAGGGACTTGGGGGTGTTGGTGGATGAGAAGCTCAACATGAGCCGGCAATGTGCACTCACAGCCCAAAAGGCCAAACGCATCCTGGGCTGCATCAAAAGAAGTGTGGCCAGCAGGTTAAGGGAGGTGATTCTGCCCCTCTAATCCGCTCTCGTGAGACCCCACCTGGAATACTGCATCCAGCTTTGGAGCCCCCAGCATAATAAGGACATGGACCTGTTGGAGCAGGTCCAGAGGAGGGCCACAAAGATGATCAGAGGATTAGAGCACCTCTGCTATGAGGACAGGCTGAGAGAGTTGGGGTTGTTCAGCCTGGAGAAGAGAAGGCTCTGGGGACACCTTTATAGCAGCTTTCCAATATCTGAAAGGGGCCTACAAGAAAGCTGGAGAGGCACTTTTTACAAGGGCATGTCGTGATAGGACGAGGGGTAATGGCTTCTAACTGGAAGAGGGTAGATTCAGATTAGACCTCAGAAAGAAATTTTTCCCTATGAGGGTGGTGAGGCACTGGAACAGGTTGCCTGGGGAAGCTGTGGAGGCCTCATCCCTGGAAGTGTTCAAGGCCAGGGTGGATTGGGCTTTGAGCAATCTAGTCTAGTAGGAGGTGTCCTTGCCCATGGCAAGGGAGTTGGAACTAGATGATCTTTAAGGTCCCTTCCAGCCTAAACCATTCTGTGATGATTCTGTGATTCCCACTCAGGAAAAGCACACCCTTGTAAGATTTCAACCAGCCTTTACATTCCCATAACAAATCCACACAGATTAACACAGAATTTTAACAGGGGAACTCAGCCAGATTAGGTCGCTGTGAGTGTTTCCAAGATCATTACAGTTAAAAGCTACATAATACAGATGATATGGAGCACTGAGAAAAGCAAAGTGGCAGTTTAGAGAAACTACTGAAGACAAAACAGCACACCTGATACTCTCATTCAAAGCCTTAGATGGTCAATAACTTGGGGAGTTGTCACACAGGGCGGCTGAGCTTCAAGACTCTCACACAGTAAGGTCCCTTCAGGTGTTCTTCCAGCAAATTTCATGCTGGGGTTCTCTCATGTAATGGAAAACTGTCCTGGTTTGAGGTAAAACGGGACCAATTTTGTTCAGTAACTTTACTTTTTAGCTAGGCCTCTTCTAACTGCTGAAATTAACAACATGCTGTGCAGAAAACTGTTCACTCTCAGAGTGGTAAGACCCATGTTTATAGTTGATGCCAAGGAACAGTACGCAGAGAGGCTCTTGCTTATACTTACTGCTATAACAACCAAGGCCAGCCAACTTTGTTACTTGCCCTGTTGGAGGATCGGAAGTGGAAAAGCGTAGAGGGGTCACACCTTTGGGGAGGAGCGGACAGGACAGGTGACCCAAAACTGACCCACAGGGTATTCCATCCCATCTGCCTCATGCTTAGTGTAAAAGCTGAGGGATCAAAGGGTCAGCTCTCTTTCTTCAGGGCCGGCGTCCTGGGGGGACTCTGTCTCTGCGTCTGCCCTTAATCCCAATCCTGAATCCAGATCCAGAATCCAGTTTCTGTCTGTCACTGAGTCCAGTCTGGGACTTCCCCAGCACCTGCTGGTGACGTGACTGTCATCCTTGGAGCTTGATACAGTTTCGTATATATATTTCATTATTTCCTTTTTATTATTTTATTATTAATATTTCATTGAAGTAGTTTAGTTCCTTCTAAACTCTTAAGTCTCTCTCTCTCTCTTGCCTCCCTTCGGGAGCGGAGCAAGAGAGAGAGAGCATCTGTTGTTCCACCAGATTGGGCCAATCTGGCCCAAACCACAACAAAAACAAAGCCATTTATTTACTCTCAAAAATTAACTGGTATGTCATAAGCCTGCCATCACCAGCAAGAGGCAACCGCAGCTTTTCATCCCTTACATACATTTGGGTCACTAAGGTCTTCTCCAAGTTACACCCAAAACTTCACACTTGGGACAGTCACTTTTGACATCCTTTAGGACCTGATGCTACCAGCTCAGCATGAAACAGCCCATCAAGTACTTAATCAGAAAGAGGACAAAACAATGCTACGAAGAGTCAAAACGTGCTAAAGATAATACAAGTTATTGTCTGAGCCACCCAAGGTTAGACCTGGACAAACACACTCTTATTGCTGACTGTAAAGCTGTATAGTTTTAAAATACAGCTGATCTCATCCACAGAGAATGACAGTCTCTGAGAAAAAGAATTGCTCACCAAGCCTGGCAGGCAAAAAACTGAGCTCTTTGCTTCTGCAGCTGAGTCCCACCAGCAGCAGTTGTAGTTGGCAGAGACAGTCCTCTTCACAAAACCCTCTGCTTCTCAGAAGAGCAGCAGGGCCATTAAATCTTTCACCTGTACCTCATCACCAGGACATATATTAGGATAAATTGAGGGATATAAGCACTGATGCTAATTGATCTTAACAGTTTGGCTTGCACCTGCCTAGATTTTTTACCAGGTCAGGACATCAGAATCACAGGGGTTGGAAGGGACCTCTGGAGATCATCATCTAGTCTAACCCCTCTGCCAGAGCAGGGACACCTAGAGCAGGTTGCACAGGATGGTGTCCAGGTGGGTTTTGAATGTCTCCAGAGTTGGAGACTCCACCACCTCTCTGGGCAGCCTGTTCCAGTGCTCTGCCACTCCCAAAGTAAAAAAGTTCCTCCTCATGTTCACATGGAACTTCCTATGTTCAAGTTTGTGCCCGTTACCTCTTGTCCTATCACTGGGCACCACTGAAAAGATACTGGTCCCATCCTCCTGGCACCCTCCCCTTAAGTATTTGTAAGCATTGATGAGATCCTCTCTGAGCCTTCTCTTCTCCAGACTAAAAAGACCCAAGTCTCTCAGCCTTTCCTCGTGAGAAAGATGTTCCAGCCTCGCCACCAGCTAACTTCAGAGCGTGAGCCACAACACAGCAAGGAGAGATTCCAGTGGGGACCCCAGGAAGAGGATCCAGGAAGCAAAATTACCAGGTTTATAACCTTTTCATCAGGAGCTTCAGTGGCACACACTTGCCACACAAGTTCAGGAAAATGTTAGACTTATCATTTCTTCCTTTTCTCCTTCCCAAATATGATACAAGGGTTTTCATGTGAGACTGGTGCGTGTCAGTGCCATTTGTAAGGATCCCTCATTCCTGCATATTTACAAACGTTTTATTGCATAGCTGAAAAACATAAGAAGAAATAAATTACAAAGCATCTTGAGTGATCGTGCACTCCCATGAGGCACTTAAGATACTTATACAAATAATTTACAACTACATTATAAAATGCCTTGTCCCTTAAAATGATTATGATGCTGCAGAAAAATATAAATCAATGCTGCAGAAAAATATAAATCAATACTGCAGAGGGCTTTCAAAACAGCTGTTACTTAGGGTTTATGAGCGTGCTATGACGTCCAAGTTAAATGTGGGGGTTGCATGCCTACAAACCAGCTAGGTTCTTCCCTTCTGTAGGCTGTAGGCTCTCAAATCAAATTCAGAAATAGCTTCAGAAAGGGTTCAGAAGATGTAGGCGCTCCCCAAGAACCTGAGAAATTGTGTCTGCTCTTACAGACACAAAGCCATCTGAACTACTGAGGAGCAGGAAAGCTTTAACACATGGAGTGTTACAGCTTCTGATGACACAGAGCTATTGGCAGCTGCCCAACTCATTATGCCCAGCCATCTTTTGAAGGCTATCGTTTTGTGAAACAGAAATCAATACCCATGCCCTGCTACAAGCTGAGCCAGAGGGTCATGACATTGTATCACCAGCAAAGCAAAGACTGAAGGGAGAGGTCGGCAGCCCCAGGCACAGCCAGTTCCCCCTCAGCGCAGTTGGTTGATCCTGCAATCTGGAGTAAAGGAGGGGAGCTCCTAACACAGTACCTCCAGGTTACTGCTGCAGATCTGGCTAGCGTCAGGGAGCCTGGATTGCGGTCCCTCTGGGCTAGCACAAAGGCAGATGCTGCTGATGGGTATTTGCAATAGCCCTGCATGGCCAAGCTGACAACATCAGCCCAGTGTCAGACCGATGACTCCTACAAGCACTACCTCCGCTCAGAAACAACAATAACTTGATACAAAAGCATTCCTTTATCATTAAAATATCATTACAAGTTGCAAAGGAAATGCACCTTTAAGTGGAGCATTTTAATATTTATCAACCTGAGGAATCTGTGCGTTAGCAATGAATGAAAAAAAAGCTTTAACTACATCCGACAGGATCGCTGTTGTCCAAGTCTTTGGATCTCTTTGTTGCCCTGTCAAGACACTGCACCAACCTGCTGGGCTCATACCCCTCAATGCCGGAGGCTGGCTCCAGCCGCTTTTCCTCACTGTCTAAGGAATTATCACAGGAGACTTCATGCAATTAGGCCTCAAAAATGGGGATGTCAGTTCTCCAGGGGAACTAAGCCTGCCTCATGAAAGCTACTTCAGCCTTTGCTTTTGCTGCACAAGGTGTATTTTACCCTGAGGATTTATATCAAAGCAAGACACTAGTCAAGATGCAGCAAGCCGCTGTAGTTTTTACCTTTTTGTAGCTTGTCAGGGTGAATGTCAGTGGAAAAAAATCTCAGAGGTGACCAGGCACAAAGATGGTCATGTAAAGTTACATACCTCGGTACAAGAAAAATAAAAAATCCACCCCTATGTTTTCAGTAAAAGCAAACCTGGTCTCTCTCAGCAACAGGACTCTATTTAGAAATCGGCAACGGGAGCATAATGAGCTGCACAAAGCCAGCCATCTCACACCTCGCCAGTTCTCCCCGCAGACTGAAACCTTTCTCAGGATCCACTGCCTTTTTACAACCTGGCTAAACACTGCCCAGCCCAGGGACGCTGTACCTTTCAGTCACTATTTGAATTTTCCTCTTAACTGGCCTGGTAGAGGACTTTTTTTTAAGGTGGTGTTTGTCAGGGTAGCTCTAGTGTCTTATGGGATTCGAGGTACACACTGCAAACTGCTGATCCTGCTTGCAAGAAATAACAGGGGGAGGATGGATAGGGATAATATTTGTACTGAATGTATGTTTTTCAGAGCGCACTTAAAAACCAGCTGTGTAAGCAAAGCGAATACAAAGACATATCGCTGGTGAAGCCCAGCTCTGCAGCACGTGGGCTGGAGGTCAGCTCAAGAATGAGGTGGATGGTGGACGAGGGAAATTTAAGGCTCTGGATTGCACATTACTTTTCCTGACCCTCTCTGATCTGTGCGATCTCTCAGCTTAGCTCCTTGCAGAAGAAACAAAATTAAAAGGCTGCAATGACACAACTGCTTTAAAAAAACCAAACACTGAATCCAGGCTGCTCCTTCTGGCACATTTGACCTACCTGGACAGGAACTAGTGCCCCAGTAAGATGTACCGTCTGAATCAAGATGATGCTTCCACTTAAGCAGCTACCTCTTACTTGGCCCATGTTGAAATCCCAAGGCTGACAAGATTAGGGAGAGGAGACACCAGTTCTCACTTCAACACTGCCCTTAGCATCTTCCTCTGAAAAGTCTGAGGCTTATAATTTGGCCAGAATATATCTTGCATTCACTCCAGTCATGAAAAGCAGCAGCAAATTGAGAGAAGGAGTAGAATCAAGGTTTTCTAAAAGAATCAGCCTTGTACAGCTTTCACAAGTTGCAGCTGACATACACAGGACAGATCCAAGCCATTCCTAACGAAATCACCTGGAAGCAAACAGTTCCATTTAGAGAAAAAAACTACATGTTGCATTTTGGATGGGCTGGACTCCCACAGCGTATGTTTCACAGACAATTTATGCCTATGCAACAGCTGTTCTTCTACAGCATCCATCACTCCTCCAACTACCCAGGCATC
This sequence comes from Burhinus oedicnemus, assembly GCA_008921705.1. Lineage (NCBI taxonomy): Eukaryota > Metazoa > Chordata > Aves > Charadriiformes > Burhinidae > Burhinus > Burhinus oedicnemus. The sequence continues at coordinate 666,334 of VFFE01007090.1, forward strand.
CCAGAAAATGTGGTCCAATCCTTCCCTTTTTCCTCCTGGATATGGCATTTATTCTGAACTGAGAACAAAAGAGAAGCTAAATATCTATCAGCTTGAATGACTCCAGGGTTGCAATGCAGAGGTTTTATCCAAAACATTTCTTAAACATCTTCACTCAGCAAAACAGGGCTGACGTTTTAACTTCTTATTGTGCTTTAAATTTTTATTGCGTCTCTGAAATGGAGAAACTGTAAAAAAAGCTAGTCTTAATTCATTTCTTCCCTAACTCTGTGTTCAGGGGAAACTACAGAAAGAACTACAACAAAAATTTACAGATAACTGTATTTTGCTTTATACAGGAGTAAAGCTTTTCATTGCTGGACAACTGTTTTGACCCAGACGTTTCCCTACTGTGGCTGACCCAAAAAATATCTGCAAAATTCTCCTTTTGTTTTTAGTCTGGATATGAAACGTCAGCGATACAGAGGATACCAACATTTGTAAAATCTCCATCCTTTCTGGCCCTCACCAACAAGCAGAAATTGTCAGAAAACAAGAAAGAAAATGCGAAATTGATTCTTGACTGAACTACAATTAAGTTGTAGCTTTCCCTGAACTTCCAGAGCTTTATTACACAGATTTTATGTGATGAAATCAATTATACGGTACACTAGAGATAAGTTAGTGAATTAGCTTTGCTTATGCTGACGCCTATCAGTATCACTTCAGGGTAGGTTTTGCCTGGCAGAGAAGATGGGGAGAAGGTGTGGTATTTAATGTGATTTGTTTAGGCAGGAATGTGCCTCATTATTCCAGGACATGAAGATGGCTGCAGGGAGGCTTCCACTCACGGAAGCACAGGGCAGAGCTCCTCATGACCATTACCCATGGCATCTAAATGCAAGTCTCTGCACAGTCTAACAGCAGCAGTGCTCATTTGCTAATGTATTTTTCCAAAGCCAAATGTATTTTTCCGAAGGACACAGAAGTTTTTTTGATATTTTCAACACTGGAGGGGGTGGAATGATGTGAACATCTTCTGGAGATTTAAGCTGTTTTTGTTTTTTCTGTGGCTGACTTTTGGGTGATTATTTAGTTTCATTATTACCAGTTCTACTTAATATTGATTCAGAATAATACAACGAGCATGAGAATACTGGAAAAGGGTATGACAGAGCCAGAAAATCTGCTTGTGCAAGTACACACAAATTGCCTTCCTCTTCTCTAAAAATGGTTCAGCCACCTTAATATAGCATCAAGTGCTAGAAAAAAAGAAAGGACAGATTTTCACAGTTGCTATTAACCTATCTCATCTTGAGATCCTTGGGAACTAATCTTCTCTGGACAGTATTGAGAGCCTTACAGTACTCATTCCACACTGGACAAATCAAAGGCAAGTCCAAAGACTTTACCTGATTTCAGAAGGGGACAATTATCTGCTAATGAACCTTGCTGCAAGGCTCTCAGTCACACTGAGCTGGACACAAAGCTTAGAAAGCACAACATCACTGGCACTAGAAAAGAAAGGTGCCACCTTTCCTTTAAACTTAATTACACAGAGACCACTAATAAACTGCAAACCAGGGACAGCAGCTCTCTCATACCCCATTCCTGCAAAATGCCGCATACTCTGGTCCTGATCCAGCAAACATACATGTGAAACAGCTTTCTCATGCCACTGGTGTTGGTTAAAGTGATGGCCACCATGCATAACATATTGCAGGATGACGTTGTTGGTGACTAAGTCCCCAAAACACTAAATCTAGGAGAGGGTCCGGTGGTCTGTGCTCAGCTTACTGGAATGGACACACAGAAATCCTTTAAAAGGAAAAGAAATTCCTGAAGTGTCCTGTTGCAAACTGAGTTTTTGGAAGCTTTCTGCACCGCTTGATAAAGCAACACATTTCCAGAAAAAGAGAAACCAAATGAGCGAAGTCAAACCCAAGGTTTTGTTTGCTTTAGCAAAGGAACCAACCCCCAGAAGTGAAACCTTATCCTGTGCCTCTAACAGTCTGGATTCCTGTCTTCACCTTGCTCTTAGACTTTCCTCCACCAAGCCTGGCTCTGGCTGTCTCTGGAGAGTCCGCCTCCAGCCACATGAAAAGGCTTTTCACACCCCTCCATGGCACCAGCCTTTAATACAGCCTAAGAGTCAGACTTATGTTTAGCTCTCTTCCTGCTAAATCCAAGCTCAGGCTGCTGAGCTTTAAGTCTCCACAGACGCAGAGCCTAAATGTACCGTGGAGAGATCTGGAAACAGAGGCACTTAGGGCTTTCATAAATGGAGATTTACTTAATTTGAAACTCAACATCAGATTTCTGCTGTACCTAGAGTAAATACTCTCCGTTAATGAAGGAAACATGGGTTTGGGGTTTTTTCACAAAAATAAACACACAAGACTAAAAAAAAGTCTACAAAAGCTACATCCCTTAGCTTTCTGAGCATTGTTTCTAATAAATTGTACATTTACCCATTTTCAGGCATGGAAATGCATTAGACTGCAAAAAAAATGGCTGTTCAGGAGCTGTGCAGCCTTTTTCTTTAACTTCATAGAAATGATGCTGAGTTCAGACTGCCCAAAGTGAGACATATGAGGGAAGTTCCCATAGCTTGGCACTGCGTAAGTCCCCGTGCCAAGCAAGCTCATACCTACACATACCCCAGCAGTACACTGTGGGTAAGTGGATGAGCCAGACAGACTGAGCAGGGTGTAAGGGAGCAAGCCTGAGAAGATGGTAGAAATTTAAAAAATTCAAAACAAAAACACACCTGCACACACACACTCACAAAAAAAAAAAA
>VFFE01007090.1:669132-836928 GCA_008921705.1 Burhinus oedicnemus
GGGGGGGGGGGGGGGGGGGGGGGTGAGGAGGGCAAGACCCAGGGATGCACTTGGCCAAGCCCTGCAGAACAGATGCACCTACAGACAGATCTCAGCCTCTTCCCAGAGCCCAAAATGGCACCAAACCCAAGCTGAATCATGTCTAATTTCAGATTTTCAGCCACTAGATCAAAGGACAAAGGCACAAGGGCACAGTAGTAGTTGGCAGTCTGACCTGCCCCAGATTTTTTGAACTACCCTGAAAAGCTACTGCAAGGGCTTTAGGGAAAAAAATCCTCCCAATAACACAGAAGATCCAGGTTTTAATATTGTGTGCATCATGGTCTGGCTCACAGCAGGTCACCAACCTCAGACAAAACCTGGTTAGAGTGGAAAAGCCTTTCTAGTAGCTCAGGAGCCTATAAAAAGGGAAAAAAACCAGGGCATCACACCTCCAGAAAAACAAGACACACTAACAAACTGACTGCACACAGCTCCCAAGACAGAAACGAGCCATAGGCAAACTTGGCTTTTATGAAGAAATCAGTAATGGTTTAGTACAGACCTAAAGAAATAGCTCCTGAGGCCAAACCACCAAACCAGGACTACTTACATATACCACAACTTGTGAAACCTTGCAGAGCAGCGCTCAGACCTGCTGCTGAGCATGGGATGATTCAGCCTCTGCCACATCCTCCCCTTTACAGCTTTAAAGTGCCATCCGAGCACAGCTTTTTTCCTGCTGCTTGATGCTTTCAGATCCTTGACCTGGTAACAATATCACATCTGCTAGCTATTATCAGAGGAGAAAGGCTCTCCCCTCCTCGCTTCCCCCCCCCGATATGCAAGCCAGTGTGAGCCCAGCGCAGCACGGTGTTGTGTCTGTGAGAGCTTAAAGCAGTCAGGCTATAATTCAAACAAATCAGATCTAATCACCCTTATCAGAAGGGCAACAAAATCAGCAAAATTGAGAGGCTACAAAAACACAAGCCAGGGAGGTATTTTGCAATGGGCACAGAAAGCCAACACCTCTGAAGAGCTGTTTTCCCGTACAGATCCCACCCCACAGAGGACATCAGATCACAGTGGGGCATTGCTGAAGATCAGTGTCTGTGCAGGTTCTCTGCCACCTTCTGCAGACCTAAAAAACGTTATTTCCCAAACTCTGCCGCTGGAAGAGGGGTATGAGACGCTGAGGATTGTGTTCTAGAATCCCCCATGGCTCCCAAATTTTGGACAAAGCAGTCACAAAACCACTACAGATGGATGGATACTACACTGATGATGTCCAAACAAAACATGGAGACAGATCAAGGTGCTGCAGAGGTGACCGCAAGTCTTATTTTGTTTGCACATCTCCCCAGCCCAGAGCTGGACCCTGGCACAAGCACACAGCTGGAGATGAGAGTTTTCTGAGACCGGGACCCCACTTTAGAAGACAATACAGTCCTGGATGTTCAGAGAAGCACAGTGGGACTGTAAGCATCAATCCCATATCTGCACGTAGCAGTATCTCACAGCTGGTTCTCCTTTGTCTGGTCAGCAAACCATCACCAGCCCCTGATCCCGAATCAGCCAGTTCACTGGCACCATACCGTAATGGGAACAGTCCTTGGCAGATTTCCTGCCTTGGGCTGCCCGTACTTTCTGAACCAGGGTTGCGATGAGATTTTTCTGGTTAAGGTCAGGACCAGAGGAACCACCTGGAGTCCTTGGCCAGCTACAGGAGAACCTCTGCCCTTGTATGACTCACCTTCCCATTGCAGAAGAGCCTGAGAGGCATTTAGGGGAAGAGCATTTTACAGGATGAGTACGCAGATCAACAGGGAACTTCCTGACACACACCCCGTAACTGTCTGTTAGTCATGACGGCCGCCAAGCCCTGACCTCCCTCCAGAGAGCATGACGCAAAACAAAGCTCCACTTACCAACTTCAACAGTAGCAGCGAATGTCACACAGTGACGGAAAAATAAGGGTTGGAAAAGACCCTTGGGAGGTCACCTAGTCCAGCTCTGTGCCCCGTGGAAGAGTCAGCACTGTATTATCCCCATCAGGCACACGTCTAACCAATTCTGAAAGGCCTCTAGTGGTAAAAGCAACATATTCTAGGCTTTTGCTATTTTGTATCATGATCTGGAGCACTACTTGAAGAATGGAGCGCACAGAGGGTAATAGCTGCATAATAGCTGAACACTGCATTACAAAACCGTTGCAGGACCAAGAGGGAAGCTGCTGAAGAGATAAGCATATCTCAGCCATACATCAGTGCAAAATGTAAGGAGAGGACCACCAGCAAGGTAACAAGGGCATGAGAGTGGAGTGCCCCAACCGATCTGGCCGGGCCACCTGGCAGGGTTGTGGCATCTGGCAGATCCAGCAGGGACCGACCCTCCTTCACTGCGCAACACGCAGGTACAGACCTCGGCGCTGCCCGGATCCTGCAACTCCTGCCTCCAACAGAAGCTGGTCTAACATCCTTCTTGCAGATTAAAAAAATCCAGATAAATAAAAAATAAAGCCGTGTTCTCAGCTGCATGGGAGAGGATGTCTCAGCAAGATGAAGGTCTGGGCATATTTACACAAACACACAGACTGTTGAAAAGAACAGTGGAAACGCTTTGCACAAAATCCCATTAGCAAATAACGGGATTTCTGGAAGCACCATCTGTGCACCACATTGAACACTTGCCCCAGAGCACAGAGACTAAAGCACATTGCGTATGGAAACCCAGACAAAAGAATATACAATAATACACAAAGGCAGGGAGAGCACATATAGTATGGGGAAAAAGCCAGAAGAGATGTTTTCCTCCCTATCCTCATAATACCCAAATCCCATTCCCTCCACAGCCTCCCCACAGTGGTTCCTGAGGCATCTCACGTCCCTTCTGTGCCCACTGTGAGGCCCCATGATGTTGCCCACAGAAGGGAAAAAGCCTTGTCATGAATGAGAATCAGCTGGCAAACCAAAACCGTTCAGTGCCAGGTGACGCAGAGGTCTAATATTGGAAACATTTCTTTTCCTCAAGTGTTTTCCAAGGAGGTCTCGCATATTTCTAAGCCAAGAGATTACCTGGGAAAAGACTCTGTCTCATCTGTGAGCTTCTTCAGCTCCAACTCAGCAGAAAGGGCCCTGGAGTAGCTGTACTGGTGTAACTCTGAAACAAAGCAAGAGAGGATTTGGTGTTGGGTTTGTTTTGCTCTCCAAAACCTGCTCACTTTACAAATCAGCAGCTTCAATGAGCCATCTCCAGTAACTCTCAAGCACCCCTTCTCCTTCGCACTTCCAAATGTGTCCCTCTTTGTCCACCCTCCTAAGGGCTCTTCAACAGCATCCTCCAAAACAGCTATTGCAGCAATTGCTGCAATTAATTGATTTGCATATCCCCAAAGCCCTATCATTAGTGCAACACAGCCAAGCGTGTTAGTGTTTAATAATATCAATCAACAATTATTCATAACATCCCGCCTCAGCAGACCTAAATATAGAGACAAGCATTCATGCGAAAACAAAAAGGAAAGGGAAAAAAAAGGCAGCTAAACAAAAGAATTAATTTAGAGCAGAACTAGGATCATAGAGACTAGACAGACAAGAGACAAGGTCAGATGTCTCGCTTCCAGCTATGTACAACTCTCCTAACCTGCCTGCTTTCAGTTACTTAGCTAGCTGCAACTAAATAAATTGATTTTCTCCTTGCGGTAAATAGCCAGCAAGCCACAATGAGCATATACGCAGTGGGGTAGAAACAACAAGAGACGACTTTCACAGCCTGCTGGCCCTGGTTCAAAAAAGCACTTCAGCAAAAGCTCGAGAGGGTCTCCATTCAGGACAACACTTAAGCACATGCTGAAATTTAAGTATGTGCTTAAATCCTGCTGCTCCTCAGGCCAGGCGCTAGTAAAAGGGAAAAGGCTGCTATCCAGTTTTCCAGGCATTTTTAGCAATACAAGCTGCACCTCTTAGGGACCGTATGCTCTTCACTAACCTCCGAATTTGGAGCCAAAGCCCATTTGCTTAACGCGTGAGCCTTTCAGGACACTGGTACGACCTTTCATGCTAGGACAGCAGAGCATATCGCACCAACACCGGAGCCCAGAGGTACCATCTGCGTGGAAATAGTGTACCACAATACAAGCCAATGGGAAAACTAGCATCAAGGCTGCTCTTTATCAGTGCATTTTAAACTGTCCAAAACTAAACTAATGCTTTAATTAAACCTGGGACCTTGCTCGCAAGACAGGCAATACAGTGAAGGAACCAACATCTGTCCAAGCCGTAGCTCAAAAGAGCCAGAAACCCATGCTACTGATACAAACCTGCTGCATTTCACACATCAAGCAGGACACACGACCACCTCAGCTTGGCCTCCCTTCTCTGTGAGGCAGCACCCAAAATTTACGCATTTGCCATCTCTTGTGGTCCCCTCTCCTCTTGTTATGGGACCTCCTCCTCACCAGTGCAAGAATGAGATGGTCCCACAGCCTGTCCACACACTACATATGCCCAGGACCAGGGTACTCTACAGTGGGAGCGTGAAGACCTGGACTAGGAGCCTTGCCAGAAGGTACATTTCCCAGCTGCAGCCACGCAAGGCGATGTGAGGCCAGTATGAGACCATCACCACTGACACGACTCCGCACACACATGAGGATATCAGATAGCTGACAGATCTTCACCATCCAGTGTGTTGCATGGCTCAGATGTGCCCAGATCCCCCACCCACCCTCTGATCCCACATACGCTGCTTCATCACTCACTCCAGCAAGGGTCTCCACCATCACCTTCAACAGCAGGAGGAGGTCTTTGCCCAGTGTCAGATTACATTAATGTAATTAACAGACACTTTAACCTGCATGCTGATCAAGCAAAGAGAACAGCACCTTGCTCTGAAACAGCTGCCAAGCAAAATTCAGGTGTTCAGCTCCTCCGCTGGTGTAAACTGATGGAGTACCACGGGCACCAAAGGCAACGCCTTAGTCTGCACCACTGGAAGGGCTGGTATGACCATGGTGATACAAAGCCACAGCCTTGCTGCAAGTCACAGCTTTTCACCAAGCTGGTAGAGTCCTATTCTGACAATATAACTTATTTATTAAACAAATTAGGCCAACAGCGGCTCAATAGGTGCTTCTCACTCTCACAGATGTGGTCAGATAGCTTGTGGGGCAGCGATGGCTTCAGCCTTCATCACTCAGTACATCCTGACCATCCGGCAGTGCCCCTGGCTGTGGCTTCAAAGTCATCTTAGTCTTCCTTCATCCTCACCCAGTGCATCCTGAGGTCCCACAGACAGCTCTGCCAGCACAACCAGGGGGTGTCAAACAGTCCAGATATCACAGAGGGTGGCAGGAAGGAAGGACCTTCCAGCTCTGTCAAGAGCTCTCCCTCCAAGTGTGGGTGTGAGGAAGAGCAGCTCTGCCCTTGCATCTCACACTCTGGCACTGAGACAAGCTCTCCAGCATATGTTTCCCTCTGCTTTAGCTCCATTGATCCCATAGCTGTGCTAGAGCTATATCCGAACATCATAAATCACACCAGCTTGAGAAGGAGGACACCTCACTTCCCAGCTCAGCGCCCAGGGCTTATGCTAAGAGCAACCACCAGCTACCAACTGCAGACTAAACAAAGGTTTTTTTTATACTGCCCACAGTCTGGACCCCTATCTGGAGACTCATTCAGTGTGAAATCTCCTATTCCCATTTCTTTCATACCCCTCCCTGCCTCCATCGGTGCTGATGCTGGGGGAGATACTGCACGTTGATGGTAGGAAGGAATAAAATGCAATGTCTTGTTAGCAGCGTTCTAAATAGAAAAAGAAATAAATAAGGTTTTCAAGCTCCCTTGCCTTTTGTTGGCCTTCCATCTTCCCCCACCGCCTGTAACCACACACAAGATGCCGGGAAGTGTGCCCAAGAAATGAACTGCCGAAATCATGAGCAGGAAGCAAGGCAAACTACGATTGCAGTAAACTGCTTCAATAAGGCTTTGGTTTTGCTCAGAATTGCTTGAAAGGAAACTTGCTGCTCACGGATGTTCATCCTTTGTCTTTCACCCATTTTAGAATAAATACTAGTCCGATTGTCTCTGTTTTTCTTGGGCAAAAAGGGTTTCCAGAAGGCAGGGTCTAAAAGCGAAACATAAATAAGAAATATAATTGCTTCCTTAAAACCATATTTGGTTTGTTTGTGAAAATACCCAGCAGCTCACACTGCCTCCCAACAGCAATTGATACATTTTAGGGGAAAAGTAAGACATTAGTGGCCACAATGCTATTTTGCGGAATAAAGTGGAAGGGGAAATCCAAAACAACTAAGTGCACAACACTGAAGACCTAGACAGAGGTTGGCCTGGGGCAAACATCTCCTAACTGCTGTAATTACCGTGAAAGGTCATCAAGGACACCTCCCTATGCAAGCTAGAAAAATTCATGTAAGCATTTCATGTGACTAGTGCAGCTTTTTTAGTAAATGTAGCAAAGCTCTGACCTTAAGCCATACGAGATGATATCAGCAAACAGGCATTTTTCTCAGAAAGCGCATGCATGAGAAAGCTGAGGACATTAAGCACCTTCCAGCTCCTTGCTATCTTGCTCTTAAACACAGCCATTAAAAAGAAACTTCAAACCATCCAAAACGCTGGGTAAAAAGGAAAGGCTGCACACACAGGACTTTGCAATGACAGAGCCACATCCTGAAAGGAGTACAAAAGAGTTCAGTCTGCAAATATAATTGGATTTAAGAGCCAAATTCCTCCCGGGTGCTGGCTGTTGAGAGGTTATCATGTCCCACCTCTAGCCCAGGAGGGTCCCCATGCAATTCGTGCTGCAGCAAAGGTCGGCTCATACCAGCTGTCCTGCGGGCGGTGCCTATGGGGTGGAACCTCCTGCAGCTGGATAATGACACATGCTACGTGCTGCTTGCTCCGCAGTTCAGAGACAGCGTGTGCTCCTCTTGCACACGGACATCGACACACGCCAACACGCTGCTCTGCATTTTTTTGCGTGTGGCTTAATTAAAGGCAGATGCAAAGGGCGGTTCACACGAATGTTCATCCTTAGGTGTTTCCCTCCCTGGGACCCCACTCACAGGCTGGGGGCCAAGGAGTGAGAGCAGGAGGACAGGCCCCTTCCCCAACAGCCTATGGGTCCCTCCACAGCTTCGTCCCAGAGGTGATGCAATGTCCTCTCCCCTAGGACACCTCTAATAGCCCAGGGGGTGCAGGAGGACATGTGGGGATGCCTCCAGCAAGCAGTCCTTCAAACCCTGCCCTCCGGTCTGCACATCTGGGGCTGCCAAGGGGCAGGCCACATCTGTTCAGCAGGATAAAGCTGCAGCACACACAGGCCTGGCCACCTGATCTCACCTGTCTCATGCAAAATTATTATTTTGGGGCTGAGCTGCTTCCTTTACAGTCCCAGACCTCATTTTCAGAGGTGGGGGAAGAAAGCCTTTGACCCATTAAGTGCCTTTGTAAGGGACTCACTGTTGGCATCTGACTCTCTCGGCAAGATAAATATACAGTAATCTAGGTTGGAAGGGACCTTTGGAGGCCATCTGGACCAATCCCCGGCTCAAAGCAGCAGTAATAAATCGCAGCACGTCTCCTCTGCTCGTGCAGCCAAAGACACAGGTGGGTGACGCATGAGGAGCAGGGAAGTATGCAAGAGACCTCAATACAAGAAAAATCTCTACTGCTGTGAACAACACCATGGAAGACAAGTCTTCTATCTGAGAAGAGGCTGCTAAACCACATGTTGCCCTGACTGACCACCTCAACTCTCTGTCCTCTCACTCCGGAGCCTGCGAGGGTCTCCTCTCCCCAAAAAGCAGGGTTTAGCCCTCAAATCCCAACCAAAGAAACATTCAGGTGCATAGAAGTTGCACAACTGACCTGTACCTGCAGAAACAAGTTTAATTGGTGCCTTTGGTCTAAATTTTACCCCTTTCTTCCAAGGGCTGGTGGCATTATTGCGCACCTTGTAAAGCAGTCCTGTCCCAGCAAGGGTCTACCTGACTTCATTTACTGGGAAGAGCTGTAACTGCAGTCTCAAAGGTGTTACATCACCATATGCTAGTGTCAGATAAAGAAAATGCTGCAAAGCCTCTGGTTAACTGAGCAAATTCACCTGTTTTGTGCTTTGATCTTGATGCAGGAAGCAGAAAAACACCCTGCTACCCTTCTCCAACTCAGACAAGATCTTTCCCTGTGCTCACTCCCAGCTACAACGCCACAATAGTTACGAGCCGTTTTTTCTCTGGCTTTTTTATTTCATCTCATCATACCAAAAGCAGAGACAGGCCTGGAAACTAAATGGCAGCCACCAGTTTCATTCATAAATTTGGCTGCATCCTTGCAAAGTGAGCTATTGTTGTTATTTCTCAGCATTTACCACCTCAAAGCCAGAGACTATTGTTTTTATTGCTATTGTAAGAACAAGAGCAGGGGGAAAAATAATCTTGAGATCCCTTTCCCCTCCCAATCAAGTATAATGGAGAAAAAAAAAAAAAACAGGGCGGATGTCAGATCCTCAAGGATTTTTATTTTTTTTTTTTAGCTATCTACAGAAGCTCAGCCTGGCGTTGCAGATTTCTGAGTCTGAATTTTATCAATGGGCTGCGTTGGGTCCATTTGAAAGGATGGCAGGTGTTTGAACAATGAACCCAGGCTGCCTCTACATCTGGGCTACAAAAGCCATCGCAGTGTTTACAAGAAACAGGATAATCAAGAAAACATCCTGCCACAGGCACCTAAAAAACTACAGCCCCTTGTTATTCATTTTTCTCTCACACTGGGCTGTTTATTTATAGCACAAGAAGTTGAACCGGGAGGAGAAAAAAAAAAAAAAAAAGAAGTTTCACACTCATTTCCATGCAGAAGTGACGCACGTGCAACGTGGAAGGGATGGATGGCCAGGCGCTTGGCTTGTATTGTTCCTTCAGCTCTAGGTGGGACATTATTAACCCTTGAGCTCTTGCTCTAACTAATGAATTAGTTGTGCACAAGTTGTTGGTTTTGCTTCGTTCATGCAACCACATCAATTGAACCTAACTCATCTTGGGACACTCCAGATGGAAACTGAGTCCCCACATACTGGATATAATGTCCCTAGAGCCTAAACACTAAGAGATGGGCAGTTATGGGGGAGGGATCATGGAAACCGCTCATCCATCTTAGCTTTCAGCACTTAAGGTTGGATCCTGATGGCCAGCAGAGTAAGAGAGGCTCTTCCAGAGCTTAGAGAAGACATAGAGGGTCCTCTCCCCAGACGCCCTCTGGAGGAACCTCTTGCCCTCCACAGGCAGCAGTGGCTGCACAGCCTTCAGGGTCAGAAAAGTGAATACACAATGGATCAAGCACATTTGCAGAACCGAAGATGGCCACCAAATTTCAGCTGCTGATGGCTTGTGGCTCCCTAAAAAATCACTGTATTTTGAGGTTACTTTCTACTGACATTTTGTTCTGCTTTCTTTTAACTTTTCAGCACAAACAAAGCAGGATGCATCCAATTTAGTAAGAGGCTTTTTTTTTTTTTAAATCAAATTAGTTTTCATTGAAAATGCACCAAAACGGAACCTCTAGAATACTTCTTACCATCCTGAAGAACGACCTGGGAAGCTCCAAGTTATCTCCCCCTTCCAGACTAACGTTTTGTGACTCAGGTCATCCTTATGTCCAGCAAAATTAAGTATTCCTTTCCCTTGTATCCTCCCTTCCCTGCCTTAATAGTTTTCCTTCCGGAAGCCTCCAAAACACACCAGCCAGAGCCCCTGCACAGAAACCTGGGGAAATGAGAGCTGAGCTGCTTAGCCACTCAAGGAGTTTGACTTCCTTGCTTTCGTGTTAAATCAAAGAGGATTAACTCAACAGGTGCTTTACTGGAGTGTGGGAGGGAAAACAAAACAAAACACAATGGAACAACAGTGTACGTGCATGAATAGCAGATGAATTCCTCCTCTTCTGGGCGATGAACTGCTAAAGCAGATGGCTAACATCCCCTTCTCCTTTAGACCCAAGTCACTCTCAGTTGCTGGCTTGAAAGACATCAAGTCTCGGAGTTCAAACGCTTCCCTTCAATCAGACAGTGGGTCTGGAAGAGGATCTTCCTGATCCACATTTCACCCCTGAAGGATTGAGCTGCCTCCCTTGCCCCTTCCTCACAATCTTCTCTACCCTGGTTACCCTCAGAAACACCAGCTCCCCAGCTGGAGAGCAAAGAACTTTCCAACAGCCTCTCCATCTCATGCATTGACCAGGATGGCTGAAGCCATCCAAACTGCTGCCCTGTAAATTCATGATAACACCTCACAGCTATTTTTTTTCCATGAACAGAAAGACCATCAAACAGCGCACATATAAACTGACCACATCAAAGACCAGCATCTTCATCCCCCTTCTGCTGTGGGAATCAAGTGGCACTTTGCTGTTCTGAGTTCTCACCAACCCAGGGCTCCCCAGCAGACTGGTCCCACTCAACCTCCTGCCCATTTACTGCGGCACGAGGCATGGGGGCTCAGGTCAGCTAAATACCCACTCCAATCAAAAGAGGCAGATAGCGGCTTATGTTGTGTAGTGTTTTCTCCTCATTTGCTTAAAAACAAGAGAATTTTTTAAGTTTTCAGTGATTAATGTGTACATGTAGCCAGTATTAACAGTTAAACCTTTTGTCATTTTTCCATCAAAATCATAAGAGACAAGCATACAAAACAATTTAAATTGCTGACTGGTGAGCCTATAAAGTGAGTTAGAGTATCTGTGTATCTTAAAAGAATTGAAATGGGTCTGTCCAGAAGTGCCATTTCACATGCGATATTGAATACATCTTCACATTACACAACCAAAAGAAATGCTACTTATTTCCAATATTTGTTCTGCAGAATAATATAGAAGCGACCTTTGCCCTCCTAAGTGACTAAAGCTTGACACAGTGTTTGTGTTCATTTATTAAAAATTTGCTAGCTAAAGCCAAATGTTCAAGCCAACCAGTTTTCAAAAACCTCTGCTAACAAATTATTTGGATAATTGCCAGAAGCCTGAGTCGGATCCCTTTTCCTATGTCTTTCTCACCAAAAAATCCATCTGGTGCATGTTAATTGTCCATCTGTATCGACTGCTAGATTTATGTTGGTAGCGTCTTTAAGAACAGCTTCCTAGATAATTAACCAGCCGAACACCGATGAACAATTGTCAATACAGAATAAAATCAATACGCTCCCCGATGCTTCCTAATGATAGACAGCTGACGCTATTTGAACCTGCTTCTTTTGAAAGCTTTAATTTTATCAAACAACATTATTTCAGGACAGATGATTTGGGGTTTCACTTTTTAACAAAGAGAGAAGTGGAGTGTGGCATGGCATTTAGTATCTGGCTGAGATTTAAAACGCACGCTCCTTATGAAGTATGACATTTTATACCTGAAACCACAGGAACATTTCCCACATTTAAGTGACAGAGGGAAAATTCTTCAAATTAGATTTGAACTTTATACCTTCTAATTCTGTTCCAATCCTCCTCCTCCATGTACCACGCTTGGGCCTGATGAACACACTGGTGCTGTATCAAAGTCTAATAAACCTGACTACTGACAAATCCTCTTCACTTAGCCTTGAAGTAAGCAGCAAACCTCCTGCAGATCTGGTAGGAAATGTTAACTGGCAAAATAGCTCAGCAACTGATTGCAAGGCTAAATGAACTGGTCAGCACAGCCCGGCTGACCGAGTCATCCCACCTGGGTGTCAGCATGAGGTGGAAGCCAGCACTGAAGCCACAAGGCAGACTAAAGTCCCCAAGCTTTCAGAGAAGAGACACCCAGAGCTGCTTAACACACTTTAATCCAAGCCTAAAGAAAAACCAAACACCCATCTGCAAGGAAGACCTGAGCAACATCTCCCAGGCTTGCCCATCAGAGGTCCTACTTCTCACTTTCCTGGACTCACAGGTCTGATGTGCAACTCAATTGCAACTGGATTCCCATTTGAGGACCGCTGCCCTGCTCTAAGTGCTGTCACAGCCACTGTCCCTTGCAGGAGAGCTCCTCTGTGAAGCCCTCCAGGATGAGAGGGACACCTGTGCTGCAGGGTAGGGCTGTAGAGCAAGGGGGGTTTTCAGTGTGAGACGTCCAGCAAAATGCACCCTCCTGGCACTTCACAACCTCAGCTTCATCCAGCTCATTAGTAGCATGCAAACAGGCCCCTTCAATGACTCCTCATGTCAGCAAAAGATGCCTTGTGGAGCACATCACATCCTACACCCCAGGGAGGTGCAGAAAAGAATTCTCATGCCTGTCCCTATGGCCAAACAAGCAACAGGATCCTTGACTCCCAAGCAGTGGCCCAAAGCCTCAGCTCATCCATCCTGCGTGACGGAGAAAGCTCTGACTCATAGCCTCTTTTTGGGGCAGCAACTTGCAAAAAAAGTCCACTCCTCCTTCTGTCCTGTGCCTTGAAGGACAATCCAGACCTTTGTAAGTGCTTTGAAATACGAGTTGCAAAGGCAGAACATTTTTCCTATTATGTTCCTTGTTTTTTTTAAGCCCCTACTCAATAAGAGACAGGTGCACTAAGCTCTTTGCCAGGGACCTGTGTTCAAAGGAACAAGGTCCTCCAGTTTTATATGTTACCCCCTTGTAAGCTCACTAGTCACCTCTTAAGCTCATAATAAAAGACTTTTTTGAAAAATGATGGCACCTAGTTTCCAAGGCAGCAGAACTTTTAAGCTCATGTTTGCAAGAGTCTAAGGAATTAGGGATGCCAAAAGGAACACGCTGTATAAACCCCATCACCTATTCCTGCTGGATAGATTAAATAACACAGTTTTATACTTTAATGCAATATGATCTGGACAAGGAAGTCGCCATCAATGCTATACAAAAAACATACAATGTGTGGAATAACAACTACAAATCCCTGTAATCTCTGGTGGTACCTAGAGATCTCAGATGGTTTGGTGCCTGTAGGGATTATCAGAGACGCGTGATCCTGGACTGGAAAGACTGAGATGCTTCACAGTATGGACTGACCATCAATGGTCTGTTAAACCTCAGCTGCAATTCAGGCTGTGGTACTCCAGGAGAAGAGACGATAAAGGAAAGAAAGCTGGAGATGGGGATGCAGAGCAGGTGTGCCAAACCTGAAGCGGAGATGCAGCCACAGCAGAAAATACATCACAGGGCAGTCCTTTGAGGAAAGCACTGTCCGAACAGCGCAGGCAGACCTGCCTCGTCTCACTTCAAATTACCTGTAAGTTCAAGGATTCAAATGGAAACCTACAGCAAACCATCTCACACTCCCCAGTTTCTCTGTTTATAAATATCTATTTATTTAGGCTAAACCAATTACTTATTCTCAGTTGTGTGCTACTCCCATTTCAGCTACAAAGCAGGCTCCTTTCCCACGAAAAAAAAAATCAACTCTGCTTATTTCATAATTTATTTTACCGCATGACTTTTCCCAGCAATGCGATTCATTATTTTTTTCAAGTTCCTTACAAACTGATGAGAATAAAAAGCCCCTCAGCTTGTGCACAGGCTCCCTGCATGCTCTCACGCACATCACTTTTTGTGGCTTAATTTCCCATTTTTAAAAGGAAGATGTTTGGTGTCCTCCAACATTTTTTTGAGGGAGTGGAAAAGGCAGGGGGGAAGTAAGCAATGGACATTATTTCATCTTTATTAGAGTTTCCAGCACAATAAAGACCATCCTTTGCACTGTGACACCGAGGTGCTAACAGACGGCAATAAATTCAGATTACTAATTAACATCCATATCATATCACGCAATCTTGTTACTCTCATTTCAATTGTTTCAGAAAGCTTCCTACTTTTTTGTCTCAAACACATGCAATGGGTTGCTTAGCTATTAATTTTAGAAGGTATTTTTGAGCAATGCATTGCAGAATAAAAGAACTGAAGTAATTTTCTATTCTGACTCCAATTCCTGAATTTACTTATTGAATTACAAGTGTTACTCCCTTTCTCTTGGAGATTTGGGAACGGTATCTTGAGGTCTATGGGAAAAGGCATATTGCTCAGGGGTTACAGCCAAATTGGTGCTTAAAACCACATGCACTGATGGAGACAGTACTGCTGGGCCTTATGGGTAAAACTCTTGGCTGAAGAAAAATAGTTCAGCAAAAAAAGTGATGTACAAATGCCCACATTAATGGAAATAAAAATGTGAGGTGCCCATCTGAGCTGCAAAGACTCAGTTAAGGTACTAAATAAGAACAAAACACAAGTTACTTACTGCTTCTGAGACCCCCTCTGACCTGTAGATGGATGAGAATTCAGGCACTGAAAGGAAGCAGACAAATTTCTTATGTTAGCTGCACCAGCATGAAGAACCACTTTCATATTAACATAGCAAATTACAAGCTGATTTTACACCATTTTCTGACACACACACACACGCACCCCAAAGGAAAAGCAACAGTACTCAAGCTTGCTTACTCCTAAAAAAACCCCACCAATCCACTACACCAAAAGAAATAATGCAACGGGCACAGCCATCACATGGCTTGAAAAATAATATACTTTAGATGCTTTTTATTACGGTCTTGATTCTTCAGTGTTCACATTTTCAAGCTTTTCCTCCAAAACCATGGGGGCTAAGAACTTTATCTCAAAAACCCGATAGCCAAGAGTCTCACCTAATTATATGAGCCAAGGCTTCAAGGGGAAAAAAAAGGACAAAAAAAAAAAAAAGCAAAGGAACGCAGGAACACAGAGATTTATGGCAAAAAATGCGAACGCTGGCAAAACACTCATTGTCCCAAACTTCTTGCTTTTTCCCTTCCCCACCCGCTCTGCGGAGGAGTGCATTTTTTCCCCTCAAAAAATGTGATGCGCTGTAATCTTGTCTCACTAGCTTTGATTTTTCCCTTTTTAAAGAAGGAGCCTTTTAATGTTCTGCAACGGATGCTTCTCACTCTGCACACAAGCAATAAATTAAAACAATTATTTTTAAAAACTCCAGCTTCACTGCCAGTTAAGTATCTTTTACAAGGAGGTGAAACAGCTGTATCGCCCTCGACGCCAGCCTCTTACCAACCCAGGGCTCAGAAATGACGGGTGTGATTTTACAAGCTACATGACAACGTGCTCCCATTTCCCCCATTGATGATTTTTTTTTTTAATTTAAAAGAAAAACAAAAAGGGGGGGGGCGGGGGAGGTGAAGAGCAAATCCTGTGATGAAGTGCCAATAGGTGGGATGGAGACAGATGTCCCCTGCCGCCCTTGGCGTACAGATGTGCTCGGTTTAGGGATGCAACTAGTGGTGGAAATACAACGCATGAGGCAGGTTTCCAGTTGTTGTGAGGGAAAAAGATAATAATAAACTGGTTTTTAAGAGGTAAGGGAATGGAAAACCACTAGAAACTTGCCTCAATAGGTAGTCGGGGAAAGAAATAAAAGAGAAAAAAAAAAATAGAGGAAAAATGTGAATGCAACTGGGAAAACACCTTGGGAGGAAAAGGAAAATAAAATAGAGGAAAATGAAATAAAGGAAAATAATAAAATAAAATAAAGGAAAATAAAATAAAGGAAAATAACTCGCTTTTTCCCACGACAGGTCCTGAAGCAGCACCGGGGAGGGTATTGCCGCCCCCCCGCTCCCCTCCGTCTCCGCGGTAACGGCGGGGCCCGCGCAGGGCGCCCGGTTGCTCAGGCCGCGGACAAGGCGCCGCCAGCCGGGTCAGGGCGGGCCGGGCCGGGCCGGGCCGGCTCCGCAGCGGCCTCGGTGTCGGGGCGCCGTGCCGGGCGGGCCAGCCCCGCGGCGGAGGAGCAGCCCCGCGGCGCCTCGGCATGTCTCAGGCGTGAGTAGCGCGGGGCGCGGGGGGCCAGGCGGGGCGAGGGGCCTCAGGTGCCCGGGCGAAAACGCCGTTTTAGGGGGTAAAAAATACACCCCCCCCGCTTCCACATACCGCCAGCGGAAAACACCTGCCGGTACAAACGCGGTATAACCGGTTCCGCCGGGCCTGGGCTGCTGGTGCGAGGCCCGGGTGCCCCTCGCCGCCGGGGCAGGCCGGGCCGCCGGCCCCTGGTCGCCTCGGCAGCAGCGGCGGGGTCCAGGCAGCCGAAGGGGTGCTGAGGTGAGGGCGGGATTCAGCCCCGCAAAGTGATCAGATCACCTCAGCCGTGTTTAGGCCAATATTAATATTATTCCTGCGCAGACACTAGGCCCTTTTGTGCTTGCAACAAATACTTTTTCCTCCCTGACAGACCGGAGCTTGCACAGTGTTTTTTTCTGTAATGAGCTCCTCATGCCTTCAGCACAATACAAAGCTTTAAAAGTTTATTTGCAATAACCAGACACTGACGATGGCACTGGATCAAAGTGCCTGCAAGGAGCCGTGCTCCTTTCTTCAGAAATATTACCAAGATACCAAGCCCTATATTAAGGAAGCATTATTACTGCTGCGCTACGAAGTTGGGAATCTAACTGTGAGCGTCTGTCTCGACCTTGTCCCTCAGGATTTTGCCATTTGCTGCCTCCAGGTCCAGCAGTACAAAAACCTGGGCACAGCCTGCCCAGTTCGGGGCAGCTCTTGTTCCCAGTTCTGAGCTGGATGTGGCTTGCTCAAGTTCACTAAAATAATAGTACATTGGGGGGCAGGGGGGGAGAGAAAAAAAAAAAAAAAGAAAAAAAACCCCTCGGGCAGTATTTGCTGCCTGCTGCTGCTCCTCTCCGGCTCTCACCTAGTCAAACCTGACAATATCCAAACTGCTGCCCCAGCAGGGTGTGAGCACAGCCTCTGCTGGCTTCTCACCCATGGTCTTCTCTGACGTCAGCAGTACCATCCTCAAAGCCTCTTGTTTCTTTTGCTCAGTGTCCTCTTTCCAAACTCCAACTCTTTGCCAGGTAAAACCCCTCAGACTCTAAAACATCCTACCAGCCTCAGAACTAGTGCAGCTCTCCTTGTCACCTCCATGCTGGGTCTGCCCTAGCCGAGCCTCCAGCCACCTGCCTCAACATGTTTGCAGTCCCAGCCAGATACCACCACCACCGCCACTGCTTTCCAGCCAGGCAGCTTTCTTTGCCTTGCTCCTTGGCTCAGGAGGGAAGGGTGAGCTGAGAGGAATAAAGAAACACATCACCAAGGGCACAGCAAAGACTCGGGGCTCTGACCCAGCACAGCCTCCAGCAGCCAGAAGTTTGAGGAAGGCTTAGTTAGGTTCCTGGCTAATCCGGTGCAGGGCTTAGCTTGTAACAACACTAATTATGCCTTACGCTGGCATGGTGGCTCAGTTAAGGGAAGATCACAAAGTAATGGATGGTTATGTAAATTGCATTGTTTAAAAAAAGGGGGAAAAAAACAACAAAACCCCAAACCACAAAAGTAGTGTTTGACCTCTTCCAGAAAGAGAGTTATCTCAGAATCTGTCATTCCTACTGAGTGTCTGAATTATGGCTGCTGTTACTTGAGCTAAGTTAACACCAAAGGAGTTAAGTTGAGCACAGTTGGAAAATACTTGTGCCTCAACTGTTTGGCTTAACTCAGTTTAATTTTAGTAGAGACAGGGCTCTTAGCATTTCCTATAGCATTGCCAGCATTGAACAGCAAACCCATATAAACATGATACACATCTCTGCATATATATATATATGCAAAGACAAAAATATATACAGTTCTGTTTCTAAATGAGGTAGTGATGCTGGTAAGGGACTCCAATCTGATGTTGATGCTACTTGGCTCACTTAACTATAATCACTCTATAGCTGTGCACAGCACGGCATTTATAGCTGGGCTAATCCAGTCCTTTGTAAACACAAGTCTGAATATACTAAAGTTCATCAGCCACTGCATCTATAGAGCTTGAGTTAAGCAATGGGCTGGATAGTTTTGTTTACTGTATTTCAGACCTCAGTCAGTGTACCAAGTGTTCTGGAGAATTTGTGCTTTTCTTTATTGCCCCAGCAACTGGATTTAGGTTATCACCTGAGCATCCCTTTTAAAAAATAAATATTTTTTTAAAAACCCAGAAAAAATGTGAATCAAAAATGCTTCCAAACCATCAGGAAAATAAAAAGTACTAAATTCTTACCTAAATATACACAGCCTTAAAGGTTTCATTTCATGATTTTTAAATGGTCGGGGCTGACAGTGCTGGCAAATCCATAAAAAATTTATCTTAATGTTTAGTGTTCACAGCCTTGTGTGTTCCTCTCCAGCACACAGCTGAGTTGCAATCAATGCCAGTAGTAACAAAACGAGAGCACAATTTCCTTTTGTCCTAGACTATCTTGTTTTGCAAGGTACAGCTGAGTTGGTTCTCAAGTAAGTTACCAAGGCTACTGTTAATGATTGTATGTAGTGAGGTTATCCTGGCTGCGTACCACAAATCGTGCCAAATTAAAAGTATTTTAAAAGCCATGTGACAAAAATGGCATATAACCGAATGCCTTACCTGAAGGCAGTGAAGCAAA
Organism: Burhinus oedicnemus; assembly: GCA_008921705.1. Classification (NCBI taxonomy): domain Eukaryota; kingdom Metazoa; phylum Chordata; class Aves; order Charadriiformes; family Burhinidae; genus Burhinus; species Burhinus oedicnemus. Next base: position 687,537 of record VFFE01007090.1, read on the forward strand.
GAGCTGATAATGCATGGGGTTTATGAGAAAGAACTTCGGTACTTTGAGTAAAAATATTTTAGGGGACACCACTTTATTTGGCTGGGAAGGTGGATGGCTGCGTATCTTGCCAAGTCACATGGGAGATGGGCTCCATCCTACAAAGAGATAGACACATCAGTAAGTCACAGCCCGATCTGTAATACTCATTTTTCAATACGTACAGTCACATCCTGTGCCCTGTATAGAAATGCTACACAGCACATAGCTTTTTTTGAGTTTGAGGTAAACAGCTGCTTTTCAGACATCTGGAAGAACAGCTGCTACGCACACAGAGAGAAATTGCATGCGTCTCGTGCAGCCAGTTGGACATGCTAGCTGTACTAAGTGTGTGCGCAGGGCAGTTGTCTTGCATGCACCCCGAGTCACAGCGGTCAGGCCAGCAACATTTGCAGCACAGTTACACTGCGCACCATTTACGTGGCTGGGATTTCGGTATTTCCAGTCAGTTCATGAGGTGTGTTCACCATCGTCAAGGCCCTGTGATTTTAACAGAGGTGTTGTCTAAAGCTCACAGAAGCATTTCATTCCACTGCTTTAGTAAGCTCTGTATCAGGATAGAGACAGGACACTCAGAAAGCACTCAGCTGTATTCTCTTAGGGTCCGTAAAATCCAGCAGCCAGCCAAAAGAGAAGTCGCACGTCCAGACATGCTTGACATTTTCTAAGGACAGCTGTAGTGCTCGCGAAAGAGCATGCCCATTACATTTGCTGTAGGGTTGATTAAGAAGTGCTGAACGTATCACACTTCCTAAAGTACTCAAACCCCAGCATTTGCATACAGATGTACATTTTGTTCCAGACATTGATCAGGAGATTTACATAGATGTTTTTGCATTTATATTTTCCTGCTGCGTTTCCTCCTCTTTTATGAATTTGTTCACCATTTACTTGACCTGTAGGGTCTTTCTTGACCAATAGTTTCTTAACTTGCCCTAACAGCCCTAGTCCAGACACATTCAAAGCTCAGTCTTAGCTCTGCTACCATTTGTACCAGGTTTTAATCAGCTACAAGACATTTGCCCCTGCCACCAAGGAGCTTTAAACAATCAAAAAGCTTTAAAATTTAATCTCATGTCACAAATAGAACTTATATTAAGTCAGTGGTTAAATATTAATCTAAGACAAGATCTTTAGCATCTCCCCTTCTGCTTCTGATAGAACGACCAAAGGAGAGCTATGTATTTTATATTACATCCCCAAAGCTCAGTTAAAGAAAATTAATGTTGCAAACCCAAAATGTAAGAAAATGTTAGTGCAACTTTTAATCCCCTCTTCCCTCCCCCACTTTACGTGGCTGCATTATGATGCAGTTTCTCATGTTGTGATCACATCTTACTTTCTTCCCACGGGCCCCCAACCTCATTCAGCAATTGGGCTGTTGTTGAATATTTCTTTTTATCCCCTCATTCAACATGTGGCCCCAGGCCATATTCTTCAAATTCCATCCAAACACCACAATTATTAGCTTCCTCCTGGGCATTCCTAGCATGTTCTCTCTCATACATCTCCCAAGCATTCACGGATTCATCTTTGCCCCTCTTTCCACCCCTGGTGAGCATTAGCATGTCATCCTGCTTGTGTTACAGCAGGAAAACAGAATCAAAATGATCACATCTAAGACTCAAATCTGCAACTCCCTCCTGTGCCTCCCTTCATCCTTAATGAGCAGGTAGGGAAAGATCTTGCGCATTACTCGTGCGTTGTCGCCTTTGGGAAAAAGCATTGTCAGTGGAAATATCCCAGAAGCCCTTGTGCTAGAAAACAGTGAAAAAAGAGGCTACAGTTTTCAAGAAACTTTGAGCTTAAAGCCTCCTGATCCTAGCAGAGGCAGAGCAGCACGCAGACACAGCATTTGCCCTTTATGCATGCAACAGTAGGCAGCTGGATGGACGATTGCTCTTTCCTTTTCTAAGGAAGAAAGGGGAGGAAAAAAAAAAAAAAAGGAAAATAACGCACATAGGATGGTTAATGCTGAAATAAACGTCATTACCACACCCAGTAAAGCATGGTACAGGCAAATACCGCTGGGAGCTTGAGTAGGTAGGGTCTTCTCAGCTCTGGCCTATTTCTGGTTATCCATCTCTCAACAAAGAGCTCATTACAGTATCTGTTGCAGCAATGCTACACAGTAATTGGATATAAGTTACCAAAGCTCTCCTTCCCCATCCTTTCATGCTTCCCTGGCCAGGAGGAATACTGCTTGCAAAGGAGAGGAGGCTGCTGTTCTCCTTACCTCAAAGCAAAGGGCAGCGTCCAGCCCAGGCAGGAGCTGCAGCCTGGCAGACAGAAGGATGGCCCTTGGAGCATGCTACAGCAAAGTTCAGCCTAGAATAATGTCTCCCCCACCTTAATCACTTCACAATGTCCTCCTGTAAGAAAACAATCATTTTTCCAGTCAGCCTTGTGAGTTTGGCTAGAGCAGGTGCTTGAGCCTTGCTGAGATGCAGTGTTGCCACTGCTGAGTGAAACTGGCTTCCTCGCCTTCCGTGCAGTTTCCCATTACATTTATGCCACAAAAATCTTTTATCCCCTATTGACTTTCTGTCATAGTACCAAAGACTGCTGCTGGAAATGACAGAAGCATAGAGCTGTTCATGTTAACGATGCCAGCAGGCTGTATGTTTTCTTGCCCTGTCACAAACAAAGCCTATTGAGGCTTCAGACTCTAAAACATCATGGCTAGAGCAGACATGCTTAAGGGAAGTCAACTGGCAGCATTACATTCGCCACCAGCTAAGAAGTTTGGCATAATTCTAAGCCTAATCTTACTTATGGAGCAAGACAGGCCTGACCAAGCTCAGACCCATGAGTCAGCACTGCTCCAGACTGCAGGCTAAAGGCTTTTAAAACAGGAATTGATTCACACAAACTTTCAGTCAATTTGGTTGTGTTATAAGGCCCCACTGACCTCCATTTCTGTCTGTACCTCTCCATCCCCAAAAAAAGTTTTGTCTATAATAAGAGAAAAGAGGGGGCTGCTTGTATAATGTATTTAGCCCTGCAATCTCTGCGCAATACCTGAGCAGGTTGTAGTGAGGTAACTCTGCTGACCTGCATAAGCCAGCAGTCATCTTAAGTCTTGTGATTTTTAGAAAGAGAGAAGGAAAAAAAAGCAGCAGCATTTGTGCAAGCCTCTTTTCCTCTCAGGGCCTCACTTTCCCCTCCTAACCTTTGTCTCTTGTTTCTTTATTTTACAGAGGCTGCAGGGCAGGGTTTCCCTCCCCCGTGTTTGCTGGGAGCTTAGCACAATGGCTGACCTGTCAAGCCCCAAGTATCTAGAGGAGACCCTGAGGACTGGCCCCTGCACATGCTTCCTTGTGGCTACAGCCATGCATGTCTCAGTCTCTCCTCTTGTCTGCTCTGTGACTGTTGGCTTGAACTGCGCAGTGGTGAATACATGCTGGGCTCCTTGTGCCCGCAGGAGCCCTCCTCTAGCACACAGATCCCTGCTACAGCCCAGCTCCACACCCCTGTGCTCTCAGAAGCCCTGCTGGTGCTTTCTCCATTCCATATTAGATCACCCAACACAGCCCAATCTCATCTTCCGAGAAAGAAGAAATGCAGGTAGTTTGCAGTGGCAGCATAGATGCTTCGGAAATGTTTTAAAACACATAGAATTTAGCGCTCATTTCATCAAATTGTAGTTTCCATATTAGGTGAAGAGAGCTGGGCCAAGTCAGAGTCAAACGTTTTCCCTTCCATCTCTTTACATGTGCCCATCCATCAGAAAAAATAGTAGGGCCCATGTAGTACTACACTCTGCATTTACGTGGTTGGCGTGTGAAAGTGTGAGATATTTCTGTCCTCAGAGGACAGCCCAGAAAAAACAGGCATCAAAGAAGCTTGAGTTCAGCCCATATACAAATCCAGAGACAGACACAGCTTGGAGTGCAAACTGTGCTATGTTCTGGAATAACAGAAATAGCGTTCCCTTTGGCAGCTAAGTAAAAACACCAAGACACTTCGGGGGGAAAAAAGAAAAAACACACACACAAAGGTAACCCCACTGATGCCAGATTCCACTGCTGGCTCAGGAGTGGTCTGAGGGACAGTTTGCATGCTCAGCACAAATCCTTCCAAGAAGGGCATGCTGAAGTCTCTGAACCAGTTCAACACGGTAAGCAGGCTAACCACAGCTGTACTCAAAACCAACACATTTTTCTAAGTGTAAGAAGAGATGCATCAAACAAACATACAGTGTTAGAGGGCCCCAGAATATTAAAATGAGGCAATGCATATTTGGCAGGATTTAAAATATCTCTTTATAACTTAAGCAGACGAACATATTTCTAAGCTTCACTCTAAGCAGATCAGGCTTTATTTGGAGCAGTAAAAGTGAGATTCAAACTAGAAGTCATGCTATGGCAAAAGAGTCTTCTTAAGCCCTTGTTCTACACTCTGTTTCTACTTTGTGGGAGTGAAGAGAAGAGGAGGTACATCAGTTAGGAGGTAAAGCCTTGACCTTCCCTCCAAGCTGTAAGTTGCCAGAAAGCACTCTGGGGGCTCTGGAGTTAAGTCACTTTATGCATTTTTTTCCTCATCCCATTACAGCATTGCTTATTTTCCCCATAACACTCCTATTTTGTAGTTGCTATGACAATTTGCAGCATTACTTATACTGCTATGCACATGCAGAGATCAAGAGATAGACTTCTTTTTTTTCCAGGATTTAATACTCTTACACCGTGAGTAGGAAAATTATGCTCAGTCCTGCTGGTTACCTGTAGGAGTAGGCTAGTTAGATGCTCTAATCCAATCTAATTCTGATGCAATATCATCCTCAGGCATGGATACAGCTCAAAACCTACCCGTTACAGAACAGGAACAAGCCTACAAGATGAACCAATAACAGTAAATAAAAAAACAACTCACTCAAGGCTGTGTTATACTCCCCCTTTAATGCATGGAAGCAATTTTGAGGGATTTACAACTTAATGCAAAGGGAGACTGAGCTAATAGGCAAAAATTCAAATAGGGACTTAGGGGTCGCATGCTGTCTGATTAACAGGCACGGGGAGTCGGTCCTGTTCTTTGCTTTTAACACGTATCTTGAAGACATGCATTACTCCTTCTGACTACCCTTGAACACGTTTGTCTCCAAAGCTGAAGGGCTCCTCAGGATTACAGCAGCTGTGCCAAGTCCCCCAGAAAGGGCTATAAACACCAAGCACATCTGATCCTTCAAACTGGTCCAGAAGTGCTCCCATTTGGACACTAGTAAAACCTGAAATAATTATTTTAACCCTGTTTTGGAGAGGGGAAACAAATAACTGCATGTGTCCTCTAGTTTTTAATCAAGGCGAACCAAAGAAACACTCAAATCACATTTCTGCTTGCACTGTCCAGTTATCAAGTGTCTGCTCTTCCCCATCACATGCCTAATGAACTGAAGCACTAGGGCCAGGTACACCCAAGGTGTCAGTCACCCTGACTGCAATAGGTACACAGGAGCTATCAGCTTATCATAGCTGAAAATTTAGCAGTTCCACATCAATCTTTTCCTTCAATACTTCATTTTCCAGTGGGCCTGTCCCATCTTTTGCCCTCATTTACACAGAACATCACTGCCCTCATTTTACACACAACATACTGTAATATCCATAGTCTTAACATCTGACCCACAGCAACATGCTTGCAATCATCTTAATGCTTATCTGATAAACTAATGCTTTATGGAAGCAATTATGTTCCATCTATATTGCCTTATGTTAACATACTCTGAAGGGCTAGAGCACTCCAACTCCCTCCTCCCTCAAAAAGTCATTCAAAATATAAAAAGAAACTGGATATTAGCTGGCTCAGCAGGAGGAACCACTTTACATTCCTCAGTCAGAGGAGGCAGAAAGGGAGGTTATTGTAAATTGGAGTGGACAATCGTGGAGTTGGTCTCATTGCAGTAAAATCTGTTGTCTCCATGCAATAACCTGTATTCGAAATGCTCTAGCCTGAGGATACCCACTGTTCATAAATCAGTGGTATGGTTGTGGGGACAACCTACAGGGGTAGGTTTCCTGAAAGATTTATAGCCTCTCCGCTATCAAATGGTCTGTGAGTAGGCATAGCTAAGTACAATACCACGTTGTTTCTTTCTGTGCTGGAAGGCCCTGCAAACCTCACACTAGTACATGTTCTTCCGTGTCCTGACTTCAGAGGAAGTGTACAAAACTCCCATTGATCCACTGGCAGAGCTGTTAGGTCAAAGCTAATACTGGTCTTGTTTATGCAAATCTTCTCCACTTTGCTGGTTTTATTTTGTTTATCTCCTGCACCTGGGTTAATTGCCGCAATTGAGTGATTCGGGTGGTGCAATGGGATGTAAATGAAGTAGGAAAAAAGGAAGGGGAAGGACCTGGGTGGGCTGCAGAGGCATTAGGAAAAGCAAGACCAGCTGCATCCTGCAGAAGCCCAGATCAGCTGAAAAGTATAATATACCCTTTAAAAAAGTTAATGGTGCAAATTCAATAGCAGAGTTCAGATTGTTGGTGTTTTTGCTGACTGCTGCAGGGAGTCCCAGCAGCCCCGTCAGCATCCTGGACATGCAGCACACACCCAATGCTTGGGGCAGTTGTGGGCTGGAGTTTGTCCTGTCCACCGCACTGCAGCACACGCCTTGAGTCGTTCTGTACTCTGAGACTGGGAGTGATAAGATCAGCTTACAGAGCTCCAATTTAGGCATTTATTATCAAGCACAAGCAATGTTAACAGCTGCCCAGCTTTCTTGTCAGAATTAATACACAAGCACTCTCTCAATGCTGCTCAGACCAGCAAGAGGTCTGCTCTGAAAGCTCACCTAATGGTGGCAGGGCCTTTTACTGTCTTCATCCTTCTTTGAGAGGCTCTAGGAACAGCAAGCCATAGCAAGGTTGAGCAGGTGGATGGGTCTAGATTGCACCATTGAGGCCAATGGACTTTATTTTTAGGTCTAAGAAACAAAAGTCAGCTATACCTGTTACCTTAGCTCACTGTTTTCCCCTCCTCCTACAAACCTAACAACGTGAATAAAGAAACTGGTTTTCTCCCAGCAGAAGAAATTTCTTAGCTCTGCTGTTAGAGAAGCGTTTTCAGAGATGTAAGATTTTTTGACGCCTGTCACTCCCAAGAGAGAGTCTCCACCTAGCAAAAGAGTGGTTACAAAGTAGAACAAGATGTAAAAGGGTCTTTCACTACTGCAGATGTTAGCACCTTTCTGTGACAAACCTGTTGTTTGAGCTCTTCTCTGAATAAAAGCCTCATTGTCCAGAGTCCATTTTTTGTTCCTTTAGGATGATTTTCCATGATCATAGAATCATAGAATCGTTTAGGTTGGAAAAGACCATTAAAACCATCTAGTCCAACAATTGACCCTACTCTACCAGGTCTGCCACTAAACCATGTCTCTAAGCACCACATCTACACGACTTTTAAACACATCTAGGGATGGTGACTCAACCACCTCCCTGGGCAGCCTCTTCCAATGTTTGATAACCCTTTCAGTGAAAAATTTTTTCCTAATGTCCAGCCTAAACCTCCCCTGGCGCAACCTGAACCCATTTCCTCTTGTCCTATTGCTAGTTACTTGGGAGATCAGCTCCTATCTCACTACAACCTCCTTTCAGGTAGTTGTAGAGAGCAATAAGGCCTCTCCTCAGCCTTCTCTTCTCCAAACTAAACAATCCTAATTCCTTCAGCCGCTCCTCATAAGACATGTTCTCTAGGCCCCTCACCAGCTTTGTTGCCCTTCTGTGGACATGCTGCAGCACCTCAATGTCCCTCCTATACTGTGGCGCCCAAAACTGAACACAGTACTCAAGCTGCGGCCTCACCAGTGCTGAGTACAGGGGCACGATCACTTCCCTACTCCTGCTGGCCACACTGTTCTTGATACAGGCCAAGATGCTGTTGGCCTTCTTGGCTACCTGGGCACACTGCTGGCTCATGTTCAGCCGGCTGTCCACCAGGACCCCCAGATCCTTTTCTGCCAGGCAGCTTTCCAGCCACTCCTCCCCAAGCCTGTAGCGTTGCCTGGGGTTGTTGTGACCCAAGTGCAGGACCCGGCACTTGGCCTTGTTAAACCTCGTGCAGTTGGCTTCAGCCCATCGATCCAGCCTGTCCAGATCTCTCTGCAGAGCCTTCCTACCCTCAAGCAGATCAACACTGCCGCTTAATTTGGTGTCATCTGCAAACTTACTGAGGGTGCACCCAATCCCCTCATCCAGATCACCAATAAAGATATTAAACAAGGCTGGTCCCAAAACTGAGCCCTGAGGAACACCGCTTGAGACCTGCCGCGAACTGGATTTAACGCCATTCACAACCCTCTGGGCTCAGCCATCCAGCCAGTTTTTAACCCAGAGAAGAGTACACCTGTCTAAGCCATGGACTGGCAGCTTCTCTAGCAGAATGCTGTGGGAGACTGTGTCAAAGGCCTTCCTAAAGTCCAGGTAGACAACATCCACAGCCTTTCCTTCACCCACCAGGCGGGTCACCTGGTCATAAAAGGAGATCAGGTTGGTCAAGCAGGACCTGCCTTTCATGAACCCATGCTGGCTGGGCCTGATCCCCTGATTGTCCTTCACATGCCACGTAAGTGCACTCAGGATGATCCGTTCCATGATCTTTCCTGGCACTGAGGTCAGGCTGACAGGCCTATAATTGCTTGGATCCTCCTTCCGGCCCTTCTTGTAGATGGGTGTCACACTGGCAAGCCTCCAGTCATCTGGGACCTCCCCTGTTGACCAAGACCGCTGCTAAATGATGGAGAGTGGCTTGGCAAGCTCCTCTGCCAGCTCCCTCAGCACTCTTGGGTGGATCCTATCTGGGCCCATAGACTTGTGGCTGTCCAGTTGGTGTAGCAGGTCACCAAGTGCTTATGATCTGCTTTGCACTGATCTGCTTTTACCATGAAATGCCACTGGTGTCCAGTCCATACTCACATCAGAGCTCCACCTATTCCTACCAAAACTACCAAGTAAACAGCATTATCACTTCTGGAAATGCAGCTGGCCTTAGGTGACATCTTGCATATCGCATAGTCCCCTAGCCACTAGACCAGACATTTAGCAATCACTTGGAGTGCAACAGTTGCTGCTATAGAAATAAATTAAATTATTTTCCTCACTTCACATTTGAAATAGTGCCCACAGCTACATTCTAGCATTGGCACCATGTTATGGTATGAAGAACCCACAACATTTTATTGTCGTTTAGACAATTATTCTATCACCTGATGACCCCTCCCCACCTGGGAAGGGGAATAAGGGAAAAAACAAGGAAACCTGAGGGTTGAAATATAAACAGATTTAATAGAATAAGGCTAAATAATTAACATTAATAACACTAAAGAACCAATATTGATCCCGATGCCAATATAAAATATACAAGGATTATACTCAGCCAATTCTATCAGTAGGAAGCTGTGTGCTCCCAGCAGGGGACAGCAAATGTTGGACACTGCAAGAGCTATGGCTTTGGGAGGAAGGGAAGGCCTCAGGGGTCCGACACCGGGGCAAGGAGTTCTCTGGATCACCGCCATCACAGAAGAGAGAAAACTCCTCAGCAAACTTTCTAATTTATATTGAATGTGAAGTTCATGGTATGAAATAATCCTGTTGGCCAGCTTGGGTCACGTGCCTGGGTCTCGCTCCTCCTTCCTGCACCTGGCTAGCTCAAAAAACACTGAGACCTTGAAACCCGGATACCATAGCTGGCTATAAAGTAAATATTTTCACAAATTCAGATACTAGCGTCTTCTAAAAATGCATTTTTCCCAAGCATTAGAAGAGACCTTAGTGAAAAGTAAAATTACTGAAAGAGGAATTAATCCTGTGTCGCTCAAACCAGGAAACACCAATACAGCCCTTACCCTACAATTAGCTCCAAGCAACCACTTCAGAAAGGCAGAAAAGCAACACACACTTTAGAAACATCAACTGGTTCTCATTCCAAACACGAAGAGACCTAAAAAGAGATCTTTGCCCCTCTTAAGGGCTTTGGGGGGAGACAACTTTTCTATTAAACCATCTTCTCAATTAGCACAATTGAATGAAACTTGTAGCCCTATTGGGGGTTGTAGCTTCAAGTGTTTGAAGGATGTTTCAGGCATATTAAGGATGGAGTTGAAAAGTTTTTAAAGCTTTCATTAATAAAACAGCATTTTAAGATTCCTATTTTTAAAACAATCAAAAAGAGAAGCTTTTGCTAATGCTTTTTAAAATACATTGTAGTTAAAATCTCTTTATAAATATAATGGCTCACATTTCCAGGCTTGCTTTATTAAGAAATCCACACACATAGAGCCCTGGCATCATTGTGTGCTAACTCTTGCTTTCATGTCAGGTTAACATTGTCTCCTCTTTTCAATTAGCACTTACAATAAGATGTGGACAGACGCCCAGAAAGACCTCGACATCCAGCTCCGGAGAGAAAGAGAAGAGTTCCTCCAGCCAGAGAAGGATCGCGTGAAAGCATTCAAGATGTTAGCCATTTCCTACATCAAATACATACAAATCTTCCGTAACTTGGAGACAGCCCATGACCAACTCGTTCACCAGCAGAAACGGACAGTGATTCGGCAAGTACTAGATGGCGTGATTGGACGAATCCTGGAGATGAAAAAAGAGATGGTGGAGCTGGAGAACTCAGAGTTTCATTACATTGATAATATCCTGGAAGATCTAAAGCTTCTCCCTGTAGGTCTACCTCTATTATGAACAAATTTATAGGAATTTTGCCTATCCTGTACTTCAAGGACAGTCACATTTACTTGCAATCTGTGAAGTTCCACCAAGTAATTTAGCTTCCTGCACATTCACTAGTGTACTGGGTGATCAGTAATTACGGCATTTTTATTAAAGATCAGAGTATATTTTATCTATGATGAGCATTAGATATTGTAGCAAGATTTTAAAAGCTGATCTGCTTGATCAGTATGTTGCATTTCTGCATCTCCGTACCAGCACATGCTCTGTGGATTTTTCACTTGCATATGTCCTAACATGAAGTCCTATTAACTTAGACAGCTTCACTGTTAATGACAGCAGCTTGACTCTGCCTGATTTTGGTGTGGGATGAGGTGAAAGATGGGCAACTGATAACCAAGGTAGAGTCCACTTTAGTCTACCCTTTGCATCACTGTCAATCAGCCTCAGGCCACTTCCAGAGATTACAAGTAATGCTAAAAGTTGCATAGTCTGGCCTACTAGTTTGTAGCACAATGAACTACTAAAATAAGAAATCTGAGACAAGTCTCGTATTGTAAAGGAGGAAGGATCTGGGAGCATATTCAATGTCCAGGGTTCAGGACTGCCTGATGTAAGAGCAGCCCCCTGACAGACAGCCCACTAAACCAGATGGATATGACAATAAGGCAGTCTTGAAGCTGTGCTCCAAAAGCGGTGTGAAAGATAAGCTGCAAAAAGGTGGTTACTTCTCTCGCAGACAGCTCCACCTATTGTCAAATTTAGGTACCGCTGCTAACAGCTTTTCTAAAGTAAAAGAGCGCTTAAATGACTGACGTTTTCAGGATACCAGTTACAACGTGACATAAATTGCCTAGAATCATTATGGCATTATTTTGAGATTTGTAAACATGTTTCTGTTTGCATTTGTATTTCACTCTGCAAATTTAGGATAATAATTGCCATGAATTTTCACCAGCTCTTTACCTTCTACATTAATTGCAGCAGAGAACTATTTTAAACTATGAGAAGGCATACTGAAGAGTATAAACACATCTCCAGGGAAATTGATCCTTAAATCATATTTTGAAATCATTAAGCACGGCTGTTATCAGTAAATCCACTGGCAGAAAAAAGTTGGCAAGTCTGAAAAGTCATGCCTGACATCTATTAAAAAACAAGCATAAATTCAAATTCCTGCACCACACCTTAATTTTAAGAAGGCATGACATACCGACCTATTAAAAAAAAAAAAGTCACTGAAGAGATTTCAGGCTTTTTCAAAGAAAATATTATTTTCCATAGTAGATAGGAATACAGATTTATGGGTTTTTTTCCTAAAATAACGACATATTCTTGGTTACAAAAAAATATTACTGGCCAGTACTTGACAAATAACTTCTGTTTCTTAAAGAATCTGCCCAGAAAGGATATCTCTAGTCCTTCCTTTCACTGTATTATCATGGGCTAAAATCCAGCGTGATTGTAGACAGAGAACACAACAGAGTAGTCTCATTTTATATCTTATGCAATGATACTGCATGCTTTTTACTATGTCACTGTAAGGCCAAGCTTCATCTTTCTTTAGTTGTGCTGCATGTTTTTGTACAGTTGCCTTCCAACACTCAGTCACTCCATTTCCTGGGGTAATTGTAAAGGTATTTGGATACACAAATCCCATGTGGAGCTGGGAGTGGCTAAAAGGCTGCAAATTTGACTTGACAATAAACATCACAAATGTAACTTCAATGCTGGGCACGAATATAAAAAGAAGTAGTACCCCTACTTCCTACTCCCTCCAGCTCCAGTATTATAGCTTTAATCTCATCTTTACAGTCAGTAAAAGTCACAGCCCAGAATCACTTGTAATTAAAGCTCAGGTTAGACGTCAGACACACTCACCATCCCTACATTGACTGACTCACACTGCTACCTGACAGCTTAAAAGCCCTCTCATCCTATGCAAGCATGACCAGACAAACCACTTGATTTCTTATGCCTAAAGACAGCCAGGTTTATAATCCGTCCTAGAGCGATTTGCACTCTTAAAGTACAATGTATAATAATTTCCATCAACAGTCAAGGATGTTAGAAGGTGCAAACAAGGAGCTTAACAAGACAAATATTTAGAAACTTTAGCAGACCAGACCTCTGCATTGATAAAATCGCTAGGAATAAACAGTCCTGCTTGGAAGCTTTCTTACGCTGCTGTAATAGGGATGTCCCAGTCTGCACAGTGTGCAACTGAGGGAATTACTAATGAAATCTCTAAGTTGGCAGTTCACAGGGGCTGTTTTCGTTGGCCACAGCCTTCCTTGCAAATTCTTGCTGTAGAAATTGGAAGCCTCACAAGCAGCACATTTACCGTGCACCTATGTCAAGGTAGGAGCAGTGCTTGTTCTTTACAGCCAGCACTTTTCTGTATCTGTCCACATTGGAGTTGGCATTGAGACTGCAAAGGATCAAGTCAAAGATCTCCCTGAGCAGGTCAAAGCCCACCAGTTTCCATAGCAGACAGAACAGAGAGCACTGATAGCACAGCATCAAGTCTTGTACCTGTCTTAGGCTCCTTGGGCAAAAGGACCAAGTGTCCACATGTACCTGGGGGACAAATTATTGTCTAACTTGACTGTGCAACTCCTCATGAGTAGCACAACAGGGTAACTGTACTGCCTGTCTCGCCCTGTCCCTCCAGGTGAATCATTTGCTTGAGGAAATACTCCAGATGTTCCTGAAACAGTATATAGGGAACATGGCACCAGTATGAACCAGACGTATGAAGACACATTCCCCTCCCCAAAGAAATACACTTGCCAGTAATTATTCTTGAAGAATTGTCTCCATTCTTTAATACAATACAAAGAAAAGGTTATGCCACTCCACAGCATCTTAACTTTTGGGGAGTTTTTTTGTCTGCTTGTCTGTGTCTTTTTTCATTTCTCACCAAGAGTGAAATTCTACAGGAAAAGAATCAGCAGAAATGTGAATCGGTATAAATTCTATCTTTTTAATGATGGAAACAAGTAAAGACAGCCACTTTTAATCATGCCTGATTTTGAGAAGTCACTGAGGTATCACAGTCGCAGACAGTGACAGTTTATCTACTGGTAGAAATACCTGTAGATGAACAGAATTGTGCTTTGGTTCCTTGTAATGTTTGAAAAAAAAAATGCAAGAGAACAGACCTATTTTTCATGTTGATTAAAAAAAAAAAGAAGTGGGATGATCATACAACCAGAGGTATTCAATTCAGTGGAAATCATGCTTAAGTTTCTGGCAACCCTGCCAAATACTTTAACAGTTTGATAATATAATTGAGCTATTATAAAAAGAAAGATTTCTGGGCTGCCATGGTTCAGAAACTGGGTTGATTTATTTGTTTTTGTTGAATTAGGCCTTAAGTAATTGCAAAGTAACAGCTCAGCAGCTGTTACAGAGGTCAAATTCCCCAACACTCCAAAATATTCAACAATCTTAGTCCAATTTAATTGCTTTGTAAAGGTACACAGTTGATAAGTAATGTGATTTTAATGCAGTTCTAAAAAGCATCTCATGACGATTTCTTCCTCTAGGAAGACATAGAAGTACCTATACCAAGGTATTTCATTAAAGAAAAGCTGGAAGTCCTGCAGCAGAGGGAAAAAATCCTTGATCAGATTTTGCTTGATGCTGGATTGCAAACACAGGTAAGTGTACCACATACCTACCTAATAGCTTGTTCAACTTTTTAAGTTTATAGACACAGATGTCTGAATGTATGAGCCACTGAAGTGAAAAATACTTTTATAGCAGTTAGGAAGTAAAAGTCTGTTTACAGATAAGGCACAAATAGAAAGTAACATTAAATTTTCCTGTGTAACAATACCAGTCACATCTTGAGATTGGTTAAGACTGAAACAAATCGATGCTGCTTTATGTGTGTGTGAGAGTGTCAGAGAAAGGGCAGCACTTTGGCCAAGTTTAGTAGGTTCTTTATTTGTCTAGCTAACTCTCATCACGTAATTAGTCCTACTGAAGTCAAGTTGAGCTTAAGTTTTACTCAACCAGGATTCTTAACTGGAACAGGCAAAACTCAGAGTTCAGGTCAGCACAACTGTTAATATTCAGTTGTTTATAACCTCTGAACAATGACTGCAGTCTCTTCTGTACAGCTATAGAACTGCAGCTGTTAGAAGGAGTAGAAAATTGAGTTTTGGCAGAGCAAAAGTCATTACAGAGAAGTACATGAGCACTCCAGTGAAGGCTGTTCTGGATTTGATATACTTTTGACTTTTTGGAAATGGCACATTGCCTACAAGCAGTCGGTGCTAACCTCCTGAAATAAACAACTGTGCCTACATGTCTGGATGACTTACATTCATAGATGTTATAGCCATAAGAGACAGCCCTGATCAGACCACTTAGTCAAACTGCTGCACTGTCCCAGCCGTTAAATTCTCCACCAGTAATTGGGGGGGTGGGGGGAAGTGTGCGTATTGATCCCATAAAGCAACAGAGGGAAGGCTCCCAGGGAAAGAAGCAACACCAGTCAGACAGAGGCAGTCTGCAGAGACAGGGCACAGGCTCCCTGCTAGATTACTTTAATGGGCAGCTGTAGTCCTCTTGGCCTCCACAGTAAATGTCTGGTAAATTCTCTGCTCTTCTAGTAGTCTGATGTTGGTCTGTGGAAATCCTGTTTCACCACATTACATCTTAAAGCTTTTTTGTTTCCCTACATTTCTGCACTGACCCCTTTTCAGCATGGCATCTGTTACAGATGAGACTATCTAATGTGCAGCTAGCTCACCTGGGAGCACCAGGTTCTTGCACTTTGGGCTCTGGCAGGGTCCAGGTCTCACTTGCCAGGATGCTGCAAGAGGCACAGGATTCAATAAACATGAATAAAATAATCTCACACAGTATGAGTTCAGTGCCCTGTGCTGCACTTCCAGTTCAATCACTGCTGGGATTGCTAGAGGGTTGTCAGCTGTTCTGCATGCAACATAGCAAGCCATGTACACTCAAGAAATCGTAACTGCTGTGTAACAGACCACTATATTCTTCAGTATCCATGGCAGTGCTGTTACAAGCAGTCTAACATAAATCATAAACAGTGGAGTTCATCAGAGGAGTCTGCTCTGCAGATCATTGGTCCTGTTATCTAATTCTGTTATAGAAAGCCCTGCTGAAAGTGTAGTATAGTGAACTCTACAATATATATAGAAGCATTAAATGTGAACTGTCTCCAGTCAGGGAATTAGCATCAAGAAAAGACAATAATTCAGCTTTTCCCTGGGGAGCATGAGGGCTTAACGAGAGTTAAGTTCTCAGGTGTGAGAAGGGGCACTCCCTCTCTCCAGCTGCACTGTTGTCATACAGTTTTCCTCAAGCCTCTTCTACTTGGGCTGGGCTGACCAGGCCTGGGCTGGCTCAGAACAGCCTATCCTTCAATTCAGCAAGAGAGCTGAGGTCCCAGCAGCACATGCAGAAACCCATTCCTTCAGAAAAGTAAAAGGAAGACACTCCATAGCCTAAGAAACTCTCCTTTTAATACAGCAAAGCTCTATGATTCTTTATGTCTTTTTTCTCAAATCGATAAAGTTCAGCAGGATGCATAAGTCATATAGAGCCATTCTCACTTCCCATTATAGCATCAGGCTTTCATTGTCACACATCAGCTCGTCAGTTTCACTTTCTCCTAAAGGTCCTCAGAAAAACACATCTCAAGATATCAAACTTCCAAGATATCTCAAGATGGCACTGAGACAGGAGTCTCTGCTGTTTGTGACAGGGATTTTTTTGTCTTACAGAGTTTCTGCAAGAAGTTCATTCGTAGTTTCATTTGCTGAGGTAGACAGTTAACAAAACACATAACTAACACTTTGCTTTGTTCATTCCTTTTTGGCTGTGTTGTTAAGGAACCTGTCAAAGCCATGGCATTTGAAGAAGCCATTAAAATGATCCAGGTTGCAGAACGGGCTCGACAAGGCCGTTGTCGAGCAGCATTCATGAAGCAAATTTACCTTGAAGAGAAGAGAGAAAGACAAACTAAGCTTGAGGTCCAGATGCGTCCAAGTCCAGATGATGCTGCCACTTGCATTCAAAAGGTGAAATCTCTGATTTAACAACAGTTCCGGCAGAACCAAATAACAATGTTTTGTTCAGAAGAACAGCAATAGACAGAAATACAGCTCATAGGATTGGAAGCATTCTGAAATGATAGCTTTCAGGGTGTCTAGCAAGGTGAAATACATCATTTAAACCACCTAAAAAAATGAGACAGGACCCTAGGTGTGAGATCGATGGAAACAGTCCTGCACTGGCAATGTGGGATGACTTTATAACCTACATGTTGTTTTTCCATTCTGATTTTTATGACCTCAATTGCTCTTTCTGGCATCCCTTTGGAATCCAGTGCATCTCAGGGTATTCATGTCTTTTCCTGTGATCTCCAGGGAAAGAGTTCATTCCATATCTTGAAAAGATGAGAAAAGGAGATCACTGCTAAATTCCAGAAAAAGTCGTTACACATTAATAATTCAGACAATTCAGCCTGATGAGAACAGGAGCTCAATCTAAATCTTAAGTCTAAACATGTTTTGAACCCTGATGATGCTAATATACCAGTATGAGGGGATAACAAACCTCAGAATTTGGGTTTTTTTTTTAAAAATAGCAGATGGCAACCTGTTAGAGAGTAATAGTCTCAATTGTATATTGTGTCTTTCCTTCCTCTATTTGTTTTTTCCTGTCTGCCACAGTAAAGGAAGCTGTAACAAGGCCCATTTATCTCATTAGAGTTTTGTTTACAATACAGGTTTGGCATGGATATATCCAGCGCAAGAAAACAGAGAAAATGAGAGAAGAGGAAATGATATTTCTGGGGATGGTAAGTAGTGCTGCCTAGAGAATATAAAATGCCACAGTCTGTTTGTTCTTCAGACTTTTGTAATTTAGCAGAAGATGAGAAATTAATTTCTAAGATTCTTCCTATTTTAAAAGGAGTGTCTAAGGAATACAGAACTAAACTGAAATGATAGATGGCACAGAAGCACCACAATTTGTCTTTTGCTGCATGCTTGTGTGCTATATATACATAGTCCAATGTATATGGCAGATGTGGAAACAGGCAGTGCAGAATTTGCCCCAGGTTCTAGGGAATTTGACCCAGGCATAACAGAGCAAGGAAATTTTATTAATCAATTCTTAATTGGTAATTCCAAGACACCTGAGCTCCCTTATTGCTGAAGTAGAATTAAAGCAGCAAAGTCTTCTTCCCCCACCCCTTTGCAAGCCAGTGTATATGTATGTCAAGAGTAGGGAGAAGGGACATTAAAACTGCCATATTAATAAATCAGTATTTCCGTAGGTCCATATGGAAATAAGCAAAATATTCCTCACGTCATACTGCAAAAATACAGGGAAGTGAACAACTGTCCACGGTCAGTTAGATTGTGTGAGGTGAAAGAAAAAAATGAAAGCACCCCTTCCAAAAGAAGGAACCTCTTCCTGCCACCATCAGAGAAGGTTCATCTCCTCCTCCCACCACCATGTTTCTTCCTAGCAAGAAGATAAACTCTTTACAGCTGACATGTTCTTTGGCCACCACCAATCCTTTGGGTGCCTTCTTTAGGCACTAATGGGTGTCAAACCTCACAGCTCTCTTCAACTCCAGCTACAGCAGCGCAGCCCTTATACCAATTTCTAGTAAAGCTGCTTCATAGCACCACATTACAGAAACATTCATCACTTCTCTGTGTTTGGTAGGTTTATTTATACCTCCATGTTCCACAATTCTTAAATGATAATTTATAAACTAACCATTTAATTTTGAATTAAAACATGTTTTCTGATTCTCCCAATTTGGATGATTTTCTTACCCAGCAATAGAATTGTCCTTAGCTACATTATGGGTTTATGAAAACTGATTGTGCCTATAGCATACAGCTGACAAACATGTATGATCAGTGAAGAATGATCTTAAAATCTTATCTTTAGGAAGTAACATGTACATTTACTGAAGTTTTACTATTTTAAATACAGATAACGTGTTATGGATTATTGTCTTTAATATCTTCTGGTCATAAACAGTAAATGTGGACAGCGTAGCTAAGTGGAGCTTTGGTGCCAATTCTACCTCTGTTTAAGACAAAGAAAATTCCCAGAGGTTTTAACTAGTGTGAATCTAAAATAGTTAATGTTTGGGATGTACTGAAAATGCATTAGAAATTATAACTTTTGCAAAACAAGGGATCGTTTCCTATCAAATCCCATGACAGTTTCTGTCAAGTCTTAGAACTAGAGTTTTAGGAAGGAAATCTAAGTCTGGTATCAGTTATTGGAGAGTTCACAGCCAAGCACTCTTTTCATGGTGGCTGATGATAGTAGTAACTGAAAACTAGGACGTAAATAGTAGTTTATGGGGAGGAAATCTATGTGATCATAGGGATGAAGGGAATTAAAACCAAACATATATAGTGTACTCATTTCCTCACCTCCATTTAGGAGCAAGAGAATTGATGTTTGCAACTCTGCACTCAGACTCATTACTCTCTATCAAGTATATAATAAAAGGATGTAGGGAAAAAATGGATACCTCTAAATAAAAAAAAATCTGTTCATCTTTCTAGTGTTTTTATATTCCCCCTTTGTTTCCCTTTTACTTTTCATGCCACATTCCCTTCCATGGTCTCCAAAGGAAGCGAGTGGCAAGCAGGCATTGGTTCACACTGACAGATAGGCAGTGAGCTCCAAAGGTCAAGTCCCTTTGATGTATGATCATGTCAGCCCTCTAAAAAATGACCACAGATCTTCATGTGTAAATATGTTGAATTTGCTTTTCTAATGCTGCACGACTTAGATAAATTAGAAGACCTAGCCATCCATTACTCCAAGTCCATCCCAAAGGAGACTTGACTTTTACTGCAATAAGTATAATTACTCTAATGATTATAGCTATTTTTAAAATGTCTGTTATTTTCATATAAAGACTGCATTGCAAAAAGATCTAGTCCATTTGAAGTGCTGAATAATGGTGTTTTTTTAAAAAATTCAGTTGTGGTGGCCTAAAAAATACAGAAATATGTGCAACAAAGAGTAGGAATTGTCCAGTCTTTTACTTAATTCAGTATTATTTTCTTTGCTGTCTACTTACTTCAGAAAAATTTATATATCTTTTCTGGAATTTGATTGTGTTTCATCTTTTGCTTGATGACAGAGTAGAAGCCTATGTTCCAGAGATTTTTCTTGGCTCAAAAGTAAAGGCTCATTATTATTATTATTTATTAAAGCTTAATTGCAGAAACAGCATGATTCCCTCAGCACATGTTTTTCTAAATCTCCGATAAATCACAATTTGTAATACCAGTTTAATTTGTAAAGAGAAGCAAGCCTCACTAAGAGCACATATATCTTGATAACTGTATCCTGACCTGTTTCCTGATCTTCCTCACATTGCTGCCGCAATGCTGTTTACTGCCAGCTCCAGCATGACCACCATAACCAACGTTCCAGGCATAGTTCTGTGTTTAAGCCACACCGACCACACTGATGTTGCAAAAAAACACATTAAGTTGTCTTGAAAACATGCATGTGCAGTCCAAACAAACCTTTATTTCCTTGCTCTGACTATTTTACCATTACAGCCCAATTATAAAGTACCATTTTTACAGTTTTTAAACTGGTGCATGATTCCACTTTTCTGTTTCTGGCATTTATAAATTCCCTGTCATTAAACAACACAGTTAGAGGTTGCTGTGATTGTTTCGTTTTGCTGCAGTGCTATCAGCCTGGTGTGACTGGATGTGTGAACTGGTTTTTGGCAACTGCTTTGTCTCAGCGTGGTGCAAAACAGCCCAAGTCTAATAATGGATCCACACTCAGTGCTCTTACTAGAAGACTGTCCCAACAGGGTAGACCCTGCAGGAAGTTATAATCTCAGAACACAGGGTACTGGAAAGAGGAAAAGGTGTTTTTAACATAAAACATTAGGATAAACAGTTTACAATCAGACTGATTTATGGAAGGGTAGGAATAGCCTAGGAACAAGGAATACAAAAAGAGACAAAATCCATCCCAATTTGGGGGCTCGGCCTACTGTTGCAACTTTGAGGCAGGAGTACTCGGAAGGCCTGGACATCCCCTTGCTCATGTTTTCACTTAATGAGCACAAGTAATCAGTCCTATTAGAGCCACGTGGTCTGCCTAAACAATTTATAGGACTGAAACCTGTATGCTTTGGACATGTACACACGTAAACGCCTGCTTGTCTCACGGATACACCTATTGATTTACAGTTACACAGCTGTCACACTGCTCTATTCCATAATTTCAGCCCTTACCAAAGAGTAAGTGGCACAATACATGCTGATCTACGATTTTCTCACATAATATTTCCACCATTCCTCCTTCTTCTATATCCTTTTCACATGAAAGGATCTATGTGGTCTTAAATACAAAACTGTTCTCTCCTTCTTACCTCTTTTAAACATACCCTAATTTAGGCATGTTGTCTTGGATAATGCTTTTATTTATATCTGAGAAAACAGTCTGCCAAACATTCCTTGTTCTTTGAATTCCTGATAAATATAATTCATTTCATGCAGTCAGAAAAAAAAATTAGCATTTCCCGAAATAGCCTTCTGTGTAAACATTATAGGTTATGGCTAAATAAATATTATATGGGATTAGACAAACTGCAAAATCCGTAAGTAAGTGAAATTTAAAATATTTCTTAAGCTCTTGAAAGTAGTTAGTTTACAGTAGTGGTACACACTAGGCCTGGTTTCATCTAGCATAAGATTGAAATTACTTTTGTTTTACTTGCAACCTAGATGACGTTTAGATGTCAGCACAGAGTTACATGTTATTTTGCCAGGTGTACATATACATCTAAACAGTGATAACTGATCTCTCCTGTTTTCAATAGATTTTTTAAACTTGCTTATTCTTGAAATAGACTCTGGGAAGCATGAAGCCCACTAAATAATTTGGCTTTCATTGGCTGGAGTCACAGTAACAATGAAATCGCTGCATTTCAGAGTACAAAATATATTTACCATTTTTAGTAGAAGTTTGACATCATGCCCAGGTATAATCTTGGAAATAAACATAACCAACATTATATAAACTTACATGGCCCTGAATATAAGTGTTTTCTTCACTTTGAATTTTCTTTCTTTTATCATATTAAAAAGTTTGCATGTCAATATTTATATATATGTGTATATATATAATATAAATCTATAAAACAGCTATTTTCAATATTTTTCTAACAAGGCCTCTTACTACAAATGCTTTGTTTGAATGCATATGACAATTACTTTAATTGGCAAAGCCATTGAAGTGAATCATATAGTAGGGAAGCTTTAATGAATGCAATATATTTTGCTTAGTTGTTCCTTTTTTGTGCCTAATTTAGCAATTCAGTGATATAATTGATGTGGCTATCACCATTTGTGTACCATGGAACCTATATGAATACAATCTCCGTAAGACGAGAGATCTCTTAAAAATACATTCGTCCTGCAGCCAGACAAAATACATTGAGGAAATGAGAAAGCAAGGACATAGCTAACTCTTATATTAAACTTTTAAAGAGAATTTGTATCACCATTTAAAATTCAGTACAGTAACAGTCATGAGTAAAGAACAGGACCTCAGTTACTTAAGTGGTAAATTGCTTTAGTCTACTAGTAAGGAGTTACTTGCCTGTGTAGTCTAAACATAAAAAAAAAAAAAAAATCTCACTTTCACTACCGGTGAAAATAAGCTACCATTAAAAATGCTTACTTTGCTTAGGAAATAAAGCCCTTCAGAGAAGCAAACTATACTGCTTCTGAAAATAAGCAATCTACAGCAAAATGCTGCAAAACTAGTCCGTCTGTTGAAACATTACAATTAAGGACAATACTGTCTGTAGCAGAACATGTACTGAAGAAGTCCCATGAAACCATTCACTGTGTGTTTCAGCTGTGTTGTTTCAGGTCTAAGAAAAGAAGCTGTCCTAAATTAAGTACCCAGTAATAAAAGCTGCAGTAAATCTACCTTTCAGGCATAATATAAATGTTAGCCTTAAAACATGTAGTAAAAAGAAATGTATTTATTTCATTGAAATGAAGACTATCTTTCCTTGTAAGTGTAGTCGTAATGGAACAATTGAAGAGCAGTTAGTTCCACAGCATGGGGCCTCCTATATGTAGAACTGTAGCCTTAAGCATGTTCAGCCAGCCTGCACACCTCTAAGTGTTTTATAATGAACAATAAAGCAGTCTGTGTTGGAAAGAGCTGTTGAGCTGACTAAGCAGAAAGGCAGGCTTTTCAAGCTAGCGAAGAGTGATCTGTGCAATTGACTTCCTAAGTCGAAAAGGGAAAACGTACAGACATCACATCGGCTTACCTGGGAGGTGTAGGAAACGTCTTCCTTCCTTCTGCTGGTGGGTCTGCCACTTTCATGAAACCTAAATTCTCTTTGGGCAGGATAGGGGGAGGAGGAGTAAAGAACAGAAGAATCAAACAGCACTCTCATCAGCGTACTTCTGACTGATGAGTTGGAATAAAATTCTCTTTTAGACAAATGTCCATTTTGCCTTATTAATTTAAACAAGGATTTTAAAGACAAAGCCCATCAAACATTAGATAAGCATTTTAAGTTAATGGACCATGTAGTCCTATTTTCCCACAAACTCAGGAATCTTCATATTGTGTCCTATTTTTACAGCAACATCAATTATTAATATGTGTACTTTTGCTGACAGAGGACCACACTAAAAATGTGAGTTTCGTTATCCAGTTCTGGGTCATTAACTGTGAAAAGCTTGTAAATATAATGGTTTATTCACATGGGAAGCCTTCATTAAGATGCATTATTTTACAACTGATGTGGCAGCATTGCATTATCAAGTTCACTCTCTCCATCTAATATTTGTAATTTGTTTCTAAATGAGTTGCTGTTTGTAGGGCAAGTTAACAAATTTGAATTTCACATGGCCAAAGAAATTTCTTAAAGATAGGAAAATGCTTCTTCCCCCAAGGAAAAGCTATTTATTAGTGTCTTACTGTAGAATGCCTCCCTTTGATTCAGAAGCAGAAACATTAGCCGCGCGAGAGAAGTGATGTTAGAAATAAATTGGCTTTTGTCTTCCTTAACGTGCACATTAAGTGTAGAGGACTATAAAAGCAGCACTCATCATATTGTCTCAGTGTAACTCTTTTGAGCTCCAGAACAAGCATGTGGACACATGGAAAGTCAATCCGCAATACTGGAAGGCACAGGTCAAAGACTGGCCAGCAGGGAGGCATTCCTGCAGGAGCTGTTTGAAACCAACCTCTCACACTGTCCATTGGTCTTGGGACTCTTTCTACTATTTCTCTACCTATTTTCTCTTGCATCGTCAGATGACCAAAGCTTTTTCAGACATTCTTCTGAAGTCTGCTCCTTGACAAGTGAACACAAACTCCACCAGGGCTGTCATATAAACTCTGTCTCTGTTTGAAGACCCAAGAGTGCTTGAAGATGAATGTAACGTCCCAGGTTTTGCAGTTGCCTCCTCACTGCAAAGGCAGGGTTAGGAATGGCTTGAACGCTGAGGCTGATGAGGTTTAGGATGACACATACTTTTGTGATTAGGACAAGAACACAAGATAAAAGAAAGCAAATTAACATAGTGGCTTCTTAAATTGCAAAGCAAGAAGCAGCACAATTCTCTAATTCAGATTACCCTTGTTATTCAAAGATTCTTTTTCTTTTCTTTTCTTTTTTTTTTTTTTAAGGTGTTGCAGTGGTCTGAAACACTTCATACCATCCGTTGAGTGCCTGAGGACTCCATTTTCTTTCCTCAGTTTTAGTCTTTTTTTTTTTTTTTTGACAAAAGAAGAAAAGCATTTTCTATGAAAATGCATCACAAATGTACAGGAAATGGTAGAGAACTGGCAATTAAAACAATGTTACAATTACATCATCTCGACATTTTATTTTATCTCTTCAGCACCTCTGGCTGCTGAAGTGTCTGTTTTTAGGGTAGGTTGCTAAATTCACTTGCACACTCAATTTTTATCTAGTTCGGCTTCTTATTCCCTACCTATGCTTTACCAACTGATTCCTTTCCTTGATCATTCACACCCTTAAGTACACTTGGATTAATTCTTATAGGCCAAGGAAGCAGTTTTTAAGACAGTCTCCATTTCACTTAGCCCACTTCTTTTGAGGTTTCCTCATGCTTATTTTCCTCAAGTTCAGGTGTCTGGGTTTTTTTGACATAACTGCATTGATTTCAAAGTAACAGTATGGAAAGTCAGGTGAGTTGTACATTCACCTCTACTGTTTTACTTAAATAACCATGGCATGATTTCCTCACTGTCATTCAGCGCTTGCCTCCTCCACGAGAACAGAAGCCAGACTTCAGTTCTTGACATGCGTTGGCCTCCTGGTCTTCACTCATAAACAGGACACAATCAGTATGTTCCACATTAGTCAGCCACGAATCCTTCAGGACTTGTTTATCACAGCCAGCTCTGCTCTTCGTTTCATGCTCTCCCTCGCTCATCTGAGCCGGAGCGTGTTATTGACAAAGCTTTGCACTACAGGAGGAGCCCCTGGTTTGGGAACTGTCCGTCCACCACTAGGGCAGCTTCAAAGGATGTCACTTGTTATGAACGTATCTCTCTGCTACTCATCGCAACAGCTTGCCTGGCAGCGCCGACTCCCGCTCAGATCAAGTGTCTTTTTTGTACCTGTCATGTCATCCTATCTTTTTGGCTCCTCTCCAACACTTACTCTTCTCCCCAGCTTATCTGGCAGTCTAGGTGTGAGCCAGCTCCGCTTTCCCAGTGATGGAAGCAGTCAAGCAAGAGCACATTTCACATCAGCAATGGCCTTTTCCTCCATGTAAATAAACCCTTTTCCACATACCTTATTTTAGAAAATATTAATACCAAGAAATCAATAGAACTGGAAAAAAAGACAGTCAAATGAGCATACAGTCTTACCAGCTTTCCCTTTCTCTTTCGTTCCTTTCTGTAGTAAGTTTTTGAAAGTGGATAACTGGACTCTCGTCATTAGAAGTGACTCCTGTTTCTTTTGTTTTCTTGTAGTAGAACAGTCTTTGGAAAAGGAAATGAAAAAAATACAAAGGGTAAATACAACCGTTCATAAGCTATTCTACAAGTTTATCCTTCAGCCTTAGGGCTTCGAGTGCAGCTCATAAACTAGTATCAGCAGACATATTGATAACTGTATGATGCTCAGAAAGGTAGCTGCACAAATATTTACTCAGGGCTTGGCTGGGTTTTGCAGATCAGAGCATGTTCTGTAGCCCTGTTGCTATCAGCATCTGAGCCAGCTGATTTAGAGCTACCTCGACTGTGTCCACACCAGCCTCATAACTCTGGACTCAAGGGCAGATATGGTCTGTATTAATTCACTTAGAGATAAGAATCCTGTTCTTCTGGTCTTGCTCACGTGGGCACGTTCTTGCCAGTTCAAACAGTTCTTAACTCGTCTGGCTTTGGTACTGATGAGAGATACACTGATAGTAAATTCACAGCAATGAGTAGCTCGTCATCAAAGGCTCCCTCAGGACTCAGTGGAGAGCAGTTCAGACGGGGAGCTGAGCGGAGGAAAGGTTCAGAGATGGCAAAGAGGAGCTCTCCTGTCTGTGCTGCTGTATGGGCCATCCTGCTCTCCACGTTGTTCTGGTCCCACACTCACCCACCACTTCCCTTGCTACGGCTCTGGCCCTCAGTTGCCTCCTTGGCTGGCTTATTGACCTCATTATACTGAGAGAGAATTTACCAAAGGAGGTTGGGGGGGGGTGGGAGGGGCGGCAGGGGGAGAAGATAAAAGGGATTATTTTCCACTTCTTAGAGAGTTCTACTGGTTCACCACAGGGTCAGGTGAGTGCCAGAGCCTGTGCAGGAAAAGGGAGGAACCACACATCCAGCAGTTAGGGTGGAGGGGTAACTGTCCCTTCCCAGCACCAATAAGCTGTTCATCTGGCAAGCCATCTCATGACATTTCATCCTTAAACGTTCAGATGCATGCTGTAGAGGAGCCTGTCTTTCTCCATCGGCTGCATATCAGCCTCGCTAAAGCTGGAGATATCCTTGTGCCCCTTGCACCGAGGCTTGAATATTGATTCTGTCACTGCCCAATGGAGACAAGATGGGAGACCTTCTGCCCACCCAGCAAGACATCATCAAATTCACCACAACTACATTTGCTCATGGAAATACTCATTCAGCCCCTTTCTTGTGCTGCCAGATTTCTTTCCCTTATCCGTTTTCTTCTCACATATCTTAAGCAGGAAATGCTGGAAAACATATTCCTAAGTGAAACAGCCCTTCCCCAGATTTTCCTGGTGAGCATCTAGTTAGGAAGTCTAGTAGGTTGTCCTCTGTGCATAATGCAGTGTCTGTTCAGGCTGTGCTAAGGCAGCATACAAAGACATGGAAGAGTCATGCTAGCTTTATCTGGCTCATCTCTTCAGTAGCTGCCCTGCTACCGATACCTCTAGGCAGTAGTACTCTGGTGGGAACTTCTCAGAAAAGCAGTCCCTTGAGCATTAACTGTAGTGAAGCAAAAGTTGAGTGGGAAACTGCCTGAGGGAAGTGAATCTTGTTTCTAGATCTCAGTCTGGGAAGCAAGCCTCATGGGTCCTCCTCTGGTTTCCAAATGAGCCCTGAGAAAGCATCATCACATCTGGCTATTCTGAGGTTCATTTAGTATTAGTAAGGCAGACAATAGTGAAATCCAGGTGAAATACAAATAAATGGTGTTAATATTAGTTGTGCCACACTTAAAAATAGGTGCTGGTGAAGGTGAAGATTGGTAACACTTGACTTCAGTGGAAACTGAAACATGAGTGTAGGTAACATCTCAGGGTTAAAGGCAACATTTTGAGTCATATATTCAGGAAGAGACCATGTGCAGCCGTCTTTCAAAAGCATGCTGCTCTTCTTATTTCCTCCTGAATATTTTCTCACTGGTGTCCTTGACCAATTCCTTTTGCATAGTGAGAGTCACACATTGCAGATCCAGGGAAAGCAGTAAATTGCCTTCCTGAACAGGGCCTCTGCGCTTACTTTGGATAGTGTGCAATCCCACTGTGTACTTTCTGAAACCAGATTTGCTTGGCACTTGTTAGTGATTTTTGGAACCTGGTCGAAGCATGGAAAAACACCGAATAACAGATCTTAAATATAAGCTGGCCAAACCTTTGATAGAAGCGTTTTTGTCTTTGTGGGAGACCTCTGGAATTAGGACTTGGAACACACTAGAAAACACATCACCAGAGCAAGGACAATGTATTACTAAATTAGTCTGGGATGTGCTGATTTAAGGACAATTTCTGTACATTCTGAAGGTGGAAGGCCAGAGCAAAATAGTATCGATCTTTTTCATGCAAACCAACAGTCCTAGGCTTTTGTTCACATATGCTGCCACCTATATGTCAGATAGTCACTAACTTTGAAGAGTAAAATGCACCATACCACAGAAACAGATAATCAAATTTTCTCCTCTTTTCCATTCTTAAATTTGACATAGACTATCAGATAATATGTTTACTACTTCCCAAGTATATGGAAAATATTTTGTTCTAGAATTGCAAAACAAAGCTAATTTACAAGTTAATTTTTAAAACATATTTTTCTCTACACTTAGAAGGTAGTAGTAGCTCGTAAAACACTGGGAACATCTTAACTTTATTGCAAACTAAAAAAACGCAAAGTTTCAGACCACCCACACAGATGGTATTTTTCATGCTTCTGTATTTGCATACCAGAACGACTTTCATTTTTCTCTCTCAAAGTACACATGTAAAATCAATCACAAAGCAGAAATTATTGTAAGACTTTAAACTGGCTTAGAAGTCATTCTTGCCAAGGTTATCAAATCATGGGAAACTTGGGGAGCTGTGATTTTTATTACACTGTTTGGGGGTTTGTTTATTTTTTTGTTGTTGTTGTTGTTCCTCAAGGGAAGTTGATTTCCTAAAGGAATATGACCAGCTGCAACAAAAACCAGGAAACCACTGACCAAGCAGTGCATATAAAAATTTAAGTGAACAAATTAAAAACAATGCTGGCTAATTAAAAAGTACCAATGGGAAGTCCAAACATTTGAAAATTCAATTAAAAAATCTCTGGCACCCTTCTGACATGGATAAAGTTGGCATTTGCAGAACAGCAGCTTTCTCACCTGTCTCATTGAGATCCCAGGATCCCACGCTGGAAGGGTTGTTTTTGTACATTGCAATGTTGTTAATTAATGCTGAAACATTAACAATAGACCATTGTGTGCATCCAGGCACTTTTTATGAGCACAGGGTTTTTTCCTGGCTTCCTGCAAATAAGTTAAGTCTTAAGCTTGGATTCACTGTCAACCTGGCATTCCAGTTTATATTAAGTTTCTTTTAATTCATACCTCTTTGTTTTCTCCTCTTGTCGTTTTCAGAGCCTACCTCCTCACTTAAAGGCAAAAAGTATTTCGCAGATGCATGCTGGGCAAGTAAATGCCCTGCGAGGTGAGGTCCAGGTGAGACACAAGGTGGTATTCATCAAGGACAAGCTGAGAGAAACAGAGGGGCTTGACATCAAGGAAACTCTCCAGGATCAGATCAGCCAGTGTTTCATTGAATGCCGGTGAGCAGAGATAAACACTTGCCCCTTAGTAAGTCCATTTGCCCCAAGGAACCTGATTTTGTAGTCCTTACAAATTGCAAAATCCATTTTACAGTGGTGATCCCAGTCCCAGCTGCAGAACTAGCTCTGCACCAGGTGCAGAACTAAATTCCTAGGCAGCAGGACTCCTGACTGGGGAAACCAGAATAGTGCATCACGCCTTGCACAGTCCTGCAGGGATCAGAGGTGCACCTTGAATGACTGACTGCAGAATCTGGTCCACAGACATTAAAGTGGGGACACGTTCAGATTGCATGTTAGCTTGGGCTCCGCCTTTGTAATTGTAAGAAGCATACTTAAAGTTTAGGAATACTGACTCTTTTCCCTGCCTGAATGCATACGGTTTAAGAGAGAGAATACAATCTTCCATGACATAGAAGTATAATTATTTGCTATAGCAAATCACATCACGTCACCAGTACTGCAGTCCAGGTGCCTGCTGGTAGTATTATCCAACAGTTGATATGAATCTGAAGTACTTGAGGCCTGACCTTCAAGACACTCCCCCAAATGTAACTTTACTTAAGTAGTGCTGCTGATCTCAGTAAAACTTCACTTCTCACTACAGTTAAGCACGTGCTTACATGTTTTTAAAGTGAGTGCTGACACCTATAAGTTCTCTTAGGAATTATACTTTAGCTGAAGAAGTTTTGAGAGTGGGAGTTTTAATATGGCAATACTGTAAAGCCTTGTACTAAGGAATATAGGCTGGTTTTATGATACAGGTAATTTTTTCTGGGATTTACCCCATCCAGTGGGTTTGTATGTAAAGGTAAATTGGGAAGCAGCACCCAAAAGTTCCAGGATTTAGCAGCAAGGTTTCAGCTGCTCTGCATAAAACTGCTCTGCAAAAACACTTCCAGTGGTTTTGTGTCTTGAACTGCTTGGGGCTCGTATTTGTCTTGCGTACTAGCGTCATGTCCAGTAATCATCCAGCCTTTTTTCAGTGTACTGGACCTGCCTTCAGCATGCAGTTTCCAGTTGGAAACACAAATGCATTCAGATGAAATCCTGCTCTATTTATTCCCTGACTACTTTAATCAGGTTTTGATAGCTGTCTGACAGTGTAGTGTTTGTTAAAAAAAAAGCAATCATAAAAATAGCACTGTCACAGGTCTGCTGCAATCTGTTTCTCTTCTTTCTTGTGCTTTTGCCTCTTATAAACACTCGAGGCTCTAGTATATTTTTACCCCATCTAGCTCTCCTTTGGAAAGAACTGCTGGTTTTACAAACCTCAGTTATTACAAAGCACTTCCCCGTTCCCTAAATCAACCCTGTTCCTAGGGCCCAGTCTGCACACTTCTTGAGCTGCCATTTCCTGCTGCTCCCCACAACTCCCAGCATGTTCTGAGGTACAGAAAGATCTTATTTCCTTTTCTTAATATTACTCAACTAACAGTAATTCTCTAACATAGGTCAATTGTGTCCAATTAACTTGGCTCTAGAGCTTGAGGAGAACTAGCTGAAATACTGTGTGAACCAATAACAATGTTTCTTTAGAAGATTAGCAGAGAACAGTCAATTTCCTAGAGAATAAGGCTGAGCCATAAACCTCCTTAAAAGACAGTTATGAGATATAATTAAAAGTGAAATCCGTTCCATGGAGACACTTAACAGCAGAGCCAACCAAGAGCCTGACCAATCCAAAGGATCATTTGGAGGAAGCTGAAGCCTTCGTTCGATCAAGGGAGTTGGAGAGGAATGGATGAATGAGCAGTTCATCAAAACCCTTGCTACCTAATGTATAAGCAACCTCAGTCTCATGTATCTATGAAATACTCTGAAGATGTAAGGCGGAGTGTAAATGCTGAGCTTTCTTATTTAGTAGCCCTTACCAGTGAAATAGGACCTCATTGCTACATTCATATCCCAGATGTGCCCAAGGGCCCAATTTCAAGTGAGACTTCAAGGCTACAGGCAGACATAGTCAGTATCCCAGCATATAAATATGTGATTAAACAGGTTATAAGGAGTTCTTTAGCTAACCTTTAAGTTGTCTGGTCTAGTCAGATTCAGTAGTATTGAATTTCATCTAGACTTGCTTTAAGCAGATGTTTGAATATAAGCACCACATTAACTGATCTTCTATAGCTTTATGGGTATGCTTTTCCTGAGCAAGTGATTGTATTAAATGGGACTGAGATATACCCACACACAGAGTTAATCAATGACACTACTGCTTATAGACAAGCCTTTAGTCAGACATGTTGTTCTGCTACAGCTGAGAGACTGAGAAAACAACTCCCCTCCAACCTTGTAGAATAACCACAGACAGAGCTGCTTCTCTACCCAACCATCCGAAACAATCTGATATTAAAAAAAAATGAACCAAAAAGCAGTTTTAAGCTAAATCAGACCATTTTGATAGAACAGAGTTAAAGAAATGCTGCACGTGCAGTTATGTGTGTGCCTGAGTGCAGGGTTACCTCTGAAGGCAGAGGGGCAGCGACAGACTTGGTGTCGGCAGAGCAGTGTGTTTGATCATACTCCCTGTTACTCTCTTCTTTTAAATTAACTGTCCAGCATCATCTCTAAAAATCAGTAAGACACATTTCAGCCAAGACTAGACAGATCATTGGTAAAAGCTATTCTCGTGATTTAGCAGAATGGTAGATTAAATTCTACCCCCAGTGAAGCCAGTGAGAAAGCTGCCATCAGCTTCAGCAGAGACTGGACATCACCCACAATTTCAGTTCATTTGAATCTAGCTGAGTGATGCAGTGATTTACAAGACCAAGAGGAGTCAGAATGAGCTGCCTGCCATCCTGCTCTTCACAGGAGGCCTCTCTATGTGACCAAAATAATTTTCGCCACAGACATATTCACTTGCATCCAAAGTAGGGAAAAAAAAAAATCAGCAAATTTCTACACAAGGAGAACATGTGTGTCACACAGAGCCAAGCTTTCTGTGTGGTGCATGTCAGAGACACTGCAGAACTAGCAGGAATTGTGTCCTCCTCCTGCCTGGCTGGCTGAACAGTGGCTAGATCTGAATTATCAATGTTTACATTATTACCTGCCAGGATATATTTTGGGTCTCCACTAAGCCAGTCTATGAGATCAACAGCTAAATGTAGCTTATGAATTATTCTTTAACTAGGCTTTTTTGACAGAGTTTACCATTTTCCATAGTCTATTAAATAAACAGATAGCTAAAGGGGAACAAAGATTCTTTTGAATAAATTTTGCTGTACCTACTAAAAAAAACAAACCCAAACTTCCATATTTTATCCTTCAATTGGAAAAGGATGTGATAGGAAATACAATTAGCAGGTATTGTCTTTCGGCACAGCTGCTATTAGATTATAAATGCAATGAGCATGTATTAAATTTCTCCACTTGTAGGAACTGTTATAAATATTTACCACGTTTTTTGCACAAGGGAATAGGTGTAGCTTCAGTCATTTCAAAACACAAGACAGCTTCTTATCAAGACAGGTTGTAAAAAAGCAAAATAAAGCAAAACCCAAAGGAACAGATTAAATGAAAATGTACCAGTTGCTTATAGTAATCCAACTGCCAAGAAGACAAAATATTTTTGGTATAACACTGCATTTCGCAGCCTTACCATCCATCGTTCTGTTTATCTGTATTAACTTCTATGGAGCTGTTCTTCTTTGGCTTGCAAATTATTCACATAAAGCTTTCTAGATTTCTATTTGGCCTTGTCCCTATGCACCATACTAGAAAAGAAACATAAGTTTCTTGGAAAGCTTTTTAAAAAAAGCATTGTGCAGTATACCTACAGGCCTCCCTTTTTTTCAGGATAGCTATATGATTCGTAGAGCAGGAGTATAAACATTCCAAAATTAACAGTTGCTATGATTATATACATCTGAGTCTGGATTTCAATCATGTGACTCCCACAGATTCCATCCATTACATTAACAGCAGAGTTTCGTATTAAAATATAGCAATTGCATACCTGGGGGCTTAGTTTCAATTTCCTGTATTATTCTGGACCAGAAACATTTTTCTCTAATTTCACATTTAGGGTTTTGCACTGCATGTGCAAAAACTGTCATCGTCATCTTCTCCACTCTTTACCCACTGTATGTACCAACAGTTCCCAAATTACAAATCTTCCTTGGACTCATCTCTAAAATAAATTTAAAAAGCAGTGGGAAGGAGAGGGGAGAAGGATCCCCTTATTATACAGAAAAATATAGTAGTATCTTTGTCTAAGAAAAGTCTTCTCTGACAGAAATCAATACAATGGATAAGAAATCAAGATGAGGTTTTTATTACCAGAGATTGCCTCAAGAATCACAGGGGAGAGTCTAATACACAGGCTTTACTGTAATGTATCTTATGCCCTCTAGCTGTAACAAATTATGCTGTGAATTTCTTGGAGGATTTATATGCTGCTGCTCAGTGCTCTGGGGAGCATTTCATCAGTGGCATTGCTGACCTAATAACAGGGGATCTAAGTAATAGCAACTTTTATGTACGTTATGTGTTATTCCCACAGATTTGGGGATTGGTTTTCTGGAGGGAGGAGGAGGCAAGGGGTAAATGTGCTTTCATAATAGGTTTACACTTTACTGATTAGCTTTGAATGATCTTCTTGCTCTGCCTGCTGACTTGAGTACTGTCAGAAAAAGAATTGGCCAAGCTTCATGGTGAGTGAATGAGACTCCTGAAGCTGGGGGGTTCCTGCACTTTATTTATTCATTTTGAACATTCCTGACAGCCAGCCTAGGCTTTGATGCAGAGGAAAGGAGAAAGAAATAGGAAGTGATCGTGTTATATTTCCCTTTTTCACAAGACTGTTTTGTTGAGCTGAGTTTACTGCCAATACGCCTGTTCATAAGGCTCCCTAGGTAGCAGGGGGTGGGGACAGAGGAAGCAGGAGGAAGATGAATGGAGAGACAGGTTTTGCACTGAAACTCCACAGAATAGGGAAAGTATTCATTTGTGTCAGGCACTGCCTGTATTACATTTCACACTCTGTACACACTGCTTTTTATGAAGTTAATGTTAACCTGTGTGAAAGCTGCCAGGCAATCCATCAGCAACTGAAGCCTTGCCAACAGGACAGAGACAGATGACAACTCGGCAGTGCCGAGCAGTGGCACCCCCTCCCTGTACCGCCTCAGCTCTGGTTCAGAGGAATTGTTGCTTTAAGTCCATCCAGACTTGTGTTGTTTTTCAGTCTTGTCTCGCTCATCATACATGCCCTCAACCTGCCAGAAGTGATTTCCAAGTAACCAAGGACTGTGGACTGCGGTCTCTACACAATATGACAACAGTTCACAAAACAGCTGATAGGAAAATCGCTTAATAAACAGTTTTAGTGCAATGAATCTATGGCAAACAGTTCCCTTAAAGAGCAAGCTCCAATCTGGAAATCCTTGGAACGCAACGAACCAGAGACATCACCAGCACCTTGATCACAGTCCTCTTTCCATACAATTCCCCGTTACTTGGGAAAATGCATTTCCTTCTTCCCTGCCGCTCCTGCAAGGGCATTTCTCCTGTATGAACCTACCAAAAAATGCCTGTCTGGTATCTGGTACTTTATATTCAGCACAGACAGGAGTTACTGCCTACAGGAGCCATTTATAGCTGGGTGATGAACCGCTGTCTTTCACCTAATGCATATTGTCATTACTTGTTTTCCCTGTCATCATTAAAGGATTGTCACACACTCACAAGCCACTTGTATGTGACATTCCACTCGGGAGCAAAAATTACCAGACAGAAGCATCTGTGAGCTCACTGTAAAAATCAGGATATTCTGCAAATGGGGATGAATAAGGGGTTGTCTGCTAATTCCACCAGATAAGGAGGAGCTGAACTAAATTAGAAAGAGGTCTGTATCTGCACCACAGTTTTCTCCTGTCCTTACCTATTCACTGTAGTTGAATATATCTTCTCCTACTCTCTTGTATTTTGTGCACTGAAAGCCTACACAAACTAAATTGTTTAGGAAATAACACAAAACCCGTAGAAGCTTCTTCTGAATCACCCTGCAGCCGGGCTGGGTCAGATATATTCTCTGGGTCTTGTCATTTTCCTCGGGGGAGTGAAGACAAGCTCTGAATTGTGGAGATGAAGCTCTGAAAGACGATGGCAGAAGCTTGGGTGTCCTCCTCTGCCCAGATACCTTGTCTTCCTGCAAAACTACAGAAATATTAATAGATACACTGAGTGGGCACCTTTGCTGAGTGTTGGCTAATTAATAAATCTTCTACGTCATTCTTTCATCAGGCCTGCTGTAAAGAAGAAAGCAAGCTCAGGAAAAGCTGAAAAATAGTATTTATTTTATTTTATTTTATTTTATTTTATTTTATTTTATTTTATTTTATTTTATTTTATTTTATTTTATTTTATTTTATTTTATTTTATTTTAAAAAAGAAAGCCAAAATATCTCTTCCACAAAGGAGGTATTCCCATTGATCTCTAAATCAACTGACACAGAATAGTTCACATATTTCACATTGGGACAAGACCTGTCTTTTACAAAACCTCCAAGAAAGGGACAGAAGAGACAATGTCTGTTTTCTCTATCAATAGTTTCACTTCTGTTTTTTTGACAGAGCTAATAACTTCAGATTTTGCAAAGGCAGTAATCTGTGTATCATAATGAGTGCTGGTACAAAGTGCTCTCTGAATGCCTTTCTCCCATACCAAAAGGCCATTCTGCAGGAACAGCTTACACTGAACATCAGTCTTCCTGAACATGGCTCAGCCTGCTCCCAGATGTTTGACTGTACCTTGTGTAGACAGTCAAAGCTAGCTTCAAAATCCAACAGGAACAACACAGCCATGACAGCACATAGCTCTGACAGCAAAACCTGTCCAGGGCCCTGCATAAATATTCTGGCAGCTAGACCATGCTGAGCTCCTCGCTGCAAGCAGCCGTGCCGCTGAGTCTGAGCCGGTTAGTTTAAAGTGCATCTGTGGGAACTAAAATCCTGCCTTTGGGCTCCCGGGTGAGACAACCTCTAAGACTGATTAATTAACATAATTAGGAGCTATAAACATTAATGGGTAATGTTCAAGCCTTTCCTAACACATTCTTAAAGCTTCCACTGAGCAGTTATCTATTGACTAATTTTGGCAGACTTCTTTAGGGCTGGAGGGAGCAAGGGAATGGAATGCAAATGCATCACTGGCTTACCAGAGGAGTACCAGAGCAAACAGCACACTGGATTTCTTTGAACAGAGGGAAAATAAGTTATCATAAACAAGAGGATCATTTGTGTATGGTGGGGAGGAGTGCAGCCCACAGTTCTGCAACCTGTTTTCCCATTGATTGGAATCAACTAGCTAGCTTTGACAGCCATTTAAAAAAAAAAACACAAAACTTCAGTCCTCCATTCTTGCTTATAAGAACACCACATTGTCCTCTTTTAAAAGAGTGAACCCCTCTAATTCCAAAGGGGGGACATCTGTTATTAAGTCCGTCTGCAGTTAGTCTACTTTATTGGGTGTCTGTGGATTTACAGGAGGTAGGGGACACCTCTGGAAGCTTCTGTGCAGTGCCAGAAGTTGCCTACTTCAGTGCATGCTCAGAATTTACGAGTGTGCTGACATTAATGGAGGCGGCTTGATGGCTTTTGGGGGGATCAGCCGGAAGCCCCTGTATTCATATATTGGTCATACTTGGTGAAACACAGATAAATCTTGGTGGCGGGTATCTGAAACAGTAAGACCAGTTGAACCCTGGTGTCAGGCCTCCAGAGAGGCATTGATAACATCACTAGTTCTGCTTTCTAAATCACCACAAACTCTGAAATATGTTGCCTTTCCAATTTTGTAAGGCTCCTTGAATTTACAGTTCATTTTATGATTGCTGTCTCTATACCGTGATTAAAAACATATGCAAAGGACTCTGCTCATAATCCTTAATTTTGCTCACTGAACTATCAAAAGTTTGAAATAATTACAGAAGAAAAAGAAGATTCTTAAAATATGTCAGGTGCAAATCAAGATTCCCAAGGGGTTTTCATCATAAGTCAGCCTTGTGAACTATGATTTCGTCACCAAGTGCACCAACACTGCACATCAGCACATCTTCACCAGCTTTCCAAATGCTACTATTCCCTTCCAGGTAGACATTCAGATATCTTAAATAACAAAGTTGTTAGTGATCTTCCCTGAATGATCATAGAATCATAGAAAGCGTTGGGTTGGAAGGGACCTTAAAGATCATCTAGTTCCAACTCCCGTGGCCACAAGCAGGGACACCTGCCAGATTGCTCAAAGCCCAATCCACCCTGGCCCTAAACATTTCCAGGGATGGGACATCCACAGCTTCTCTGGGCAACCTGTTCCAGTCTCTCATCACCCTCAGAGTAAAGAATTTCTTCCTAATAGCTAATCTAAATCTACCCTCTTCCAGTTTAAAACCGTTACACCTATCACTACACTCCCTGATAAACAGTCCCTCCCCATCTTTCCTGTAGGCCCCCTTTAAGTACTGGAAGGCTGCTATAAGGTCTCCCCAGAGCCTTCTCTTCTGCAGGCTGAACAACCCCAACTCTCTCTGCCTGACTTCATAGCAGAGGTGCTCCAGTCCTCTTATCATCTTCATGACCCCCTGGACTCGCTCCAACAGGTCCATGCCCTTCTTATGTTGGGGGCCCCAGAGCTGGATACAGCACTCCAGGTGGGATCTCATGAGAGCAGAGTACAGGGGCAGAATCACCTCCCTCAACCTGCTGGCTGCGCTTCTTTTGATGTGGCCCAGGATGTTGGTTGGCTTTCTGGGCTGCAAGCGCACATTGCCAGCTCATGTTGAGCTTCTCATCAACCAACACCCCCAAGTCCCTCTCCTCAGGGCTGCTCTCAATCCATTCTCCACTCAGCCTGTATTTGTGCTTGGGATTGCCCCGAATCAGGTGCAGGACCTTGCAGTTAGTCTTGTTGAATTTCATGAGGTTTGCATAGACCCAGCTCTCAAGCCTGTCCAGGTCCCTCTGGATGTCATCCCTTCCCTCCAGCGTGTCAACCGCACCACACAGCTTGGTGTTGTCGGTAAGCTTGCTGAGGGAGGGTGCATTCAATCCCACCACTGTCCATGTCACTGACAAAGATGTTAAACAGCACCGGTCCCAATACCAGCCCCTGAGGAATGCCACTGGTCACTGCATTCCACTTGGACATCAAACCATTGACCTCAATTCTTTGAGTGTGACCATCCAGCCAATTCCTTATCCACCGAGTGGTGAATTGGTCAAATACGTGTCTCTCCAATTTAGAGACAAGGATGTCATCTGGGACAGTGACAAATGCTTTGCACAAGTCCAGGTAGATGACATCTGTTGCTCTCCCCTTATCCACCAATACTGTAACCCCATCGTAGAAGGCTGCCAAATTTGTCAGGCACGATTTGCCCTTAGTGAAGCCATGTTGGCTGTCACCAATCACCTCCTTATTTTCCATGTGCCTTAGCGTGGTTTCCAGGAGGATCTGCTCCATGATCTTGCCAGGCACAGCAGTGAGAATGACTGGCCTGTAATTCCCTGGGTCTTCCTTTTTACCCTTTTTGAAAATGGGGGTTATGTTTCCCCTTTTCCAATCAGTGGGAACTTCACCTGACTACCACGACTTCTCAAATATGATGGATAGTGGCTTCGCAACTTCATCCACTAGTTCTCTCACGAGCTGTGGATGCATCTCATGAGGTCCCACAGATTTGTACACCTTCAGGTTCCTTATATGGTCCCAGACCCAATCTTTTCCTACAGTGGGTGGTTCTTCATTCTCCCAGTCCCTGCCTTTGCCTTCTGCAACTTGGGCAGTATGTCTAGAGCCCTTGCCAGTGAATACTGAGGCAAAAAAAGTTGTTGAGTATCTCAGCCTTCTCCATATCCCAGGAATGATCTTCCTTTCCCTGATAGTTTGCTTACTGACTTCCTGTTACTGAAAATAGGGTCAGGTCCTGATACTATTTAACACAGCGAAATCCTTATTCTAAGCACACTGTCATCAACTTCCTGCGGGGTTCATGGTTCACTATTGTTTCTGATCAAGTTTATTAATATCAGGGCTTTTTCAAGGGTGTTACAGACAGGCAGAAGCACATACTCTTGCTCCCCAAGGACTTGCTTTCCAAACAGTTCACCACCAGTGCAAGATTAGGGAAAACTAACTAAAGTGGCTTGGCACTTTGGACTTTTTTGCTGAAAGGCTCAATCATAGGCTTTTTGCCTGTGATGGGGCTTTTCCTCAGCATCTTGTTGGAATGTTCAGAACTTCAAGTATCTGCAAGTACATATTCATGTTTTCATCAGGTGTGATTTGCATTGCACACCTCTTGCCATGCTTGCATACAAATTATGCACTAGTGACATTAAAAGCTCATTCAGATCTGAACAGTCACACATTAGCAAAGCCATAATAATGAGCATGGTTCTTCTTCAGACCAGTCTCTCCTCCTCCACTTTTCTCTTCAACCTGCTTGCTTCTAAATCACTTTGCCCAGAAAGACTTAACTTTTCCCCATCCCATTTCACAGTCCCAGTTTCCATCTCTGCAGTTTTCAGCTGTGAAGCTCTACCCACTCTGGTAACCATAGACCAAAGGCAAGTTGCAGCTCCTTGTTCTAAATCTTGGAAGCAAAAAGTGGATCCAATTAGACATTCTCATTTATTTAGCATAAGCAAAATTATGTCTTTAACTAGTCTCCACCTTGGAAAAACCTGAATCA
Organism: Burhinus oedicnemus; assembly: GCA_008921705.1. Lineage (NCBI taxonomy): Eukaryota > Metazoa > Chordata > Aves > Charadriiformes > Burhinidae > Burhinus > Burhinus oedicnemus. The sequence goes on from VFFE01007090.1 coordinate 727,552, forward strand.
CATGGGTCAGTATTTTCAAATCTATATATCTTAAGTTGAATACTGAACTTTCAGCCCAAATGGTTAATAACTTGTCAAACCCATGATCAACTGAGAAACAGAGCTTTGTAATGGATAGTGTCAAGCAGTGACACAAGGGAAGTGCTAAAACCAGAACTGGAAAATTAGTACAGCTGTTTTGGTGCTGTCTCTTCTGCCCAGTGCACTGCAGAGTGTGCACAGCTGTTCATGCAAGACAAGAGCTAGGATACGGTTAATTATCAGAGGTTAGAATGCAAGAGGAACAACAGCAAGCAGATACATGAGCACACATGAGAGACATCCCTCATGCCTCAGATAAGGCAGCGATAGATGAGAGGAAGCGGGTCTTGCACCACCTTCCCCCCACCCAGTTCTGCCAGTGACTGGGCTTTCTGAGTGCCATTTTTGGTGCATAACTTTTTCCAAATATTTTATTGGGATCCATAGCCTCCCCATTACAGGCCAGTTTCAGCAAGTAAGGCAGTGTGGTGTGGAGACAGCCATAGGTGTAGTCCTGCACATACAAACCTCTTTATTCTCTCTCTCTCATTCTTAAGAGCACAGTGTAACACAGGAGTAAAATGGATGCAATGAGCAAAGCCAAAGCAATCATAGAATCATTTAGGTTGGAAAAGACCTTTAAGATCATAAAGTCCAATCATAATAAGCCCTAGTGGACATATTTGGTGGTACAGCTGCTGTTCAGCAAGGAAAAATAAGAGGACCTTGTCTTAGTACAAGCAAGTTGCTCTGTCCTGTCCTGCTAGTTGTTTCTAGCCCTATTCTTACAGACATACTCATCCTGAGCACTATTCTGTAGGATGACTTCCTGACTTCATTTACTTTCTACTTTTTGATTTGTAGCACTACAGAAGTAACACTGACAAATTTAGGTTAGATCCCCTTTTCTACCTTCCTGAAATGGCTGAAAGTGACTCACAGTCCATTGACTTGAGTCTAAGCCACCTGCTTAGCATTAAAGCTCCTAAAAATATTCACTGCTTTTTGTGTCTAGAAGTCTGGAATCAGCTGAAGTAAATAGCATTACTCTGAGTTGGTCCCATTTGGAAATGAGAAAAAAAATCTTATAACTAATTAGTTCATTTTCCTAATGTACTCATACCCGTCTATAGTAATACTTCGGAATTAAAAGTCTGAAAATGCTAAGTGTTACTAACATAATGCAACAAACCCCCCACTGATATTCTCTCAAGGACACTTCCCAAACATTAGATTTATTTGTTGTCATAGATACTCACACAGACACAAACATTAATTACATTCAGGGACTCACACTTGCCAGCAGCTTATTATAAAACAGCTCTACATGTTTTAAAGACTGAATTGGGCTTTTTCTGGAAAACACCGCAGTAGTGTGCCCTGTTCAATGGATGTGTTAGATTGCAGTTCTCCCACACAGTGCTTACTTTATTCCTTTCTCAAATAGAGTCTTAATGCAGCAGAGAGGATTTCTGAAGGCAGGGACAAATGGGGTGTTTAACACTGATAACTAGGGCTTGATTTTCACCTCGGAGCTGATTTCTGTTCCAGTAATCCAGCTCGATATGTACCTTGGCCCAGTGGGGTCCACTCTGCCATCTCATCTATTCTTGGTTTGACCAGCATAGCATAGTCCTAACCAATAAGAAAGGAAGAAGGGAATGAATCCCGAGGGGAAGAGACCCAGCCCAGCTATTTTTTTTCTCTCCACTGTGATAGAGAGAGCTCCAGCAAGTTAATACAGAGCAGGTGGAAGAACCAATTTTCCCACTTCCCCATTTCTAACAGAAAAGTGAATGAATATCTGCTGCGAGACAGGAACAAGAAACAGGCAGAGGAAAAAAGAATCAGGAGTCTCACTGGTGCCTGGTGGAAGGACAGAGAGGCACTGAAGAGCCATTCGCTGGCAGAGGAGAGGTGTTTGAGGGATATTCTAGGAAGAGAAAGACTAAGGAAAAGCTTAGAAGTAAGGAGAATAAAAAGGAACGTGAAGCACAGAGCAGTGGCTCCCAAGCTACAGCCCTTGCTCCACAGAATGATCTCTTTGGAGAAGCAAGCAGAGGAGGTAGAAAAGACATTTTCAGCCTTGGCTCTGTAGAATGCAAAGAAGAAAGGAGGCAAGTGGGGAAAAAAGAAACATGGCATGGACCGACACAAGCAGAGCAAAGGGGTAGTAGAAACAGTCATGAGGAGCTGGAGAGGCAGAATCAGAAGAGGGATGAAAGAGGCATATAACTGGGAAAAAACCTCCTCTAAGTTACCAGTTTGAAAAATAGGGACAGTTAGAACCAAAGACTAATAGAAAATATTGCATCCAGTGCAAAGACAAAAGAACAGTCCTTGAATGTGTATGCCAGCAAGGAAGCTCAGGTGGGTATATTAAAAAAAGACTTGATTGTCAGGAAGTCAGATTTGACTACAGAGATGATGAAGGCATGCAAGTTATGGCTGGGAATGTGGTTGTGAATGACAGCCTGTTATTCTTTCTCACAAGAGAAAAGAGGGATATATTTAATTCTGAAATGCAGTTGTTCCACTGTTTTCACTGGCAGGGGGTTTTTTGGAGTTTACATACTGGGGACTGTAGCAGCAGAGTGTCTGATGGAATACAAAGCTGATTCAGGGCATTACAGCTTCAACATGCTGACATATTTATTTGACAAACTGTTGACAAGTTACTGAAGTGCTGAATTTCAAGTGAATTCCACAACCAGGAGACTTGCATCATCTAGCACAGCAAATCCAGGTTTACACTGGAAATTGGTGTAATATCTACCACACTGCTGAGAACGCTTCACCTCCAGTCTCACTTCTCCTTGCCCTCCTCATCTATACCTTGGACAAAACAGCTCATCTCTTTTTGGGTCAAATATCAAATACACAATGGGACTCAGCTGCCATAAGGTACAATTAAGGTTGAGAGCACAGCTTCAGTGAAAGTAGGTTCTTAGGTGGTTAATAAAACATCCAGAGGCATTTAAATAGAATGAGTTTATGCCCTTCAATATGGGGCATAAGTCAAATTCCAGTAGGGGTAAGCAGAAATTATAAGGAGTTGAGGGGGAAGAAGGACACAGGCAGCAGAAGCAGGTTATCCCATCAGCCCCTACATCTCCATAGTGGACTAGCTGGTACAAGCTCCAGGTGACAGCAGTACACTGACTGCAATCTCAGGGTTGACAGCCATGTCAAGGGCACATGTGTCAAGGCAGCTTTTTTCCACTGAGCTGATTATTTCCCTTGAGAGCACCAAACTATCCCTTTGCTAGGTGGGCAGTCTGCTGCATGGTTTGACAGGCATCTAGGTAAACTCCTCCTAATGCAAAGTTAGCATTAAAGTTGGTCCATCCAAATCCTACATTGGATTGAATCTTGACTTAACACTGAAAAGGTTTGAAGGTAGTATTTCTGTGGGCAGAACAAGAACTTGCCTGAAACCTGAGTCTCATCCACTCCTTCCAGAGTCAATGTGTTTCAGTTTTACTGAGAATTTCAGCGCAGGGAAGATTAGTCAGATTCCATCAAGCAGGCTGTTTTTATTATCCAGGTCAGAGTCCAGGGCTTTTAAGTCATGCTGCCTTTCAGTCCTGTGCAGATAAAACAGGAAATCTAATTATTTATAGTAATTTACTTTAAACACACCCAGCTAATAGCATCACAAACTAGCTATGTTTTGTCTGCTGTGTCAGGCATCTTTAGGACTTGTGCAAGAACAGTATTAAGAGTTACCATCCTAGGTTGAATAAAAGACATTTAACAGTGCATGTAAGGGGGGTTGCTAGTTCTTGTTAGGCTCTACTTGTACAAAATAACTGTATCGACATAGTACCATTCAGTAAGATACCGTACCAAATACAATATTGTTTGACTTGGGCAAAGAGTGTAGAACCATAAAAGAGCTGGTTCAGTATTTACCAAGATATTTATGTAATACCAGAAAACTGCGTTACCCTTAAATAAAATCCGTTCAAATACTCCCCCCTCTCTATTTAGAGCATCTTACTGACACAGTAATCCTTTGGTGGCTTGGAAAGGAAGTTTACTCTCTTGTTTTGTATTCCGCATCACACAGGGAGACTGGCTCTTTTCTGCAGATTTTTCTGGAAAGCGTCTAATCCAGCAACTAATTTTGAAGATACTGGTTTAAAGCATGGCTATAAGTTAAAGGCTGCAGTCTGTATAGCTGCAGGAGTCCTCAAAGTATTCCAAGTCAAAATACAATTGCTCTAGGGGAGCAAATTCCAGAGCCGGAGCTCTGCCATCTTTCGTATTGCATACATGTGCTTCCCATCATGGGCTCAGCTCTGATAGCTGCTGCAGAGGGGGTAACGCTATGCCCAAAATATCATTTCACCTTCATTCTCTTCTGGGAAATCATGTGTAATGCATGGTTTTATTCTTTATGTATTGCAAGATTTGCAATTGCAGGAGGCCTGGGAACTAGTGGGAGCAAAGGTGGGAGCAGTTGATTGTAGTCTCTCCCGCGTATGTGCCTATATTTCATTCCTGTCCAAACCTAATCTTTACATTCTTTGCCCTGGGGAGCTCTGCTATCCTATAATAAGGCCATTCCAGACAACTGATCCTCTATACAGGCCCATGAAGCAATACATTTATATCTCCAGTACTGAAAAAAATACAAAAGAGCCCTAGGATTTAGTAAGTGAGTAAACCTGCCCTTCAAGTCTCAACCTCCAAATTGCACTTCCCACACCAATATACCTGTTATGCCACTTTGGTAGAAGGAAATTACTGATGTTTTGGCACTTTGCTTCTACCAAGAGTGGGCTGCAGGTCCAGTTCCAAATTCCCAGAGGACATCCCCAAGCCTGTGCCTGGGTCTCCAGCCAGGTGTCTGCCTCTTCTGCCACATGTAGAGCAACTCTCTGCAGTGTTGTCCTCATCTAGCAAAGAAGTGCTCAAAAAGCACGTTATTGAGCCATCATGTAACGAAACAATAATTTAAAAGCCTCAATTTTGTGCTTATAATTGATTAAATTTGAGTGCATCCCAGTGAGTAGCATGTGAGGAAGAATTGAGTCATTTAGAGAGGCAATGCCAAAGTTCTACAAAAGGCATTTGATTCTTTATCAGTCTCTAAGATTTGTCCACATTTTCAGGAGTCTGAATTTAAGGAGACTACAGAATATACACGAGAGATACACGAAACAAGTGTATCAATAATACAGCATTCCAATTTTTCTTTCACAAAACTAAAAGGTGAGGATTAATGAACTTGGCATCTCAAGGCATTACAATGTGTTTCTTGGACTGCAGATATGACTGGGTTTTTCAGTTAACATTGTTGATAAATGCATGCTCTTAATACCAGCCTGAGACTGGCTTCTAATTGAGGTCATCTGGAGTGTTTCTCCTTGTCTTTTCTCACACTTTTTTAAATTGCCAAAGCAGAGATTCTAAATTCTTTTTCTTGCTACTGAGCTGTTTGGTTATTAGCACTGGCCAGGAGTCTGTAAACATCTCTAACTTTATATACAGATTGTCCGCACTATTCTTCAATATGAGCCTCATTTTTTTCCTGGTTTTACACTCTGTGTACACCTGACTGTGATTTATTCAAATAGGGCTGCGCAAGCCAGTTGGGATGGACATTGAAAAATCAAGCACTGTGACTGCTTTCATATGCATGAAATTGCCTCAGATTTATTATTAAATAGTTCATTTGAACACTCATGCAAACCACAGAGAACCAGATCTCTTGAATGGGACAAGAATGTTAGCAGCAGTGAAACAGACAGCAGCATATTTGGTTGCCTTCTTTAAAACTTAGGAACATGCTATGCGCTTCTCATTCCCTGCTGAAGTTTTTCTTCCTCATCACAAGTACTTTTCAAGGAAGTGCAGTCTTAGCTTCAAGTAGTGCCATTAGCACAGCACTACAGTATCAGTCTTAAGTGAAGTAGCAAGCCACTCTCCCAAGCAGTAAAGTGATGCCTGACAGATGCTGATTACACATTGTCCTTTACAAACGCTTAAAGTCAAATCATGGGCAGGCAGCAGGTCAGAGGCACAATGATCCATGAATGGGACAGCCATGATATAGTGGTTGAAGAGGACAGTATGCACATACAGATCATTTTAATCCAGGGGGGCAAAAAACAAGGCAAGTTTAAGTTATGCCAGACTGGACTGTATTTCTGCACTGACACCATAGACATGAGACAGACTTAAGACATGTAGCTACTGAAATGTGTCTGATGCCACCTTCACTATCACCTCCAATTTACCCTTCTTCTTTACACTGAAGGGATGCAAGCAGTTACAATTCACATCGATTTACTAGTTGCATCAGGTAGGCTGGGTTGTTTTAACCACTAACACAAAAGGCTACGTATTACTCTTACGTGCCATGCCATATTTATTCCAGTATTTAAATAAGGGTAGATCAAAGCACAAAGCTTCTCTGTTCATTTTCAGACTCTTAGTCCCCAATTTTCCAGACAGATATAAAGGGTGCATATGCTGCATAGCACATGTAGGGAGTTTGACATGCCCCAAGTGCGTTGAATTTATTATGCATGCGCACAACTATCCATCCAGCATATGAGCAATAGGTTCAGGGAGAGCGCAGTCATTTCAGAGAGTTTTTAATCAGCTAATACTGCTAATACCCTTGAAATTCATCAAGTACCTTTCACAGTCAGGTGGTGGCAGAAGAAATACAGCGTATGCAAAACTATTCCAGAACAAGGAGGAGGGCAAAGTCCTGAGAGAGGTGACACAGAGCTTGGGTGCAAGTGGCACTTTTCCAGGTGGGCGACCTGTCCAGGGCACCATTTCTTAACCCTCCCCAAAGCTTTATCTTCAGGTTAAAGTGACTGGCCATGGCAAAACAATTTAAAGCAGCCATGCCCAGTTTACAGCCTTCTTTCTCTTCCATAGAGATGCACTTTTTTTTTTTGCTAACACCTTGACTTCTAAGAAGCAAAAGTGATTGCTCAAATTTCTCATAAACAAATCCAATAAGAGAAAATGCTCTCTATACTCCATTTCACTCCAAATCCCAAAGAAACTTGTGATGTTGGAGGGCAAGTTATTTCTTTTGGCTGGCCTTGCTACAAAAAAATCACATGCTTTATATTCCTCTTTACAGAATTCATATTGTGTTAATAAAGTACTGTTGATTCCCTCTGGCTGACTCTGCAGGAAAGCTATTCTCACAAAGCTTCTAGTCTGAGTTAAAAGTAATCTTGCTTAAAACTGGCCATAATTGTTTCAGTCTCTTAAGTTTAACACTAAGCAGAGGAAATATTGGCAATTTGAGTCAGGATTTGGCATTCAGTGAAGGCAGAATAAGCTGACCAAAGGTAAGGAATTCAGTAAATGCAAAGGGAATTTGACCTGGCATTTCTTTGAGCCAGCTTCTGTATTGTTGACCTCGCTCTAAAGAAAATGGAAAGATATAAGGAAATCCAAACAGATGACACTTTAATGAGAGTTGTGCACTCCGAGTACTCATTACTCCATCAGCCAAGTCCCCCAGACTGTGGTGCTGGGCCCTGAGGGGAGTTCTTCCTCCGCAGGAAGGATCGCTCAACCCACTCTTCTTACAGCCTGGTTGACAGGATTGCATTCCTCGAAAGGCTGTAGACAGTCAACAGGAAGCTGACACTGGAAATAAGCCTGGGGGCAGTCTGACTGTGAAAGAGAGGGAGCAGCCTTTCACGTTTTGAGACAGCCTCCTTCACAGCTCTGGTAAACACAGGACGATGAACAAGTCCAAAAGAAAAGAACAGGCACTCAAAGAAGCGTAGACCTAGAAAACAAAATATGGGTGCAGTGTTGGATGACAGTATCTGCTCTGTAGCTCTCAGAGAAGCAAAAAGGCAGGATTTCTGGTTCTCTTGGTCCTGTTTTTGATAAGTAAGATTTTACCCCAAGTACATACAGTCAATGTGATGCATTCCTCACTAACAAGGCAGTTACTGGTAGGCCTGTCAAGGCCAACAACAGAAATACTGCAGACTGGAGACTGCTGTGTGACACCATGACATGCCCTGCTCCTAGCTCAGAAATCATTCCCTTCAAAGGCAGGGATGGGACATCCAGGTGTCCTTGGGTCCACCAGAAGATGCCTTCACTGTTACTGCAGAGAGCCTCACACCAGGCTTACCAGCAGCTCTGCCCAAGACTGTTCTGCATTACAGAAGTCAAGGCAAAAAACCCTAAATAACCTTAGAGGAATCTGCTTTCCAGTCCCTTTAATCTTATTTCCATTTCTGTGCCATGCTGGGTAAATTTAATACTCGTCTTCTCTAGGTTTGTCTAAGCTTTCAGTATGGGTTGGATGTTATTAGCTCTGTTGTGGTTTGGGCCAGATTGGCCCAATCCGGTGGAACGACAGATGCTCTCTCTCTCTTGCTCCACTCGGGAGGCAAGAAAGAGAGAGAAAAAGAGACTTAAGAGTTTAGAAGGAACTAAACTACTTTAATGAAATATTGATAATAAAATAATAAAAAGAAAAATAATGAAATATATACAAAACCATATCAAGCTCCCAGGATGACAATCACGTCACCAGCTGGGGAAGTCCCAGACTGGACTCAGTGATGGGCAGGAACTGGATTCCGGATCTGGATTCAGGTTCGGGATCAAAGGCAGACGCAGAGACAGAGTCCCCAAAGGACGCCGGCCATTGAAGAAAGAGGGCTGACCCTTTGATCCCTCAGCTTTTACACTAAGCATGAGGCAGATGGGATGGAATACCCTGTGGGTCAGTTTTGGGTCACCTGTCCTGTCTGCTCCTCCCCAAAGGTGTGACCCCTCTACGCTTTTCCGCTTCCGACCCTCCAACGGGGCAAGTAACAAAGTTGGCTGACCTGGGTTGTTATAGCAGTAAGTATAAGCAAGAGCCTCTCTGCGTACTGTTCCTTGGCATCAACTATAAACATGGGTCTTACCACTCTGAGAGTGAACAGTTTTCTGCACAACATGCTGTTAATTTCAGCAGTTAGAAGAGGCCTAGCTAAAAAGTAAAGTTACTGAACAGAAAACTGGTCCTGTTTTACCTCAAACCAGGACAAGCTCTTGCAATGGAGTTCAGTTACGTAGGTCAGGATGTGATTTCTCCCAATCCTGAGTTAATTCAGATTTGAGGTCTGAGAAAATTTTTGGCAATATTTTTGTTGGTAGGGAGGGACATGAAAAATCAGAGCACCAGAACATTTTGTGAGTGTTGATATTGCCAAATTTTTGTTCCAATTTTTCCTTTTGTTTTTTTTTAAATTTAAGCTACTATTGGAACTGTAAAACAAATCTTTTTGTTTCTCCTCATGCCCATATTGCCTTTTATTTTCATTCAAAAACTTAGCAGTAATTTGCAGTGCTGCTTTCCCACGTCTCTGATTCAATTCAAGGAAAAAAGCCTATTGCCATTTTAAACTACGAATAATTTGTCAGAATTTTGAAGGGACCAATAGCTCAAAAAATCCTTTTCCCTCCTTTTCCCCTATGGTTTACGGCAGGAAGCAGGATAACTAGGAGTCCTAGCAGAGAAAGCTCATGCCCAAGTCTGTCTGAAGGGGAACAGAGATTCCTTTTTTTCCAATACACTAATTACCTGTTTTGTTATCTTTAAAAGACCAGGAGGATCCTTGAAAAGGTAAAATAACTTCATGACAAAGCAAACCAGACTGTTCCACTGTAAGAACTCAAGAAGCTTAAGAGCAACTCTGCTGGGTCAGCCAAAGGCCTACCTTTCCTGGCCAGTAATACTACATGTAATAAAACTATCAGAGAGAATTACCACATTCAGGTCTGTCCCCTCCAACAACTGTTCCCAACTATTACTTGGCTTTGAAGTTCACTTCTACCATTTCAGATCTAAGGCAGGCATTGGGTACCCAAAAGACCGTCTGTTGTTTCTGATTACTATTGTTACTGTAATAAAGGATATCACCTTTCCCCACAAACCTTTCACACTCATTCCTCCATGGGAATGTTTTTTCTTGCACATTGTTGGCCTCACAACACTTGATCTTAAATTTTTAAAGCTGAATATTTATCCAGAACAATAGATTTTCCAGTCCTCTAAACACTTCTCCCTGCAAGTCACTCCAGTGAATTACTGCCATGCATAATGATAACACATACAAGCAAACGTTTGGACGATCAGGACCTTAGATAAAATATAAATTGTAATATGGTTGTGTCCAAACCCATTAAAGATGACAAGAAGCCTGTGGAAATTAATCTTGCTTTATAAGTAATTCTCTATTTGCATAGGTTATTTTTTCTGGAAGTGATTTTCAAAGAGCTAAAGAAAGCACACACCCAAAAGGAAAGAAAATGCCACGGCAAAGACACCTAAAATAAGCCAACACTGCTATTTAAGTAGTTTGAGAGAACCCATATCAGGTGGGATCACAGAAATAGGCAAGAACTACAAAACAATGAGGGCTTTACTTCTTTAAAGGGTTCGCCTCGCTCTTTGGTTTTGTTCCTTTTCTGCGCAGAACACTCTGCTGTCCGTCTGCATAGAGCGTACAGCCATTATTCATGCCTTGTCTTCTGCACATAGCCCACATCCTTTCTTACCCTGAAAGGAGTAAAATGCTCTTTTTCCTCCAAAGAGCAATTTTTTATTTTTCCTGACAAGGCCTTTTATGCAATTAGCTAGAGAAGCCATGGCCAAAAAGAAAGAATAACACATGTAAAATCATGCCAGAGAACAGAGTAGGTAGTAACTTGTTGAGTCTATTACCAGACCAAATGTTTAAATCAATGGTGTGTTCTCATAAATCAACAGCCATATTCAGCCTTAACTATAACCATCCCTGAGCAATGTGGAATACAGAGAAAACACTTCAGAAACAAATGGTGATGCTCCTGAAATGAAGAGGGGAGGAAGCAGCAGATGAGACAAGCACAGCGTAGGGTCATCTCCCAGACAAGGAATTTATTTTATAGGTCAGAATTGAGGTGCCACAGCATTCAGAGCTGAGCAGAGGCTTAGCAGAGACTGCCAATCACACTGACTCATACCAACTTCTAGTCATGATTTGGAGATGTTAAAGAACCATTCAAACCTAGTTAAAACTTGGACATTTATATGGGTTGTACACTAAAACAAAAATTGAGCCCAGAAGAGTGAGAACTCTATGCTACACTTGCAGAGACAAAAGGGTTTGCATTGCAGACCATAAAAGATCATTCTTTTTCAGTTACATTTGACAGATCTAATTTATTATAAGAGAAATAGGTTTGGAAAGGAGGAGAGCAGTAACAGTGAACCAAAGAACAGAATATGACATGAGAAACAGCACAAAAATCTCATCAGATCCTTTTCTTTTTAGCTGGGAGTGGAAGATTGTCTCTTTTCACTCCTCCATCTTTGTTCATCCCCTTATTCTTCCGGTTGAGCTGGTTTGATTCAGATTTAGGGCCCCCATTCATTCCAATTAGATGTCTTTTTTGTAAAGTTGTTTACCAAACCCATGCTATGCTCCCGTTGACAGGATTTCACTGCTTTCCAGAAAAGTAATGGATTTCTCAGACACCACAGTTTCTAAAGATCCCTTCTTCAGCAATGTCCTCTGCAGCACAGAAGCATTTAGTAGTTCCATTAAAGCAGTTGCTCTGACCCAAAGAAAGATATTTTGCCTACTGCAAACTCTGCCACTCATCAGTTTGATTTGCAGCAGCACAAGCAAAGCTCCCAAACACAACTTTGTGTTCAGTGGCCTGTGAATACACAGCGGAGAGCAGGTCACCCACAAGAACCAGCCTCAGCTCCTCACCTGCGGACTGGGAAGCAGCAGGCTTTGGGGTCTCTAGTCTATAAGGGCTTCCCTAGGCGACTGCTGAAGTTTGTCTCACAAGGTGGAGGTTTCTTCCTAGCCCTCCCCTTCCATCTCACCTTATTTGCTTCTGTGCAGCCACCGAGTCCAGTCCTACCAAGCAGCCATACTTTTCACAAATTTCATTTGTTCATTTAGGCAAACAGTTTTACTAGAACTGCATCTTCCATATGAAATCCAATAGAATCTGCTTCTGCTTTTGCTTGCAGTCCTTAACACATTGCCAGCACTCCCACTGAAGCAATCATGTTGAAAATAAAAGTTGCTTCTTCCAGTTCTGGCATTTGCACATTTTTATGAGATGCTGGAAAAGCACAATTGGATGGTTTTTCCCTGCAAATATTGAGACAATAATAAGTAACAGATTCATTGAGTTTTGACTTGCCTCGCAACCAGGTGTTTCTGACATGTACCATGTCTCTCAAATATATTGCACACTCCAATACTCTTCTTATAAAGAGCTTAAGCTTTTTACATTCTCCTCTCTCCATTAACATGCAATAAGACTTTCAGACTTTCCTGACCACCAGTTTAGTTTTTGCATAGCACTCTCTTTCCAGTAACATGCAAAGAAAGCATCAGGGTATGTGAACTTTGTGGGTAATCTGTCAGCTAGACATAGTGACTTATGTGCAAAGAAAGTGTCAAGGTACTATGAATATGGAAAATAAATACTGGGCAGATAAGAGAAAATGTAGACCAAGTAGTTTTCTTTTTTCACGCAACCAAGAGAGCAATCTAAATAAATAAAAAAAAAGTCACAAATTCACAACCAGTGATCACTAATGAGCTAAAGACTTATAGTGACTGTATTTGCAACTCAACTTTTAGAGTCAACGAATAATGCAGGTGCAGGTGTAATGCTCTTCTACTCCCCAGTTAATTTTCAGGCTAGTTGCTGACTATGGGAACCTCTGCAGCTCCACCTTCTGTAAGTCTTGGTTTACGGCATGGTTGTGCCATTAGTGCCACAGAGGTGGAACCAAGGATTTCCACCATAAAGCTCTTCTCTACACTTCCAGCAAAACAAAAGAGCATGCTAGGCTCCAGTTTGGATCAAGTCCTTACACCATCTGGATTAATTTTCTTTTAGTATTATTGCCTTAGAACTCGCTCTAATCATGAATACTTATTGTTTCTAGGAAGTTTCAAAAGGGAAGAGCAGTTTAAAATTATTTGAACAAATCTAAACTGTAAAGCAAGCTCAAAATCATTCTACATGTTTGGAAGATCCTCCTAATTCAAGAGCTGTTCCATGTTCAACATGGGACATCCCTTGTGGAGCCCTCTTGAACCACAGATGATGTGTAGGATATCTGATGGAATAAAGATATAGGAATACCCTTGGCTGCTCGTGGAGTGGATACTGACTGCTCATTTTATGAATCCCTGGTTTAACCTCTGAACTCAGAAGGTTTCATAAAGAGAGGAATTTGTCTATAAGGGTCATGCATATGCAAGCTTTCCAGGCATTACAAGATTGAAGTTGTAGTCATTTAAACCTAGAAAAGAAAAAGGGAAACCCACAAGAGGTCAGATAAGGAAATGAGACTTAAGAATACTGGTCCCTGACCATTGGTCAATTGATATGCTAAAAAACAGTACACAGGAAAGGATGAAGTCCAGAAAGAAAAAAAACAGATGTCCCTGAAGAATTAACTTGACTGAAAAATGTGGTAGCTGTCTGCTCACAGTGTCACTGGTGGCCATGGGAACTTAGATTCTTCATTGCCGTCAACCAAAGACCCGGTCCCCGGACAGCTGACTGGTTAGCAAATGGCTGACACTTTTCTTCCACTTGTGCAAGGAGACTGGCATTACCTTCTCTTCACCTCAAGCTATTTTTCAACGTACGCACTTGATGTAGCTGCTACAAAAAGATGGGCTGAGCCATGTCATCCCAAACAGCTGCATCAGCTATAAGCAGAAGAATCATGCAGAAAACACAGATTATAAACAAAATGGAACGCACTTCCAAGTTTGAGAATTTGATAGAATTTCTACAGTGCTCAGATATACACTCAGCATACATATCCAAAGGTTAACTATTTCTATCCCCAAGAGCTGTAAATGATCTAAAAGTGAAAAGCTAATAGAAATACCAAATGTAACACTACTAAATATTGAAAGCTGGCACTGATATCCCAATTCAGTGGGCAGCGGACTCCAAACTGATTCTTCATCCGCAGTGCATATTGCCTTTCCCTCCTCCCAGCTGGCATTAGTAAAGTAGCAACAGCCTTAATATCAGATTTTGAGAAATTTGCTGCTGTAAGCGAGATTTCTGGCAGCGTTTAAAGCAGATTCCATTTAACATAAAATTGAGCTATTTTCTGGCTGTATGTAAAAAATTAGACATGATCTATCATTAAATAAACTAGATGATGCAGGTTTCTGAGGCCAAAGCCCCATTCTTACTAGATTTTAAAGAAATACACTGAAAATGTGTTATGGTTTCAGCTGGGATAGAGTTAACTTTCTTACTAGCAGCTGGTACAGTGCTATGTTTTGGATTTGGGATGAAAATAGTGTTGGCAAAACACTGGTGTTTTTAGTTGTTGCTAAGCAGTCAAGGCCTTTTCTGCTCCTCACACCGCCCCACCAGCAAGTAGGCAGGGAGGGCACAAGAAGTTGGGAGGCGACACACCTGGGACAGCTGACCCCAACCAAAGGGATATTCCATACCATGTGACATCATGCTCAGTATATAAAGCTGGGGGAAGAAGGAGGAAGGAGGGTGGTGTTCAGAGTTATGGCATTTGTCTTCCCAAGTAACCGTTAGGCGCGATGAAGCCCTGCTTTCCTGGACATGGCTAAACACCTGGCTGCCAATGGGAAGCAGTGAATGAATTCCTTGTTTTGCTTTGCTTGTGTGGCTTTTCCTTTACTTATTAAGTTGTCTTTATCTCAACCCATGAGTTTTTCCTCACTTCTACTTTCCTGATTCTCTCCCCCATCTGAACTGTGGGGAGTGAGCGAGTGGCTGCATGGTTCTAGCTGCTGGCTGGGGTTAAACTATGATGCAATCACAGCCCTTTGTTCATGCAAACTGGTTTCTGGGAATGTAGTGACCAAAGTCTTGCATCTGTTTGTATGTAGAACTAGTAATTGTGGAACATGCAAGTCAGAGCTTTCAATGACAGACAAATGTTTGTTTATTCTTTTGTAATTTGTGTTATATTAATACTACCTGGGGATCCAAACCGCATACATGGTACTATAGAAACATAACTGATGCTCTATTCCAAGGTTCTCAGTTTAAAATTAAGTCTACTGCTTAACAGTAGACTAGGAAAATCCCTTAAGGTACCAGTTGTTTTTAAAAAACAAATGAAAAGCAATTTTTATGAATCACATTGACCTTTCTGAGCTATTTTCTTATCAAGGGAAATTTCATTTAGAGGGAAGGTTACCATTCTTTTTGAAAGTAGCACAAGTGTTTTTCTGCAGTATCAGAATTTTATTTGGAACAGAAAATCTTCCGGCTATTACCAAGCAAACAGAAAAATCTTACTGATATAATCCAAAAAGCTACAAAAGTGAAAGAAGTGAGAGAGTCTTATCAATATAAATGGCTATTGGACTATAGTTATTATTTATATCTTTTAATCTTTCTGAAAGGTCTGGAAGCACCCTATGTTATCTACGCCATCTGTTATACCTTACCACAAAGCCCTTAATTCCCCGCTCCCCAGCTTCCATTTCCACCCAATTATGCAAGAACATTGGAAAATTTTGAGGGTGGAGTTCCTCAAACAAAAACACAATCTGGAATTTGTAGACCAAAACCTGATTTAAATAATTTATTTATTTTTTTAAAAAAATACTGGATGTTGAAAGCAGAGAGCAGAGCTATAAACATAAACACTTTAAGCTAAGTCTCTCGGCTATGAAGTGATGTGCAGTCTTAAGAAATTCCTTAAGAAATTTCAATGTTTGATAGGTCACAGGACAAGAGACAGGCTGGTAACTGTTTTAATTAATTTCTTGGACAAAAAGCTACTGTCATAGGAAGCAATCCAGCTCTCTGGAGGTGAAGGAAAGTATGCTTCCTCACCATCTAACATCCTTGTCAACCAGATAAAAAATGATGGATTTTAATTCCTTTTCGATCTTTTATTTCTCACACAGGCATATCATAGGCAAGTTTCCTGACTATCCTACTGAAGAGGCAGGTGGTTCAATGGCTATTCTTTCTCTAAAAACTCCAGAGCAGGTACTGTCACTCCTCTAATGAGAAAGGTTAATGTCTGTTATGGGTTAATGTCTGTTTATTTAAGTGGCAATTTATCATAAAAATAGCCTCTAGAACTCCAGGAGCCTTGTGGTTAAAGAGCTTTTTGCTGCAAGTGAAAGGATTGTTTTCTTCCAAGGTAAACCACAAAACTCATGTACCAAAATTTGTTCCCTTTCAGGATGTGCACCCACTTAGTCATGGCAGAAGGTGCTCAGGCATGCAAGTCACAAACAGATAAATATATGAGAGATCTAAGAAGAAAGGGCTCAGCTACAAAGAGTTGCTCTCCTGTTGCAAAATCCGTGTAGTTAGACTGGTGCTAGCTACTAGTAGAAATATATATTAAAGAGTTCAAAGAATCTTGGTTTAAAATAGGCATCCAAAGCTATTCCAGCGGCTGAAATTGGTTCCAGTGTGTTTGCATTCAGTATCCGCACAGTCTAGCAATAATTAGTTTAGTTTAAGCAGAGAAGAGTGTCTTGTGCAGGCAGGCCTAAGCCTTGATTTACTGCCAAGGATCCATTAAGCAAGCTTGAACAAGGGGCACGTTCAAGTGAAGGATGTATCTTAGTTTATCTTATGTGTTCTTGTAGTGAACTCAGATTTTTTCCCTGGTAAAATCCCTCTTCTGACTTCTCTGGCTGATAGAAGTGGCAGATAATCTCTTCCTCTGATCATCTGGGTGTCACATAGATAAAGCGATTAAGGCTAGTTAAAGCAGTAAAGGCAGTGGTTGGCACTCGGAGCCAATTCCGTTCTCCACAATGATCTTAGCAGGATGATGAGTCTGTTGACAGAAATTATAAACAGGAAGCCCTGCACACAGGAGCAGGATTTGGCCACTGAGTGGTGGCTACCTGTGGGCTAGGAAAACTAAACTGTCAAAAACTGACCTCTGTGGTCCTTAAAGCTCCCCTGTTGAGACAGACTGTTGTGTTCATTAGCTGCCTGCAACTGGTGATCTAACACAGGTATGGTAAAACAGTATTTTGGATTCAGTCCTTCCTGGAATCATGGGGAAAAGCCTGGGGCATGCTAGCAGCATCTATGTGGTTTGAGGGGATGTAAATACAGACTAGCCCACCATAAAGCACAATACTCTAACCATTAGTTACTTTGCTTACAAAAACATGCAAGAAAACTGCAACAAATAGCTCTCTGTGCCTCACCGTAACAGAGCTCTGGGCATGCTCCTGGTTTTAGCGAAGTTCAGAGTATGCTGAGGTCAGCCCCACTGGCCCCTGTATCTAAGCCACACTGTTGTTCAGTCCCAGACAGAGTGAAGGAGACCTGTTGGTTAAGTTTTCAACTTGTAAAGTAGAAACACATGCCAGAGTCAAGAAGGCTTTGTTGGCTGCTCTGAGCAGCAGGGGAGCCACCCAGCAAGTATGGCTTATTGCTGGAAAAGGCTTCAGGGGGCTTTAGGCTAATTAGACCTGCTACCAACAAGGATAAACACAATTCAGAAAGAAAATATTACAAGAAATTATACTGAGCAAAACTGAATATGGTTGTAGATTCTGGAGAAATATATTCCTCTTGTCCTACTCCCATCTTTGAATTCCTACCTTCAGCTATTTTGTTGTCTTTCCTTGGCATCTGCTTTCTCTTTTTTTGCATAAAAAAAAAGAAATAAAGGAAGCCAAAATTATAGAGAGATTGTTTTACTCCCTGTTTTTCCCTGCATAAAAGAAAAATACCTGGAAGAAAAAAATGCAGCTATTTTCCCAGCAAATTTTGACTAACAATTATCTGATTTTCAAAGATTTTCAGGCCCATTTTTTTCCTCCCATTTTATCCAGCCAAACCAAGAGCAGAACATATTTCACGTAACCTTAATGGATATTCAGGATGCAGTAGGCAAAAGAAAGTTCAGTACATTCATGATTTTATCTGAATGTCAGACAAGTAATGTATTTTTTGTTCATCTGAGTCAGCCTGCATATTAAAAATCCCAAAGGCAAGTGGTTTTGTTCCACGCTGGTCTGCTGGGCAACATAGTAAATGAAATCCTGGCCCCATTGAAGTTAATGGGAGTTTTGTCCTTGACTTCAGGGGGGACAAGATTTCACCTCTTGTATATATTAGCTTCTGTGAATGGGTTGGTTGCTCCCAAGTTAAACTCCATGAAAAATCAAGACCGAACTGTATTTAAAAAGTGAGCATTTTATAAGACTTAGGTAAAGACACTTTGGGGAAAATAAAATACAAATTAATCACTTCACGAACCATTGCTGCATTATTATATATTCTATATTTCTTTATCCTTTGACAACTCTGACCTTATTTGACTTTGTAATGTAGCTGGCCTTCTGCACAAACTGCTTTCATGACTTTTTACAAATACCTTTCAAAAACGTATGCCAAAGACATCCCAATGCAGAGCACTTGGTGGCTTAGTCAGAAAAACATGTCCTGTCTCTTGACTGAAAAGAAGCTTTTCTCTACTTTACATACTCTTCAAGATAAATTTAAGATTCTGAGACATCAGTGTAATCTCCCTGCATCTGTTCCAGATGTCTATCCCTAATGGGTTTTTATGTTTTGCTCCGAAGATAATCATCAGATGTGACAATTTTTAGGTTTGCCCTTATACTGCTGCCAACAGAATTATGATCTCTTCCTGTAGCTCATTAAGTCTCATCACCATGAAAATAAGCCAAGAGAGTTGCCATTTAGCAGATATATTCCCCCTCACCCAACTCCCCCTCATTTCCAATATTAAATAACTTATCAGAAAAAAAGATGGTTGCTTACCAAGATTTTGGTGGTACATTCAATTGCTGCATGGAGGACAAAGTAATTTCCACATTACTGTAATAGCAGTATCTTATCCAGTAGCATCTAAAGAAGGAGTGAGAAAAAGTATGTGTTAGCTGCCATGCAAACATGTGCTCCTGATCCTCGCTTGGCACTCTATACAATGCTATGCTGCTAATTGGTATTCATTACTACCAACAGCTAAAGATCCCCATGAATCTCAGTAATCTGTTTGATTGTGAATGGCAGTGCAAGAGATCCCTGGTAGTTAGCTAATATTTAATTAATATCCCTTGCTATTTCCCAGGTAGGGACAGTAAAACGCTATTATGTGATCAAGTACATAAATATTCACACACACACACACAAATAACTTACTCACTTTTACCAAATGAATGTATCACAAGTAGCTTTGAAGTGTCAGAGGAGGACTCAAGAGACTCTGGACTTGTACTTTTTTGTATCCAGCATTTTGCAAACATACTTTTATCCTGACAGCAAATACACCATGAGTACTTTTCAATAATAGAAGTAGATGCCTACAGTTATGCTCACTATTCTGGATGCTCATTTTAGAAATTATTGGGCTGGATTTTCACAAGTGTTAAACACACAGTGCCATCAGCTGGAGCTGTGTGCCTCAAAGCCTTAAAATATTCTGATTATTTCACATTAACCATGCAGGAGGACAGAAATGGTACTAGGTCTCTGTTAAGCTGCTCAACGGGCAGATGTATTCACCTCCAGACAATTCACTGTGATGAAGCCATTCAGCAGCTCTCAACTGCCTATGATCATGATCTCTGTTGGCTGAAGTCTGTAGTCTAGATTGTATGCCTAAAGCCAGACAGTATCAACACCCTGTTTTCACCTCTACCACCTACCTTGCCTAAAAAAACCCAACCCTACACCAAGCAAAACTAACAGATTTTCCGTAAACACATTCAAGAAACTAACGTTTTGAAGTGTTTGCCAGAACACAAACAGAAGAGTGAGGAAGTTTAACTGGCAAGTTAAGCTACATTTGGGCAACATCTATCAGATGGAAAAAAATGTAGAGCATGTGTCAGTCATGGACTGAAATGCATGACAGTCAATTAAAGCCAAGTGTATGATTTTGCAAAATCCTATAAAGCTATGAAATCCCACCCAACATTTTGAATTCATTCCTGCAAGAAAAAGATCACTGAGGTTGTTTTTAACAGCTTAAGCTTTGCTTGCAGATGCACACCTGAAAGTAAACAATGCTCTGAAATGCCTTGTCAGGAGAACATTACATTATTAAAAGCTACACAAATGGATTTGCCTTTGAGAGGGAATGAATCCACAACACTGGTCCTCAGGTAGCTCCATGGGACAGAGTCCCAGGCCCACCATGATGAAAATAGCATCTCCACCAACTGACAAAAAAAAAAAAAATATCACCTTATAGGAACAAATCAGCCTATAGGAAGAGTTGTAATTAAGTGTCCCCAAGCTAGGGGGGCAGGATGGGGGAAGCATGTTTACAGCATACTGCATGTTATGTACAAATGATGCAAATGTGCAGTCCAATGTTTGGCACACTACGCTGGGACATGGGGATGGCATCTCTTCCCATCTCAAACAGTCCCGTTTTCTTGAAGAAACATTTTTTTTCTGTCTTAGATTTCAAAATAGCTTCTTCCTGTAGAGTTAATACTCAAAGAGAGCACATTTTCTCTCCAGGAACACTAGGCTAGGTGCATATAAAGTGTTTCTGTTCAAAACGGTTTTAGAGACAGATTTACAAAGCTCTGAGGCTGTCTCTCACCTGCCACAGCTGGAGATTCAGAATTCCCACACTCACACTATTCCTACATTTCATTTATGTCTGCAACGCTAATATATATAAAAAGTTCAGGTAAGGTCTTCTTTCAAGGGATGAGGGAAGGGCTTATTCTTGAGAAAGAACATTTACCTCAAGTACCAGCTTGCCTGAGCCTACACCAAGCTTTCTATGGCTGAGGAACGTAGAACATGAGTGAGTCCTCCTGGCAGCTGGGTGTTTTCATATACTTGGCTCATAAACCAACATCAGGCATTTCCATTCATAGGCTGCACTCAGTTTGAGTGCCCCTCTCTTTCCCCAAAAAAGGGGATTTGCACTGCAAGAGTTTGGAAACACACTTGAACTGATGTAGAGCAGAAGAAAGTCGATTTGAGTTTTTTGGTGTGCCAGTTTAGAGGAAGATGTCTTTTCAGCCTTGGAAGAAAGCGTTACTGGAGAAGAGTCAGCACTAGCACAACAGGAGTCCTACAGCAAGACTAGAAAAAAAGGAGACTAAAATTCATCTGTTCTTACTGATGCACATTCTCTTCCCCAATATTAAGAGTTTTCTCAGTGCTTTCAGAATAATTTCAAAAAGAGGCAACCTAGCAAAGAAAAGGGCAGTCTAAAATAATTTAGGAAGACATCTGCTTTTATTTCCACTATGAAGTTTTCTCCAGGGGAAAAAAACGGTATTATAATGTGAGTGAATTGTTTAGTATCTCAAACTAACCTTTGCTTGCCCTTCCCTTTCTTTCCTCTTCTTTTGTCAGATTCTTCAGGCATCTTCTTGTAGCTGGAGGGGAAATTGTTCTGTATAGAAGAGCACAAACCATTCAAGGTTAGGTACACAGCCAGCTTCACCCCAGCTCCCAGTCCTCTGCAATTATGGAGCTGCATAGAGCAGAGGTGAAAGCAGAGCTGGAGAAGCTGCACCGAAGGAGTAGAGAGGAGAAGGTGTATCTGACATGGAAAAGGAAATACTGTATTTGCTCTGTCATTCTCTTTTGGGAAGCAGAGAGCCACTTCAGAAAAGTCAGGCTCCACATGCTGACGGCATTGCCAGCTGCATGGTTTTGGAGCATTTCACCAAAACTACTTGACATCTCAGACTACATATATGTTGCCAAGGCATCCAGGAGACAGACTGTACAGGTGTTATTTGGATGTTCACAACCTCTGCCTGCAGTCACTGTGCATATTTCTAGACTTGGCTTCTGGTGTTACTGTACATTTCACTCAGTGGTAACTGCAAGCACCATTTTTCTCTGTTCCTTATCTGAGCAGTTACTTCAGGACTTAGCACCGTAGCTCATACTGCAGTTCTGAAAATAGTAAACACAAACATTTTGTCTTGCCACCTTACAAAATTGATGAAAGCAAGGCAGAAGGATAAGGACAGTTCAACAATTCATTCCCATTATAGCAGGTTCACGAGAACAGAAACTCTATATAACCCCTTCCAGTATCATTCATCTGTATAAAAACATGAAAGTAAATCATTCCAGTCAGAGTCTGGATATACTTAAAATATCACCAGTAGAACTCAGAAACACTGCTTAAAACCTTTTGTCAATCGCATGTGTGTTTACAGGTATCCTGCTGGATAACCCCCCCTCTGAGATGCTGGAAATGGTTACGGTTACCCTTTGGTAGGCAGTCAGAGCAGAGGGTGGAGGCAGAGGTGACAAGGTTGGATTTCCAGCCGGGTACTAGCGCTACAGTAAAGGATACACTTTGAGTAGCTCTGTTGGTTTTGGATACAACAGGCCTGCTGGGACACTAAAAACCTATTTTGAACTCTAGTCAATCTGTTAATCTGTCCCAGGGAATGCAATGCTTCACTGCTTATCACCGCAAGATATGACTGAACGATGCTTGGGGTTTAAATTACCATATTTAATTAAATGTAAGATACTGAAATGCTTGAGGAAATCTACTAATGAAATCTCACTGGCTGCAAAGTATAGCCCTCATCGTCGCTCCCCTTCCACTGTTCAATCTTCAATGCATTAAAAGGCGTTCTGTAGAAAACAAATATTTTCACTGTTACAGGAAACATGTTTTACAATTGGAAATTTTTTATTTTCTACTCTTCTGTGGTACTGCCAATATTAATGGTCCATTAATAAACTTCAGTGGCCACAGATTTTCTGATTTACACTCATCAGTAGATGATCTTACAAAAGAGCACAATGAAAAGTGCGTTGGAACAAGAGAATGGTAGAAGCAGCAAATTTCACCGTCTGCCTTTTTTACATAATAAATGACCAGGAACTGAAGTTATGGAAATTGATGTAGCTGTACCCAGTTATCAGCCGCTCCTGGCTTGCAGAGATAAAGATGCTGGGCAATCCATGTATATTTCTCAGTTTGTCACAATAACTCTATTGAATCTCTCTCGCCCACTAGAACAATTTCAGTCTTTAGCCACATATTGAAATTAGACATGCCTCAGGGCAATCTCTCAAAAATCCATCTCTAAAATCAATCTGCCTTAGAAA
Organism: Burhinus oedicnemus; assembly: GCA_008921705.1. NCBI lineage: Eukaryota > Metazoa > Chordata > Aves > Charadriiformes > Burhinidae > Burhinus > Burhinus oedicnemus. The sequence goes on from VFFE01007090.1 coordinate 750,682, forward strand.
CACGGGGAAAAATTCATAATCCGAGTCCAAGTCCAGAGGGAACTTTAAGTTGTATGTCATTAGGATATTGTGCATCTACATGGTTTCAGGAAATGGTCTTACTCCATAAAAGCCCTAGCAGCTTGGGACAGAAATCACCTCTTTTCCAATGATATATTAGGATAGTCAGCACCTACGTTAAAGTTTGCAGGTGGGAGTGCCCTCAGCATAAATTAAAAGGACTTCTCTGTAATGGTCAGTCATCTGGAATTCATAGAAGGCTACCAAGCAACATGTATTGGATATTGTGTTTCCCCAATATTGGAAAGCTGAAAGCAAGGGAGGAAAAATGCACACTAGTTCATAACTCTTACAGCATGTCTAACACACCTTGCACATAAAAATATTTGACCAGCTCGTCACATTCCTTTCCGTTTCTTTCAGGTCGCTGCAGAACTGGCTGCCAAAAAAGAGGTGGCTTTGCACAAAAAATCCCAAAAGGAGAAAAAAGAAAAAGAAGAAGGGAAGGAAAAAATGAAAGGAAAAAAACCACAGAAAACTGGAAAGAAAGTAAGTCTTCCTGCAGTAAAAACAGTTAGTTTATGAAAACAGAGCCGAAGTCCAGCCTATTCGGCCATGTGTGGGCAGAGGCTATTAATTTACATTCGAGTGGTCACCAAGGCTTCAGGCTTGGGTTCAGAAGACAGAAGAATTGGCTGAGGCCAGTCCCTCTCAGCCTTTCAATTAACTTGATGATTGTGGGGAATTGAATTTTACCTCTCATATTTTAGGCCATTTGCGTGGCCATAATTCAGCTTGGTGGGAAGAGCTGATGTAGGTGCAGACTGCCATAGACATAGTTGAGTGACAAAATAGACTTTATGGCTTTGACGTTGTTGCCAAGACAGTGTGAGTGCACTTTTCAAAGCACCATTGCTTTTTTTTTTTTTTTTTGGTGCAGATAACACAATGGTGCCCAGCTATCTAACCAAGCATTTCCACTTTTAGTGTTGGGTACAGAGAATTTAGGTACTGCCACCCCTTCACACAAGAACTAGGAAACGAGAACCATAGTCTCAGTCAGATACCTGCATCAGAGCTTGCATGTATTTCAGACTAACTTACAAGCACAATTCCATATAGGCCAGCTGCATCTTTTGTACTGCAAGCCAATATTTTGTAAGCCTGTAAATAGCAGTTGTGCATTTTCAGTCCATATTCTCAGGGTATGAACTCTTTTTTGCTTCAAGTCACGGTGGACACCACTTAATGTATGATATATTCCCTGAAATCTTTGATAGGTCTGGTTTCACAGAAGGTATACTTCCAAATTATTTCAGGAGCAACTTCATTGAGGAAAACACCTGTGAAACAGTGCAGTGACCAAAGGGCATCTTTAAAAGCAAGCTATGCAACAAAAAGTGTAGGCTTTTGCTGAAACAGCAACTTTTGTTTCTCGTTTACTTTATAGTATAAACAAAGTTGAAACAATATTTTTTTCTTTAATAAGGGTCATTAATCTCTCACCAAGTATGTGGAGGAGAAGGGTGAGTTTTCTGGGGCAAAGCTTACTCCTCACTGCAAGTTTTACACAAATTAATTTTAATTCCTAACCCTGGAACAGCCATATAACAAAAAAAGATGCTTTTCTTGGACAACATCCATCAACCTGTCCAAAGCTCTCATAACAGCTAGCGGGGAACCTAAACTACACGAACTTAGTCTATCTAATTTGGAGGTAGATATCTAAGTGTTAACTTGTAACTTAGATAGCATATTTGCCAGATAAAAACACTATTCGGGTCATATGAAACAAAGTTTTGGGTTTTGGGGTGGGTTGGGTTCTTTCCCCTTTGTAAATCAAGATGTACAGCAGGCTGAAGGAGCAGAATACATAAATGTGTTTTCCAAGCTCTTTAAGCCTGGTCTTGCATTGCCAACCTGGAAGGGTAGTGGCTGCTCCTGTGCAAATAGGAAATTTTTTAAGTTCTGGTCACACGGGTCTTCAGACAGTCGTTTGCCATCAGGATGACACTGTTCACAGGGTGCACTATCGCAGCATTAGTGAAGGCATCATACTGCAAGTAGTGGAAGACACACTTCATTGTATCTTAGTGGCAGAGCAGAGCCAACCTGGGGGAGAAAAGGAGGAGAGAGAGGAGTGTAATGCTTGCAGACCTAAGCCAAATAATACTGATACCAAGTTGTTGTTGATAAGACTTCTAGTGACTTGTGTTAGTGCTGAGTTCAGCTCTGTGGCACCACTTCAGGGTGTGACCCCTTAAATCAGCACATGCACTGAAGAACTCTGTGGGAAAGATCAGATAAAGTACTGTACAAAGTCAATAGCTTAGAAAAGCTTTTGAAATCAGAGACTTTAAAGACCATTGTCATTCACAGTACAGAACCCTGTAGCATCTCAGATAGCTCAGTTCCTTTAGGGGGCATTCACAAGGGTGTCCTCTAATGGCTTTGCCCTTGTCCTGTCCTCATGCCTTCCCAACTCAGCTGGCCCAGAATAAAGCCCTGTGATGCCTCTGGTCTCACACAGGCAATGGAAAAGGCTGTTCCAGACACTTCAGTCTAAGTTGAAGTGAGATGCTAATGTTCAGGCACACTGAAAATGCCAAACTCAACCCAAGCTTTTGAAACTGGAAGGCAGCTCACCTGCTTAAATACCCGACTTTCACAGGATAAATTCGATTCCTTGTTGGTTTTGCACATTTCACTAGGTAAGAACCAATAATACCAAAACCTAATCTCAATCTCCTCGCAGCCTCTGCAAGGTTGTTTTGAAATGGGGTGAAATAACAGTATAGAGCTCTGTGGCTTTATGACTTCATGTCATTTTCATCTCTTCAGCCATCGCAAGTCCTGTCAAGTAAAATTCTGAGCCATTATATCAGGTTCTGTATGGTTCATTGAGAAAGAACAAAGGGAACATTCTCTCCAAGGTTATAATACTGACAGGGGAAAAAAATAGTATCTAAGACCAGTTGAGAAGTATTTGGAAAAGTTCTAACAGCAGGACTCTTATTAAAATAAGTATAGGCTATAAGTCATAGTGATGCAGGCAGAAAAAAAGCCCTGCTCCGAACTTCAGCTCTTAAAGAAAACTAAAGTTTGATCCCAGAAGGAAATTGAAATATTTCTGAAAAGCCTGATAGCAATCTTTAAAAAGGTGTATTTTGTATCAAAGTAACTTCGTTTTCTTTTCTCTGTAAGGTGCTGATTTGATTTCCCATTGGGCACCTAAGAGAAAAAAATCAACAAAAACCTTTAGCACTGTATGATCCCTCTTTTCAATAGCAGAACACGTTAGACCAGTCTGGACTGCTTCACCCAGCAACATGCTGCAACCTGTCTCGCTTACTGAACATGAGCAAGGCTGTGCATCCCTAGATTTCACCCAGAAGTGTTTAACAGTGAGAAGCATTTTGTCCTTAGTGAAAACCATTAGCAAAATCTCCATAGCAAAAGCACACAATGGAGTCAATTCAAAATTTTCCCTGCTGTTGAATGAGAATCACCTAGTGTGGGCTAGGCTTTGGAAAGCTTCAGAAATATATTCAAAGTGTTATTTCCATATCTCTGCTTAGATTGAAACATATATTGTTGGTTCAATGTGTCTTAGCGCACTTGACACAGAACAAGCATGGAATCAATCAACTGAACATAGAAAAATACATCAACTGACTTCAAAGGAAAAGAAGTTCTTTATATTACATTGACTCTTACACTGTTAATAGAGGCAAGAGGGAATACAGAACAGCATTGTGCAACTGCCCTTTAGACATTGTTTTTTATTAAAATCAATGAAACTGACACAATAGTATTACTTACATCAGTGTATAAAATCATTTAAGCTAGTAATTAAAATGATTTATTGGCTTATTTGTAACAATAAAAGAAACATTAATGTGTCCTATGCTATTAAGAGGCTAAAAATGAATAACCCGTTTTTAGGCTGTTTGTCAGTGGGGGGCCGGGGGGGGGTTGCCTACGTTTTTAAATAGTTAGCAGTTATCAGTATTTCCTCTTAGAACATCATGATTTAATAATTTTCTATAAAATATCATGGGAGAATGTTAAAAAGAATGTATTCTGCCTACTGCAAAAGATCCAAGGATGAATCTCAAAATGCCATACCCTGCAAAAATTGAGAATACATTAGAGTAACTGGAAATTTGAGTTCTGTGTGTCAAATCCTCAAACACTTGGTTATGCTTTACCAAAAAGGTTCTTGATGTTTAGTGAAGAAACTCCTGAATCTTTCAAATATATCTATAGGGCATAGGGTAGAAGTGATAAATGTATTTAGGTTTCGCATGTCCTTCTGGGACCAAACTTTAGTTACTGTAATAACACTTCAATTAAAAATAGATACTCAATAATTCACATGACCTGGCCAAAACTGTATCTGCTGGTAGCAGATATGCAACGTCATCTAATTACAGAGGCATATTTTGGCGGTTTGTTTTGTTTGAAGTTTTTCCCAGGAACTGCGCTTTATATCTTACTGATAACCAGTGCCTTACGGACTACACACTGGTTAGCAAAGCCTTATACAACTTGTGCTGTCCCACATAAATGCACATTCACCTCCTCCCCAAACAGTGATTTAATTTCTCACTAATAGCTATTACCTTACTAACATTTTGAGGACTTTCATCATTTTCTGACAAGTTTTTCCATCAGAAATACTGGTTCAATGAGATTAAACTATTTCAGGAACATGTCCATGTCGTTCAGTTTATACAGGAAAGTGTCAAAGAGTCTTGATAAAGTTGAAACAAAATATTTTGTTTTGCAAGATACACAAAGATCACTATTTTTCTTTCTGATACAAATTAAAATGAGCTTTCAACATCTTGGAATTACCCACAAGTTGGGAATTCCTTCTGGGGACAGGGGAGCAACCACAGAGTAAAAGTAACTGAAAAAATAGCAAGGTAATTTAATTTACATGTTGCAAGTATCCTACATATATTACATGTTCGAACAAGCCTAAGTTTAATTCTTGTAACCTCAGTAGTTTAACTGGTGAACTGACACCTTCTCTTCACTCAAGGAGGTAAAACTTCCTTACAGCCTGCTAGGAAGATTTACCTGTGGAAACAATGCTGTCTTAGCCCTCAAATTAAAAGAAATCTTTAAAAATCCAATGAAAATTACAACACTTACATACTTGCAAAATTTCTACATATTAATATTCTGATTTTTCTTTTCACACCACTCCCCCTCCCCAATCTAGGAAGAGGAGGAAGGCTGGAAAATGGCTCCCAGTAATTTCCTTTCAATAATGGAGGAAGGAAACCGTCAATACAAAGGTCAGTAGAAAAAGATAACAATTACAGCTGGAATGTTCTTCTAATTCAGCTTAATCTGAATGCCATTTCTATAAGGTCACGCTGGGCAGCTGCCCAAACTATGGAACATTATAGAAATGAGGACATTATGTAAAATGGTATTTAGGAAGGGAGTCTCTCAGTACCTTCACATCTTAGGAGTCTTTCAAAATCATCGAGCTAATTATACAGGAAGGTACATTTCTATATAAGTAAAAGTGGCCAAAGTAGAACCAAAGTGCTTTGATGTACATGCAGGGGCTTCCTTGGATTTTTTGAGGGCAACAAAAATGATATCTGTATAGGAGATAATTTAAAAGCACTATACTATAGATCAGCATCAATTTTTTCATGTTCCTATAACTCTTTATCCTGTCTTCCTCTCATTCATAGAAAGTGTCCATGGGTTCACCTACAGTCTACAGCTAATGAAATTATTTTTGATTACGTGTTTTAATGGAAGGATCATCTTTTCAAGCAGGGGCATGAGAAAGGCTGCTGGACTATGAAAATACTTGCTTCAGTTGAAGTGTGTGCAACTTAACAAACATAACTCAAACTTAGAGCTAGGAGACTGGCTGTTTTTTCACTTTGAGAAAGCATCCAAAAGTACGGATTTTTCAAGTTTGAAAAATGGTTTTCACTAAAGGACATCTACTCTTTTCCATCTCTCTTCTACCCTCTCCTCTATGCTTCATTCCTTTGTCTGTCTCCTGAACACTGATCTTCAGTGTGCTCCCTAGGTACACGAGTGAGTTAGCAATCACTTGTGCTAGGCCTGAAAGTGAGCACGGAAGTCAAGCACTTGTCTGAAATGGAAAGGAGCACCCATTTCATGAATTACAAGAAAACAGCACTACAGGACTCCAAAGTTCAGACAAGCCAAAGTTAAGTCCTCCGTTGCAAAAGTGAGCACTTGTCCTGAGTGCACTCATGTGGCATGTGAAGGACAACCAGGGGATCAGGCCCAGCCAGCGTGGGTTCATGAAAGGCAGGTCCTGCTTGACCAACCTGATCTCCTTTTACGACCAGGTGACCTGCCTGGTGGATGAAGGAAGGGCTGTGGATGTTGTCTACCTGGACTTTAGGAAGGCCTTTGACACAGTGTCTCACAGCATTCTGCTAGAGAAGCTGCCAGCCCATGGCTTAGACAGGTGTACTCTTCTCTGGGTTAAAAACTGGCTGGATGGCCGAGCCCAGAGGGTTGTGGTGAATGGCGTTAAACCCAGCTGGCAGCAGGTCTCAAGCGGTATTCCTCAGGGCTCAGTTTTGGGACCAGCCTTGTTTAATATCTTTATTGGTGATCTGGATGAGGGGATTGGGTGCACCCTCAGTAAGTTTGCAGATGACACCAAATTAAGCGGCAGTGTTGATCTGCTTGAGGGTAGGAAGGCTCTGCAGAGAGATCTGGACAGGCTGGATCGATGGGCTGAAGCCAACTGTATGAGGTTTAACAAGGCCAAGTGCCGGGTCCTGCACTTGGGTCACAACAACCCCAGGCAACGTTACAGGCTTGGGGAGGAGTGGCTGGAAAGCTGCCTGGCAGAAGAGCATCTGGGGGTCCTGGTGGACAGCCGGCTGAACATGAGCCAGCAGTGTGCCCAGGTAGCCAAGAAGGCCAACAGCATCTTGGCCTGTATCAAGAATAGTGTGGCCAGCAGGAGCAGGGAAGTGACCATGCCCCTGTACTTAGCACTGGTGAGGCTGCAGCTTGAGTACTGTGTTCAGTTTTGGGCCCCTCACTACAAGAAAGACATTGAGGTGCTGGAGCGTGTCCAGAGAAGGGCAACAAAGCTGGTGAGGGGTCTGGAGAACATGTCTTATGAGGAGCAGCTGAAGGAATTAGGATTGTTTGGTCTGGAGAAGAGAAGGCTGAGGGGAGACCTTATTGCTCTCTACAACTACCTGAAAGGAGGTTGTAGTGAGATGGGAGCTGATCTCGTCTCCCAAGTAACTAGCAATAGGACAAGAGGAAACGGGTTCAAGTTGCACCAGGGGAGGTTTAGGCTGGACATTAGGAAATTTTCTTCACAGAAAGGGTTATCAAACATTGGAAGAGGCTGCCCAGGGAGGTGGTTGAGTCACCATCCCTAGATGTGTTTAAAAGTCATATAGATGTGGTGCTTAGAGACATAGTTTAGTGGCGGACCTGGTAGAGTAGGGTCAATGGTTGGACTGGATGATCTTAAAGGTCTGTTCCAACCTAAACGATTCTATGATTCTATGATAAGTGTGCCTGATCAAAGCTTTCAGGGATTATTTTTGCTCTATTTCATGCAGATTCTATTCTCAAACAATTATTAAAAATACCTTTTCTGCTCCCCACTCTGCAGAGTTAGTGGCTTGCTAAAATTCCTAATATGAACAATCTCCATTATTCTGTCCTTGCTGACAAATTACTGGCATCTGGTTTTCTGCCTGATTTGGGCTGGGCAGAGAGGAAGAACTTGCTAAATATACGTCAGTACAGTTTTGCCTGACTTCTAACAACCAGGAGTTTATTGCACATTATAAATCATAAAGCAGCTTTATGGCAAAAGAGACCACAGAGGTCAATAGGTTAGTTTAATAGGAATAGAGACTACCAAATTTCACAGCTATCTCAAGTAATAACAAGTCAGGGGGTTTATGAGAGTATGGGGGACGTTTGTGACCCAAACTGTATCTAAACACTAGTACCGCCATTCCTAACAAGATACCTGCTCTGAGCCTGCAAGTATATAACTTCTGGGGGTTACTCTTGCTAACTTCTTATGTGAAGATGAGTGCTGAATTGGGGGTGTTGTGTTCCTGTATATCTCACAAGGCTCCCCAAGGGCAACTTAGCAGCCTGTTAACTGTCTGTGAAGCCTATGTCCCTATTAAGGCACCTGAATTGAATGCCTAAAGCCAGTCAGTGTGAGTACCTCCATCTTCCCATTATGCACTGGCAGCACTTGCAGGTACACTGCAATAGTGTGCTCAGGTAGGTCAGGCACAGGCAGCATCCTTTTGTGGTAGATAAAGACTCCAGCCTGGCATTCAGAGTTAAACATGGATGCTCATCTCCAGCCCATCCTGCCAGAGCTGACAGCTATTCCCATAGTTCTAAAGTCACGTAAGAAGGAACTGTTTTCTGCATAGAGCACAACCAGAAATCCTCAGAGAGGAAAGAGCTCTCTTGTAATCTTCAAAGAATAGCTGCAGTTCTGTCTTACGCACAGTAAGAGTCTATAGCTGTTCAGTTAAACTTCAAGTGTTTGGGTTTTTTTTTTTCCTTGTGAACCAAGTCTACTTGATACCATATTTATTTTTAGTAAACAGCTGTTAATTCCTCCATGCAGCACAGTCCCCTGCCTCATTCACAAGCGCTTAGTGCTTTTTATTGAGGACACCCTTTATCACAGTACTAGCTGGTGCTTGTTCAAAATAATTTTACTTTTAATCTGGCCACAGATAAAGTTCCTTTTTTCAAGGCCTCCAGAATCAAGTCCAGAACAACTTCTGACCAGACCAGTGCATAGCAGTTTCTTGTATTTTTAATTTTAGCCTGCTTTCATTTCAGTAGCAGAATTGTTTCGGAAAAAGAGGTTTGAGTTTGGTCTTTCTACACTGGGAACTTTTTTCTATTCTTATGTAGAAATACCTCAGTTACTATCACAATTTGCACAGAAGTTCAAATTTATTAGTGCATAAATCTTGAAAACATTGTTGAAGTGAGGGAGCTTGACTAAGAAAGGTTTATTTCAGATGCCTGCAATGGAATAATTTAAAAACCCTTATGAGCATGTCTAAACTTTACCTAAATGATAGCTGACCAAACAACAAACATTTTTGTTTTGTTACACACACACACCCCTCAACGTTTACAATTAAGAAAGTCTTCTCATCCTCTGAAACTGGTTGCTTTGTTCTTGGGTTACCCAATTATTTAAAAAGATTTAGATGAGTTTTCACAGAGATCTAAGCATTTCAGTTACAGATTTTTTCACCTCAATTATTTTTCCCCCCTCTATCAAGCTAGAACTACTACCTAAACTTCACAGGGATTCATGAAGACTTTTATTCTCCTAAACTGTATGTGGCAGTTTTGCTAGTTGCTAAACTACGTTTACCAAGCTCTGTCTAAAACATTTACGTTATATACTGTTGTTGGAAATGGCCAGTTTCTGTGTGACATCTACTTTTACACTGTAATAGTGAGAGTTTATGGGGAGCAAATGTAAGTAGTCTGAATCATTACCTCCGTCTTCCTGGGTTTTATTTTTGCAGTATCCTGTGCTGTAAGGCAGCAATGTGCTATTCCCCCCATTATACAGATGGACAGTTGATATTTGACTTGCTCAGTGTTGCAGAGGATATTTGAATTCAACCCAAATACCCCATGGCCCAAACTTTAAGGTGTGGTGATATTATGTATTTTTAACCAGGCATCAAAAGATTCAAATCTTTTTACCAGGAGGTTGAAAGTAGTCATTTTAAGAAAAGCTTCATGCTTCAGATAAATATATTTCAATTTTAGTCACAAGCTGTTCTCTGAAATTTAGGGGTATTGGAATTACCTAGTAGTCTGCAGAATGAAAACTAATACTGCTGAGATGGTGTTGTTAGCAGTCACGTTAGTGGACTGGGCTGTCTTTTGAGTCCTGAGCTAGACAGGTATGCGTATAAAATAATCCAAAGATGAGCATGCACTATTTTAGAAGAGGTGATATAAATTGCACCGCGTACACACACGTGCAAAAAATATCTCCCGTAGCTGGATGACCCTGTCTGTAACAAAATACCAGGCCCTTTTGACTAGCCAGTGAAAACATAACATCCTTAGCCTCCTGACCTTACTTTAAAAATAACTTTGAAACATTTTGTTGATCTATAAAAGAACAGCATAGCATCTAACACCTATGAGTTATTGATCTCTTTTCTAAAATTACAGACCTCTAACCTAGTGGCTAATATAGCACTCAGAAAACTCGTTGCTAGGTAATATCAGAGGCAGCTGCCTAATCTGTGGGGGCTGTCACTGGCTTGCCTGCAGTGGATATTAACCACTAATTAATTTACAAAATGACAATAAACAATTATGAAAACAGAATAAAAATCTATGGATCCCTCTATGAAAAAATAAATATCTAAAACCTGGTAGTCCTGTGAAAACATAGCACTTGCAACCTGTTGACCCAGTCAGGAAAGTGTTTAAAAATTCACAGAACTCCCATGTAACTCCCTTTCCCCAAGGCTGAAATATCAGGCGGTAACCCTGGAGGAGCTACCTTTTAACTAGAGCAAATCATCTTTTCCTCTTGAAATATTACATGACATCTGTCATGCCATCTGATGACCTGCAAGTAATTTAGAGAAATTAATGTCTATACCTTTGAGTTTCTTTCCTCATTACCAAAAAATCCACTGTCCTTCTCCATCTCTACCATTTTCAGTTATGAAATTAAGACTACTCACCTGCAAAAACTATTCCCTAAGTGTAAAGCCACAAATACTCTGCACATAATTGGCCTCTGAAAATTCGTAGGGGATGGAAATAGCAGCCAATATTATATTAACTGGACTAAAACTTGAATGATGTCCTATGGGTACTGTGAAAACCTTCCTGAATTTATAGTGACTTAGAAATGACAGTGGGTACAGGAAAGAGTACCCCGTACAAAACAGATTCATAAAGCAGCCTGTCTTAAAGTGGAAAGCTGTCACTTTAAATCATCTGGAAATTGAATTAGCACATACTGCTGGAGATTAGCTGTCATTTATAAAGGTACTATCGTGGCTTGAAATGCAAGGAAATGCAAGATATGAATTGTCTTCCTTCAAATTAGCTCAAAAAATATAGAAAGAAGAGAGGCGTTTCCATTAAAAAAGGTACCTCTTGCTAATAGTGGAGAATTCAGATGCACAGTGAACTTGCCATACTTCATTTAGTTTTATTTCTAAAGAGCAAATTGCAGTTTTCCTCAACAAAAACAAAGAACTGCACCTCAAGATCATTAGCTACTTTGTCATAAACAGGATCGTTTGTTGGGTTTTTGTTGGGTTTTGGGTTTTTTTTTAACCAGTTTGCACAAGCTTGCTTTGTTCCTGGAGTTAGGTCTCCTTATTACTTAGCCTTTGCACAACACTAAGAAATAAAGGTGCTATATCAGATGGGCTTTGCCTCTTTTTGGAAAAGACTTCGACTGCTTCTCAATTACTGCATCAAGCTTAAAACGCCCCAGATGATAGAGTTAAAACTCTGTGTGGCCATATGTCACTTGTGGATTGAATGCAGGTTATTGCTGTCAGACTCACTGTCCTCACTCATTCCCATTTCCATGTGCTCAGTGCAGGCTTTTATGCCTATTCCAGCGCTCCTGGCCCATATTTCAGCCTCATACTAATTACTACAAAGGCTAACTCACAAGGTTACAGCAGCTTTAACTTAGCATTAGATAACTGAGCAGAAGAGAACAAGGAAACTTCCTGGTTTAAATTAAACACCTTCCTTTGGTCCCCAAGCCTTCATAATGCCAGCCAAGAGACATGCATAGAGAGCACATTCCTAAGGACAGGAGTCATCTTTGACTTCTTCACAGTAAAGATTTAAGCACGATGCTGTTAAAGCAGAGAGAAAAGGCAGGCCAACATCAGGCATGATATGGTCTGGCCGATACTGTACTACCTGCTCTTGAAGGTGAACACCTCTCCAGGCATTCAGCTTTACAACCAGAAAATGACAACTTCAATATCCCGTTATCCTCCTGAAATCTGATACCAATTTACAGCCCAAGGCAAAAAAAAAAATATATATATATATTAACCTCAAGATTTACAGATCCTAACAAAACAGGGCTCTAAACTTGGTAAGGGTCCATAGAGCCTGCTACTTTCATACAGATAATGATTTATTAAAGGCTGCCTATAATTACCTATTTTTTGTGTCCAGAAGCAGTTGGAGAAACCAATGGCTTCTGTAACTTTTTCCCCTTTTTTCTTTCTTTTGGATAACAGCCGTTTGGCAGAACAGAGACGAGGGATGGGATTTTCTCCAGGATCATGACCCGGAGCTGATCAAAGAGGAGAAACGGGAAGAAGTGGAGGAAGAGATCAGAGTGCAGGTGTGCTTACAATAGTAACAGGACACTAATAATGTGCTTTGCCTGTGTATATTTCTCTACAGCTCTAAGAATTGGCCCTGGCATAGACCTTACCTGCTTCCAGAGACCCTACTATCTGTTCTTTGCTTTAACCCTTGTTTAGCTGAACATTTGTCTGAAGTGTGGTGGCAGAACAGAAGACTTAGATTCAACTGTGTTTGTTTGGATAGGTTGATGAATTGATGCAACAGAAACTGGAGAATCTCAAACTGGCTGTGGATGGAGAGAAGAGTGACAAACAGAAAAAAGGAAGAAAAAGTGAAAAAGTAAGAGCAGCAAGTTGGGAGAATTCAGGGCAAATCTCAATTTTCTGCCCAGACACAGTGGTATTCAGTGCAAACCCTAGTCTCACGGATGCCAATATGAAAATGTCCACCCTCAGCATTCACTGACTCTCAAGTCAGAAGCACTTTAAAAAGTCTATTCACCTGTGGCTTTTTTCAGAGCCTTTTCCTTTAGCTGTTGTTATTCCTTAACCTTTATAAATATAGCTTAGGACAAGTTGAACTATTCCAGAGATAAATCATTACAAGATAGATCAGATTTTCAAGAGGGATACACACCCTTTTGAAATCCTCTGATCCAATCAAACAGGAAAATCAAAGCAATCCCTCTCTAAGATGACAGGTTCAGATTAATACAGGCTTCCAAGGAAGGCATGGATCTGGGTGCCAGTAAGTTTTCCAGCTGCTGGCTGTTTTCCTCCTAAATGAGGATTGGTTGATGTGTTTCAAAACTGTACACCAAAAAAATGCACTTTCAATATTTTGGTGTAAGCTTTCATTTATCTCTTAACACAAAGATCACATACAGCCAGGTACACATTAATTATGTTACTACTTAACTATTGAAGGGTTTGGGAACTTGCAATTAAGCCAAGTTTATTTAAGCATATAAAATATGTTGAAGACATACAATATTTTTAATGTGTGTTACCCACTGAAACACAGCACATGTGATGTTCACATCTAGTTTCACAGCATTACCATATGTAGATTTCCACAGCTCATGGTTCCCTGAATTCCTTACCCAAGCATTTAAACTATAGATCATGTCAGTGCAAAATAACTCAAAGCTTATAGACCCTACCATTCGATCAGCAGATCCACTTAAAACCCTCAGGGCAAATAGCCAACCCTAATCTCATGGTGTATTTCATTTCTGTAATCCTTTTAGCATGCAAATACTTGCTGTTGGTGTACTTCTACTCAAATTATCTTTAAAAATGCTCTTTCACCTGATAAACAAGCAGGGGCAATTTAATAATGCAAGACTGGAGTGATTCTGAAAACTGATACCAATTGGATTGCTAAATCTGTTTCAAAAATAGGGAGGCTTAAGACATACAGACAAAATATTGCAACAATCTTCCCAAAGTTGTCATGGGCAGATGCATTTAGATCAGCTGGTCAGAACTGCTCCGAAATGTCACACTGGAGTTATAAAGCTTTATGTTAGGGGTTGAAGTTTTTTTCTTCCCTTCAACATATACCATTGGAATGGTTTTGGGTGGAGGGAGGTTATTTAACTTTTGCTTTCCCAAGTTGTGCCAGTAGCCTGAGAGAATAGGGCGAGGGGGGAAGAGTGGAAAGGAGTACTAATTAAATAATACAAGTTCCCTAAAGATTTTATCTGGTAAAAAACCAAACCAAACAAACAAAAAAACCCCAAAACAAAACAAAAAAAACACACACACAGTTCTATTTTAGGGGTGGGGAATGGAAGGAGATACCTAGTTTTAGTTAAAACACATTTTCCCTATGCAAAACTATTTGAAAAGTCTAATTGGCATTGGAAAAAGCTTTTCCTAATTAGTGTTTGCATAAATATCTCAGTCCATAAGCCAACACAGTGTGTGTATACCTGAGCACACAGACTTCAGATCTGCTTTATGAAAATCTGGCCTATATAACAAGAATAATATGAGCTGGAAAGCTTGGGAAGCAGCTTGTTAATTTGTTACTCAGCAAGACGTGTTACCACATCCTAGGTCCCATACGTCTTCCCCCCAACTATGCAATGTGAAGTGACAGTTGGTTTGGATTCTCATTGTAGGCATGAACACATCTGGAGCACAATGTAAAACTTTTTTTTTTTTTCCCCAAAAGGGATATTCTGCAAAGAAAAGCATTCTTAGGAGGATTCAACATTCTTCAGAGAAATCAAACCTTTTTCTGTACTCTGTCAGTGGGGAATGGGCAGCAATGGGCAGTATTCCTTTAAGTGAACTCCTACAAGTGGAATTTTCTGTTTAGGGGCAGTTACCCCAAATTCACATTGCCACATTTGGCCATCCCCTCTGTTGTAAGGAGGGATTTCTTCCACTTTCTTTGCACAAAGACGTCACAGTAGAACTACTGGTTTTTTTGTTGTCAGGGAACAGTCACTACCCAGGGGTATACAGGCAGATGTCCTCTGCCTTTTCAAGCACACCTTAGGATAAATAGTTTACAACTTAAAAGAAACCTCCAACAAGTCCATATTAAAAAAAATCTGCCTGATCCACAGAAAATAATTTGAGTTTGAAGTCCTGTTTGGAAGTCCCTTTTGTGGAGAATTCGGTAAGGATATTTTGGAATTGGTCTCTAAAGAGAAAGCATAAGGAAGCTAATTGCTCCCTCCCAGTCAGTGTTTCAGATGTCTCAAGTCTTAGATAAACAAAATTTAACAGCTCCAGGCGTATGTGTAGGCCACTCCTTTATTTCCATGCACTGTACTTTCTAGGCTGAACTTTATCACTGGCTCCCAAACCTTCAAATACCACATAATACTAAAAGCTGACACTTAACCCTATCAAGAATTACTCTTACTGCCCCTGAGATAAAGCACTCATTTGCCACTTTTGTGGAAGAATCATTTTGAGTGGAAGGACAAATTGCTTTTCACATTACAAATGGGTCTCCAGACCATTAGGCTGGTCTGGAAATACTTAAACTAATTAGATTGCACCTAATATGCAACAAGCCACATTGCTATCATTTGAGGCACATATCCTGTGCCTCTATTGATGGAAGCATCTCATCCCACAGACTGTCCTGCTATTATTTGTCCTTATGGTCCAGCATTGATAGGGTATAAAGCACAAGTGTCCTCATTAAGAGACACACTGTGCTGGACTCTGGTTGCTCCAGATAGCTCCTGATCTGATGAGTGTCACAGGAGAGGGGATGAGGATACAACAGAAACAAAGGAATGTGGTCCAGCTGTGCTGTAAATTGCATTTTTCTTCAGTATGCACAGTGGCAGCTTGTCATCTGCCCAGCCATGGATCAGCAAGCTGGGATTGTAAGCACCTGTGTAAAAACAGCATTGATGTCTAGGGAGGCTGGCAAAGAGATGTCAGAAGGTCTAAGTGCCCACCCAGCCTAGAGGAGTCTGTTATAAAGTACCTGAAGATGCTGAGCCAGCAAGAGCCCAGGAGTACCTGAAGTGAAAGAGAAAGGGCTAGCATTTTCCAAAGTATTTGATTTCTAAAAAGTTGGTGGCATTCTTGTGCCAGCACAAACTTTATAGTGAAATGCTGTTGTTCTGAGTCCACCCCTTTCTGCTGACAGCTCAAGCCTCTGATTTGGGTGGCTCAAGACAACCCACCAGCTTTACAAGTATTTCTTCTAGATGGATGCCATGTACCCAATGGGCTTAGCAGCCAAGGGTGTTTCTCTTGGGAATCTGCAGCCAAGTAAACCACCAGACCTAGCTTCTTTAAACTGGCTTTCTACCCAACATAAGAGCTGACAGATCAGCTCTCTGCAGTTGCTGACCTGGAAGTTACACTTGAGTGCTTATCAGAGTGCTTTTTATCAGGCCCATTGTGCTGCTTTTCCTGTGCTGCTCCCCCAAGGATTTGTTTCCGATCCAACTGCGGGTAAAGCAACCCGTTGCAAGTGAACACACCCACACATACACAAAGGCATGGTCAAAATTCAGAAGAAACAGAAAGAGAGGACATGGGAACCTGAGTGTGTAAAAGTTGCTTCTGAAATAGGCCTTGCTAGCATCTCAGTGCAGCTTTGGATATCCCTTTTTGATGCAGCAAGGCAGAAGCAAAGAAAACCACAAAAGGTTAACTATAGCAATGGCTATTACAAGAATATTGACGTCAGTCTAAACACTTGATAAGAGCAAAGCCATAGTGAGTAAGGCAGAAGAGGGGCTGGGTCAGAATTGAGGAAAGGCTGGGTTTGAGGACAGCAATTCACAATCCTTGTTGGATTTTCTGTAGCTGATGGAGATTAGCACCCAGAGCTCTCAGCCAGCTGTGGGGGCTGTAACCTCTTTGGATGATGTAGCTAAATCCAACAGGGATTACAGATCAGAGCCTCTGATTTAGCAAGAGCTTAATAATCAGTGGGAACATCTTTGTCTAAGGACTTTTTCAGTACAAGCATCAGAAGCTGCTCTCTGTATCTTGGCATTAGCAGAAAAGACTTCTCAACCCTGGTGCAAATCTCAACTTGCTCAGCCTCCCATCCAAGCATCACACATGAACCAAGGAATCCACTCAAACATTTCATAGACTGCTGTTTATACATTGTCATTTCCCTTGAACCACAGGAGTACTTTCCTGTTGTTAGTTTTCCACATACTTGGTGGCAGTAGCTGCAGACAGCTGATGGCAGCAGGACTTGTATGATCACAGCCAAAGGGTGACACAGATCCTGCAGTTCCGACATGGAACAGTTCCTTCAATGAGACATTTTGGCTACCCTCTCCCTTCTGGTGCCAGAGACTTTCTGCTCTGGAATCTGCTCGCAAATCAGGTCCGTGTTTGCTCATAGCAACTGCTGAGCTGCTCAAACCATTTTCGTGAGCCCACACAGTAAGACAGGATACCACACTGAGCACAGAAGATAGTCTTCCGTCATCTGCCAACTAATAACTAATGGAGTTCACTACATGTGACTTACCAAAGCAGAAAATATCCAAGTAAATGGATGGCTACACAGAAGCTGGAATGACATTTCAGAGACAGAAAGAAGGAGCTATCCATTATAAATGATGAGCATGTTCACATTCATTAAACATTATCATTTTCTAAATAAAAGCAGTTCCCAGTAAGACATTTTGGAGGAAAGCCATTGTCTACAATTCATATTTCCCCTTATCGTATCTCAGTGTTTGCCAAATTTCCCATAAACACTGATGTTAATTAGGAAAACACATTTTTTCCCTGCATAATTCATTTTTGGTTTGCTCTTGAGTTATTTTATTGGTGAAGCTGCCTTGAGGACAATACCAGTTGGCCAATAAATTCAACATATGCTTAGTGTCTTTACATAGGTAGAAATGAGCTTTTCTTCCCAGTCAGACCCCCTGATATGTAATTTCTAGCTTGTTGGAAGAAAGGTTAAAGAGATAAAGCTGGAGGAGCACCAGAAAAACTGCTGACAGTCTCAATATTTCCTCAGTTGTTCAAAAAGCATGGCATATGCTTTGTTCTTCCCATTCCTTTTCTTTAAAACAAAACCCCACTGGCACATTCGAGCAAGTATTTGCTGCCAAGATTATTTATGTAAGGAAACCTGAGGTGTAGTTCTGCAGAAACAGAGTTGTTTGCATTATTCTAATCCAAGACTTAAAAACATCACCTTTTCCCAGATAGCATATCCATATAGTTCTGGGTTTAATTTACATTTTCATCTAGATTATCTTTGTTGCATTGTAAACACTAACAGGTGATTGAACAATAGGTTATTTACATTGCACCTGTCCCCAAAAACTTAAAATTGATATACTTCTGAATATTGCTGATCCATTTGAGGAAAAAAACAGCATTTTCCAGATAATTGGGTAGGATTCTTTTTTTTTTTAACTCAACAACATAGCCTCTAGAGCTCTGCAGAAGTATTCACTATTAAAAAAATAAACTACTGTATTCCCAGGGAAACAAACATAAACTTTTGGAAAGAATAAGCTGTCTTGATCAACTAATCATTTAAGCACATGCCTAAATTTAAGCCATTGAAGAACTCCCGTGGTGCATAAATGTCACCGTGCAAATAGTTCTACTGAGCTAATTCTGAAGTGGTTTGCAGAACTTAAGTATGGACACCAGTGGTGGGCGCTAACATGGATTAGTGATGCCCTCTCCACTACTAATTATCCCTAACCATATTTATGGCTTGTGAGCTGTAATTAATGGAGAGAATTGACATTACTTATTCACATCTTTCTTATTTATGTTTTCCATGGGTTTTTTGCAGTACGTAAAGAAACTAGTCAGCCAAGTCATAAAATCTTCCCATAGTGAAAGTGTGGTGAAAATATGAAGAAAAAAACGGGTCATGTTTTTCTGACCTCTTCAAGCTTCTTCCCCAAGACATTAGGAAAGAAGAGGCAGAAAGGATATCTGATGGATAGGAGACTAGCCAGAGACTCAGAAGGATTGGTTTGAGGTTCTGGTCCAGCTGTAAGCACCCTGCGTCACTTCAGGGAAGCTGGTTATATATTTTACCCTAGAGTAAAAAAAAAAAAAAAAAGCATGAACAGCCTCTGGAGGAACTACTTGGACCCCACACCCTTTTCCTTCCTGCTTCCCTCTTGGCTAAGGGCACTACCCACTCAACCACAGTCATGCTCCAAAAAGGAAGGAGAGAAGAGTTTTCTCTTGGGGCAAATGACCCTGGGATTCTTTTGTATGCAGTCTCTACTGGAAGGAGCAGTACAATGCTCTGGGGACTCATCGGGAAGGTGGCAGATGCAGGTGAGGTGTACAAGCTCCCCGAGCAGCTATACTCTAGAAGGAAGCAACAGCCACCAGGTTACTTCATGCAGAGTCCAGTTCAAGAGCACCTGCCACAGGATCTGCATGAGATTCATGGGTTGGACACAGCTCCTCAGCCTAGGGTGCTTCACCTCTCCCATGCCTTGGTGAGGCACTTATAAATGGGAACATCTCCTGTGCTTTTATAAATGGGGACATGACTTCCTTCCCTCAGGATATGATTGTTTCCTTTTGGGTTCCTTCAGTAACAAGGGCGACATTGAAACACTGAAACATTTGCTGTTCTGGCTCTCACTTTGCTTCAGTACATTAAAAATATATATATATAAAATATATATATGTATTAATGTCACTAATTCCAGCTTGTTTTTGTGGTTCTCAGAAAAAAAAGACAACCATGAGGAAAAAGATCCCTGAGATGGAGGAAGATCTAACTCCTGACAGGTAAAGAGAGCACCTGTTTACTTGAGATTCAGACAATGAGAGACTGCATCCTCTTTGCATTAGATATGCTGTCAACCCTTTCAGTTTTTAATTACACAAGGAGCATCTCAACATTGATATGCTTACCAGGATCAGGAGCCCTACAATAAATAAAACCTCTTTATCAACAGCTATAAACATCCATAAAAAGCCTAGATGATAAAAAAAAATTATCTTTCACAAACTTGATGCACATACACTTTAGCTAAAACCTTTTTTGCATTCCCAGCGACCACTACAACCTTCCCACTGCCCTTCCCTAACTGACGGCTTCACAGCACCACAAATAACAGGGCAACAAAACACTGCTTTAATGGTACACAGCACAGACCTTGTTTTTCCCCACCTTCAACAATGCATACAAATTACGATCTCCGTTCTGCAACACACCACTAGGGCAAGTCTCCATCAACTTCAGTCAGGTTAATTCCAGTATGCAAAGCTAAGCACGTGTAACATTTAGGCAGGGTATTGTCCCTGTTTGCCATCCTCTCTGCAGGTGCAGAAGCACCTGGCAGTTTTGTTGACTGTCAGGTTTTCCATCCCAGCTGAAGCCTGATACGGGAGGCTGCAGACAGGCCCCTGTACTCTATAAATCACCCTTCATGTCTTCGGTAAAATGTACATGTCATTAAATCAGTCTTGTTTATCAATAAGATTTCTGGCTATTTGTGTATCCTTGCTCTTTTAAGCACCCTCATTTTATTTGGAGGATTTTCTTCTTTTGACATTACATGCTTATGATGCATTCACTGATAAACTGGCCATTTTTCACATGTACACGTAATACAGACACCTACGCAGAGATATCACTGCTGGGACCTGCTGACCCAGCAGCAGTGCAGGGCAGGAGCAGACCCAGCTCCTAAGAGAGCAGGGCTGGAAAACAACATGAAGACACACACGCTCAGTCACTGCAGGAGGAAGCACATGGGATTCACCCCTCAAATCCATTCGTACAAGATATGCACAGCAAGGCCTGGACTAGATCATTTGGGTGCTAGCACTACACAATCAGTCAATGATCTCTTTACCTGTTTTAAAATAAAAAAGGTCTCCAAGCAAATATTTAAAATAACCATATCATGGATTATAACAGAGCGTGACCTCTCTTACAAGAACAGTGCCAAAGTCTAACAAGTATGCATATATTGTGCTCTTAAAATTACTCTTGCACATACCTGCTTCTTATAAACAAACTTAATACAACATACAGCCACTTAAGAACACAAGCTTTTTAGTAGCTGGCTTTTAATCAGAGTTTATGTGGCTTTTTGGCTCCAATTCTTTGCTCTTCCCTGCTGAGCAAGGCAGGAGAAAGTATTTCAGAAATAACCAAGAGAAGCTCAGGTTCCTCTCATTTCTGACATGGTGGAGGGGGCACAGGGGACTTCAGTCAAGAGAGACTGATCACACCACGTTTACTTGGAGGAGACTCAGGGCATGCATCATTAAGCTTGCACAGTAAAAATAATAAGACAGGAAAAGTAGAAGTCATGCTCCCAACAGAACTGTCAGGTTAGTCCCATTCTACCTTCTGCTTGTTTTATGATGCATACTCCAACATAAAATCACTGAAAATGAAAGCAAGAGTCAGAGTGGCAAAATCAACATTGTTGAAGGTGCGTTAAATTTTGTATTTTTTTATTACTACTCCTATATTAATTGTGCCGCTAACACTGCATAAACATAAAACTTCCCAGCTGAAATGGAAAAGGACTGCAGAGCTCAAATTATATATATGGTTTTATTAGCCAGCTGAGAGTTACTATTAAATATTTTTATTGTAGCAATACCAGAATGTCCCAAATAAGATAATTGACAAAGACGAAAAAACTCAGATACTGAAGGAAAAGGATGTGAAAAGTGCACAAACAGTGAAAGACCTAGAAAAGTTCAAATCAATACTGTTTACGCTAACAATATAAGAAGAATTTCCAACAGGCTTGTTAATTTTATGTAATTCTTGAAGCAGTATCAATCTGTAGAATCCAGTGCCAAAAATGTAATTGAAATTAATATATAAATAGAACTCCAAAAGAGAGACTAAGGAGAACATCCACACCAACAGAAAACTGGATACAAGTGTATTAAATCCTCAATTATTGGGAGCTATTTCCAACCACTAGTGGAGATAGGAAGAAACCATTCCACTGGAGAATTTATGCCACAGTTTCCACTGCGTTTTTCCCCTGATCCTCCTTTGGCCAGCATCACCCTAACACTGCAGTAGATGGACCGCTGGTTGCTCCAACTGAGTCATTCCCAGTATGTTCCTGATGAGATGAGGCTGTCTGTTGCAAACAGAATAAATTCCAGGAAGAATTAATGAATTACTACTAATTGGAGAGCTAAGTGAATAGGTACAGTAGTGTTAGGATTGCTATTATTATATAATTTAAAAATAATTTCCCAGTAATTGATATTAATGAATGAGTCTATTACACAAGTCATAACTGATCTTGCATCGCCTGGAAATGGGTAAAGGAACTAGTGTGAGAGGGAGCCATGTGGTGTGTGAGGTAATAAAAGAGATTCCTTGCCGTGACGCAGAAAACTGTACTTACTGATTTCATATTGATGGAGCTAATCACCTTTACTTCTTAGCTACAAAATACATTTATAAAGTTGAGGAAGCATAAATAACTCTGAAGCTAGTTCAGTTATTGAAGGACTAAGCTTTTACTTACAGTTCCCTAGAATTTCTGACTGATGTCTCTTGCCCATAGGACCATCGATTCTCTGTACAGAGAACTAGTGGAAGAAGGATTACTAATAAAAGCCAAGACTGTGAATCTCTCCGATTACGTTGGTAAAGTACATATTTTACAACTAATATGGTTTTTAGTCTCACCAAACCTCCAGTCATTCAGTGTTCACTGACCCCTATTTCCAGTCAAGAATGAGTTTAAGAGTAATTAAAGTTGGAAAGTCCTGAAAGTGTAATATCTAAAGTAATGTATGCAAATCAAGTCTGTTTCTGCAGGGTGCTTAGTACCTTTCACTTCTGCTGCTGAAACCAGGACCTGTTTGTAGAGCTGGTGCTTAGCTCCAAGCACTAACCCCTGGAAGCCTTGAATGTTTTTGGGTGTCACAGGCCACTCTGAGGTGGAACCAGGACATCCTTTAAGGAGCACTGGCCAGGCATGGGCAAGACAGTGCAAGTCTATCAGACTAGGGGTCATAATCCATCCAGAATATTTGCCAAACAACAGCAAAAATCATACCTCAGCATTTGTTCATTCAGCAGAGAAGACTCGCCCCCTTACCTCCACCTCCCTGACTGCCCCTGAACTTTGAGCAGCGCTTCGAGGCATATCTGGCCCTTGATTTGAGTAAGTTGTGTCTCTGCCTAGTTCTGCATTTTATAGTCCTCTTGCCCAGTTTCTGTTACCTGCAGCTGCAGACACACTTGCCCATGCTCTACACAGAGAAAAAAAACCCTACTTGCAGGCTGCACAGGGGTCTGACACCGTCTCCAAAAGCATTTGGTGATGTACAGTAAAGTCACAGCAATGTCAGCAACAAAAACCCCAAAATTCAGTTGTTTCAAAGGCCACCATTGTTTGAACTTGCAGACATCCAGAAGCCACAATGCCACTGGCTTCTGAGCCAGAAAAGCTGGATTCTCGCACATCACCTTTAAATGCCATAATTATAAAAACTTTTAGAAGCATTGATTACTGCCTTCAGTGTCTTTGCCCACTCTGTTGATGGCGGAATTAACAAGTATTCCATCCATTTTATGCTCATTAAAGATCATAAAATAAAGTAATGGAAGATTTTCATTTTCATTTTCATTTTCATTTTCATTTTCATTTTCATTTTCATTTTCATTTTCATTCACCCAATCAGTACCATCAAGGTCACTTTTGTCCAACAAACATTCCCTACCACAGGTGTTTTGAAAGCACATCTTAGCCAGTGGATAATAATTAACAGCTGGTAACATCAAACTTGGAAGCAGACTGAGATTGTTTTGGGCCATCTTCCCTTGACCCTGAGGTTTGAAGCCTTGGCTTCTCTGCAGTGTAGGGCTGCTCAAGGGCTGCTCCAAATTACACAAGGAATATTCACTTCCCAGCAGCAGCAGATGTTAGGCACAAAAGTGTAGAGTCTAGTGGCATTCACCTGGCTGCCTACACCTATGCCAGGTCCCCCACATATCCCAGCATAGCTGCTGGCCCATGCAGAACAGGCAGCAAGGAGGTGGTCCAGACTGTCAAAGCCAGCTCTTCCCCACTCAAAACTCAATCATCCTTCTTGAGCTGTCAGAACAAGACACAGAAGGCATTTAAAATTTGCCTACAATTTGGACCTAACTTTTTTTTAAAAAGAAACTCCCCCTTTAAGGTTCTAAGGACACAGTCAAAGCCTGCACAAAAGTAAGTCATCTGCTCCATTCTTAACAGGGCTAAAGTCTAAGGAAGGGCGGTCACTCCCGGTTCCTGGGAAAAGGACAAAGAGTGGAATTGTGCTACACAGCGAGTAAAGGCACCAAAATGTCCCCCCTCTATGACAAACCGACATCACTGAACTAATTTTCTTGGTGACCTTATCTAAATTAGTCAGAGAATATCCACTGTGATTTATGTTCAGTTGCAATTAAACCCTTTGATGCCTTCTAATTAAATCTGTGAAGATTAATTCCTATCCAGTTTTTTTGATTTCTCCTTAAATAAAAGACAAAACCTGAAATGAATTTTATTATTCAGAGGGGAGGGGACAGTTGCACCAGGGCTTGTCTGCCTTTTTGCCCCCAGATTACAACTCCACTTTCTCTCTTAACTGTTGCTAATTTACCTCTGCTTCAGAGAGCTCTAGTGCTCTCCTTTTTTATCTCCAATAAAACATAATGTAGTATTATTTTTCAATAATATTCAGCAAAACATATTTTATGCTAAAAAATAATCGACTACATTGTCACAACTAGTTTTCTTGCTTGTGGTCCATCCTTCTGGATCTTTGTTCTCTAACATGTCTTGTATATGGGCTTTGACAGGGCAAGCAATGTGATTATAGCTCTGTAACAAGAGCTGAGGCAAGATTGTTTCAGTTCATGTCAGGGATTTTTAGTTTTCTTGGGTTGTTTTGTGGAGGGTTTTTTGAACAAAAAAAGGTGAACTGCAAAGCAAAGAGCCCCACCAAATTAAGAGACACGCTTAAACGTCTAACATAGTGAGAAGGTGAGATGTGATGCAGCCAGGGGAAGCGCTTGTTAAAATATCTTTTCCCCCTTTTTGAAATCCTTTTGATAGAGCGTGGTTCACTGGGATTCCAGCCCTGCAAAATCGCAAATCTAGAAATCCTTTGCCAGCAGTGTGATTTATGGTGCTACTAATGACTCTTCTCCACAAAGTTTCTTTAAAAGGTTACTCGAGACTGACTGCTCTGCTGAACACCTTCCACAGTCTGGAAGGGAAAGTCCACAGTGTGTTTAACTTCACTTTCCTTTGCAGTTCACCTTTCAGATTTCTTAGGTCCACATTCCACAACAATATTGCCCTGTTTGAGTCCCTGTCCCTTGACAGTACTGGGTTTGCTGAGAGCATGTTGTTTTGTATTCTATGGTAGTTTTTCATTACTTGAGTTATGCATTTTCTAACAATGCAGTGTCACATTTATTAAGACCATGCTTCCTCCCTACAGGCGAGTACAGCTATCTGGGGACCACACTTCGTCAGGTAGATATAGAGCCAATGCCCTCTCTCGCAGATGTCAGACAGCTAATAGCACTGTATGGAATATTGCCATTAGGTAAGAGCACAGCAAGAATTACTAGAGGGCAGAATACAATGGCTTTGCTTCGTGTCAGTAACATGCATTTTTACTGGCTTTGACAGGGCTTGATTAATCGTAATCTAAAGCATTTTGCAGTATAATTGTTTTTCAATTAAGCCTTCTGAGTGAAGACCGTATCATTTTAATAGTGCATAAAGGAGCTTGCACATGCTATTGTCAGGTATTGCATTTCCATTCCATCTCTGTTTGCATGTTAACAGTTTGTGAATGGCAGCACATAAAAGGAAATCACTTGGGAAAGATAATAGCTAAAACAAGCTCCAGTGATCAAAATTAATCAAGTTAAGAGAAGGGCTAAGGTTGCAATTTACCTTTTACAAGCTGGCTAATGTTACTGAGTACTAAACAATGCAGTCATTTAAGGAATTAGTCCGAATACATTTTGTACATCAGAGAGAACACTTTTTAAATGCCCTTGCCGTTTTAATGCCAGACTTAGCCAATATCTAACAAGGCTTTGCTGGGTCAGGTTCTTCGCTTTTAATATAAAATCTATCCCGTATTTTACTTGGGAACAGCATTAGGCCAAACTCTAAAGATTGCAAGAAGTGCCTGTCTCAAGGGCTTCGACTTGTACTTCACTTGCATCCTGTTCCATTCCTGATTGGATTTCAGGGAGATTTTAACTAGGCATATCCTCCCCCAGCCTGTGTCATTGTCTACTCATCCCCTTTATAGGGCAAAATAGCTGACATCTCCCTGCCTCCCATTCTGGCAGATGGAGCGGAGATGACACAGAGCTTCTGCTTTTCCCTCCCCTTTGCATGCCTTCCAGAAAGACTGGTGCTCAAGCTATTCTGTACATGCATGCTCTGTGGCTCTCCTCGGGTATTTCCTGGTTCCCCCTATTCCCGAAGCAGGCTCGACGTGTTGTAGAAAGCTTGGTGCAGTAGTGCACAAGTCTGCTTCATTTGGGTTTCAGGAAGAGAAAAGCGCTCATTCTGCCCTACAGCTCAATCTGAAGAGTCAGGTTAACAAACAGGATGCTAGCAGCACCCCTGCCTTCAACCTAGATGGCATCTTCCCATCTAAAACACTCTCAGCTGGTTTTGGGTAAACCTTCAGGGGTTGGCTGCAAGGTTGACCACAGTCAGCTGAGAGAGCTCAGCACTTATCCCTGTCTGCACTGACTGCACTGTGGTATTTCACATATAAGTCCTCCTGTTATGTTTTAACACCATGTAATCTAGTGAAGTCAAGCCCCAAGACATCCCCAAGGCAAGAGGAAAGAGAACCCATAAATTTTCTGCCATTTATACAATTGGCTAAAAATCCAATCCAAGGAGAAGAGGCCCTGGACTAGTTAAACAAATAGAATATATTTGCAATAGCAGTTTGAAAAATGCCTCTGAGGAAAAAAAAAAAAAAGGGGGAAAAAAGAAAGATCTTGCATGAGCCAAAAATGGCACAGGAATGGTTTCATCTTTTGGGTGATATGTTATGGATGACATTTTACTTATTGGTCTCAGAACTAGTTAATCATTATATAATTGTGTATGTGTAGAAGTAAAAGTTTTTCTCAAAATAGTCACCTGATGGCAGGGAAAGCTCCATCTTAAAAGGCATTGAGAAAATTATAAGCAGCTGAAAGGAGAAATAATAGTAGAAGATATACTTCATCTTTAACCACAGAGGAGTCTGCTACTCCCCTCATAATAAATCTATGTGTAATAGTAATAGATTGGTATGGAACGACCAAATATTAATAAAGCCTGGGTGGCTGACAACTTCACTACATCCTGCACAGTGCTGAAATAATGGCATTCATCTTAGCACTCAGTTCATTGTCATTTATTTGGGATATTAAACCATTAGGACACAGATAGGAAGCCTCATATGATTTGTTTTTAAATACCATTCTCAGGGGACCATGCTGTCCCCCTTAACCTGGAGAACTTTTCCAGGCTAAGCCATGGGCTTCCTTCACAGCCTTTGGGGCCAGTTTCCCCCACTAGTCCTATAGTCTGACAGATACCAGTCTCAAAGATCTTCACAAGCAGTGGATGCTCATACAGATTTTCAAATCTGACTTTATAACAACCACCACTACTGGCACAGGATGTTTTTAGGCATCAGGGCAGTGATGTTACTGAACCAGTGGGTATGGATAAAGCATTTGACATTTCCTGCTACTTTGATCTCTGGAGGTTCACCTAATTCATACAGCAACAGACCTGCAGGGAAGACAAGTTCTATCACCATCAACCACCTAAATCTCTCTCTGTTTTCACAACACTAGCATTTCTGCTAGGCTTTCTCAAGTGATGAAGCATATTTCTTACAGCCCATAATGAATTTATCTGGAGCAGCCATAGAGACAGATTTAGAAGTGCTGAGCAGTCATTGATGCTGGCAGAGCAAGTGAAGC
This sequence comes from Burhinus oedicnemus, assembly GCA_008921705.1. Lineage (NCBI taxonomy): Eukaryota > Metazoa > Chordata > Aves > Charadriiformes > Burhinidae > Burhinus > Burhinus oedicnemus. Next base: position 778,510 of record VFFE01007090.1, read on the forward strand.
ATAGCAACCCTGGCATTTGCATTTGCTCACCCAAATAAAATGAATGGAATAGAAAAGGATCCACCTTCTCCTAGGAGATCTATTGTACCTGCTCTGCAACATGCATCTGCCCTGTTCCAGACTGGGCAATAACATTGGCTCCTCTGCACGTGAACTACCACCACAATCAGCAGGCACACGTAGAGGGGATGTCAGCAGTGAAGGATTTTGGAGCAGAGCTAGCCAAAGTGACAACAGTCAGAGTCTCCAATGCTCAGTGAACAGCAATAACATTTAAGAGGAAAAATTACCCAAAAAGGAAAGTGCAGACAGAAGTTAAAAGAGAGAAAATAAAACACACAGTAACATCTGGTTTCAAAATCACTGACAAACACAGCTCCAACAGATAGTCCCATTATTTTGTTTTCTTTAAAGACAGGAAAGCTGGAAAGTATCATTTCGGACAGCAGGAGGAGGGAATTCTACTAGTCCTATGTGCAACATGGGTCTGCTACGCCTTTGTGCTATTGCAGAAAGCGAGGACCTGCTCTGACAATAGATGCAAAGGTTAAAGCCATGGGTACATCCTTAACTCTACCTCTGGCTGACAGCTGAGGGAGTTAACAACTGCTGTGTAGCTGAAGGCAAGTGTCCCTGTGCAGAGCACCAGGCTTGCCTGTACACATACCCGCCAGCAGCAGCTCCATTTCAGTGCTCTTATGTTGGGTCCATCCTCAAAAATTTACTGATGAATTACCTTTCTCTTAGCTCACAAAGATTTAGAGCTGAAGTTTGCCCATCAGAAGGTGCAAATAAGGGCGGTTGCTTTTTGGTACAAAGAGGGATGTTAACTCAAATGTGCTATGGCCACAGCTCTGGTTATACAGAATTGAACTCAAGAGCACTTATGCCGTATTAAAGAAACAATGAATTCACATTATAAATTATTTACAGTGAAGAAAAAAAGGAAGAATCATTCCATTACCTTTATGGCAGACTTAAATGAAAGCAATAATACTGCCTTATGACTTTTTACAGGTTCCCAAACAGTCCATGAGAAGGCTCCTGTGGTGAAAGCCTTGTTGCTAGCTGGACCCGCTGGTGTTGGAAAGAAAATGCTGGTCCATGCCATCTGCACAGAAACAGGAGCCAACCTCTTCAACTTATCTGCTTCCAACATCGCTGGGAAATATCCAGGCAAGAATGGCCTGCAAATGATGTTTCACATGGTTCTCAAGGTACTGTGTTTTGTGTACTTCTCTACAAAGTTTGTTCAGTTCTTCACATCTTTTGTGGAACAAAGTTCCTCCATAGCAATGAACATACACACCAGTCATATGAGGGCAAAGGTGCCCAAGGCCCAAAGGACTGCCAACTCAATTTGAAATTCCCTCCCTGCTTTCAAGTTTCCAGACCACTTGTTGACCACCACTGTGTGCACCGCTGTAGAGGATTTAATGCCCTTTGAGAAATCACTTGTAGTAGCCATACTTTTCACATTAACATTTATGCAAGCTTTGTGTTACCTTGAATATGGAAAGCATCATAGATAAGGAAAATTCTCTTCTCTGTTTATATGCACATCAGTCAGGAATGCTTGCCATGCAGCATTTAATCAAATACTAGACTGGGGGTGGTCAAAAATTTCCTCTCTGGGACTGTTGCTGTAAACCAACTCTCCTCTATACTGCTCTCTGTTTACCTATCAGCAAGCTTTTCAAAGGAGGGAATCCTAGTTCAGGATTACATTAACAGAAATGTATGAGAAGTCTGGAAATGAAAGAAGGCATATGAACTGTGAAGAACATATCCCAAATCCTCTTTAGGAAAAAGACACTATCCTGGCAGGATTTCTTCCACTTTTTAAGTCTTCAGCATTTCTGCTAAGGAAGGAAGCTGGTAAACATTTCCAGATGAAATACTCTTAGAAAGAAAAAACACAGCACATACACTAGAAAAAGCCAAATACAATATTTTTCCAGTGCCAGAGGCCTACTAAAAGACTGGATTCAAACTGGCCTTCCCTGGAATTTATCAGATGTATTTTATTAAATCCAGTATTATAGCAGGTTTTGTGACAGGTGCCTCCATCCCCAGAAAAGACAGGTTTCACAGTTAAAAGCAAAGCAATCCCCAAGGACCCCATTTCTTGCTGGTCAGAGCAGTGCCTAAGGAAAAGCAATGGTGCTGTGATCATGCACCTTTGATGCCGTAACACTAACACTGGGTCTAGCACTCCCTGACACAAGCTAGTGCCATTAGACTGAGCTAATACTCCCTCTCCTCCCTCTGCTCTGCACATTTCACCCTTCTCCACTTAGTTTCTCTGCCCTCATCAATAGCAAAGCACATCTGGCTGCAGGCGCAGCACACGCAGCATCCTTTCCATCGTTTAGTCCCTGCTAGAGCACAAGGCCTATAAACACAGGAGAAAGGAGGGCAGCCTTTTCACTCCTATAGAAAGTTCCAGCTGAAGATATTAAGGTTAGATATATGTGTAGATGCATATATATCATATATACAATAACTGAAATGTACATAAAATGTGTGTATATCTGTACACATTAGATATGTAAGTATATATACACACATATATATGTACGTAAATCTAGATATAGGTATATAAAAACCCTTACATTTTTCCACATTACTTAAGAACAAATGGAAACATTATCCAATACCTCCCCCAAAATTATGCGGAGCAGTCCAAGCTTACTTCTCTACTGTAGCTCTTACAAAAGAAGCAATGACATTTCAGTTAACCTCCATGAGTTACCAGGATGGAAGATGCTCGCAGTCAATCACATGGAATAATGGCTATCCAGGCACTTGCTTATCAAAAGGTGACTTGTTCCAACTGCAACAGCAGTACTGCTTCAAACTCTGCTCCTTTAAGAACAGAGCAAACAGTACAGAGTATCTATTTCCAAGGGATACATCATCTGCATGCTCATTTCTCTGCAAACTCATATTGACAAAGCACCCAACTGTCTTAGCATCATTCAAATCAACTATGTTGAATTTCCATTCCTAATTCATTTGGTTGTTTAACCTCTCTCTGCCACCTTCTTTCACCATGGCTGAGTCCAATCTGCTGATGATTTCAACTCAGATTCTGTAAGTTCTCAGAGCCAGGGGCGAAGCAATCCTCCATCCCCCCAGGCTCTCACCTCTACAGTTACAATCCCTCTTTTTTTCGGTCTTAACAATGCCAAATGTGTCTCATTTTCCCTGTCTCTGGGAACCCTTAAGTCCCTGCCGCAAACATCCACTTCCATTTGTCCTGCCATCAGTTGGCTGCTGCTTTACAATGTCCAATGCTCCCAATCCAGTGTCATAGTCCTGCGCCTGGGATGGAGTAACTCCATGCAACAGCACAAAGAGGTCCAGGCTGTAGCCCACCAACTAGACAGCAGCTTTGCAGGAAAGGACTCGGGGTTCCTAAGGACAGCAAGTTGAACACAAGTCAACAGTGTGTCCATGCAGCAAAAAGTCAGCCAAATACAGGCCTATATCAGCAAGAGTATAGCTAACCTCTTAAAGCACTTAATTATTCCCTGCTACTTGGCACTTACGAGACCACATCTGGACACTGTGTCCAGTATTGGGTTACCCTGTTATGAGACAGGCATTGACAAGTAAGCAGGTCCAGTGGAGAGTCATGAAGATAAAGGTACTGGAGTGCATGACCTAAGCTGAACAACAAATTCAGTTGTTTCAGCCTAAGAGAAGGCTAGAGTAAGAGGGGGTCTAACTGCTATTTTCAGGGGCTTCATGGGATAATACAGAGAACAGAGCCAGACTTTTCCCAGAGGTGCACAGTGACAGGACAAGAGGCAATGGACACCAGTTGCAGCAAGGGAAATTATTTGTGTTAGGGGAAAAGTTTCACAAGGAATTGAAGGATAAGGAATCTTCTATATCCTAATTTGCAGGCATCTACTGTTACCCAAGCTGAAGCAAACACAAGGGCAACACACATTGAAAACAAATTCCTTGACAAGAGGAAGCTGAACACTGGTATTTGCCAAAAAAACATTTATTTCTCACTATGGAAAAAAAAGTCTGGTGTAAACATATTTGGACTATTGTAAGACTACAACATACAGTGGCACATATAGCAGACAAACCATGAAAGCAAATGGTATCTTGCATCTGACATGTAGTAGTTAATATTCACAGCTTTCAGTGTACTATCTGACACACCATAGTACACCTTGTTGAAGTGTGTTGCATGCAGATGATCACTGAAAGATTCACCATGTCTCCATAATCAGACACTTCTGGTCATGTTTTCTGCAAACAGCAAGTGTGGCTGTTGTCAAGCAAGCTTTCTACTCCAGCTTTCCAGAAGTGCCTTTGTATAGAGTTAGTCAAGCAGAGTACAGACCTTCCACTCACAGTTGTAAGTGAATGACAGGAAACATGACAGTTCTTTTTCTGTTATCTTATGATCCGTGTAATCATCATTAAACACCAAGATTTAGTAAATAAGAATTAATGGTGCTCTGTGATAAAGGTGAAGTAACCTTGCACTTTCAATTACCTATCACATCTGCAAACAACGGAGTTTCTGTAATGAAAGGAAACTCTGGAGAGCATAAAATGACCATTAGGAAACTTTCCGTCCATAACTGAGTGTTAGCTGCTGGCAGTTATTTCGTGGGAGACACCCTAAACAAGTGAATAGCATTGGAAAAAATGAAGCTTTAATTTGTTTCAGATGCAAAACCCAAATTCTTTTTCCCCCCCTCCCTTATTTCAGGGAGGAGACTTGCAAGAGACATAACAGCCCTGATCCAAAAGAGAGGCTTGTGTGTTACTCAAAGCAGGCATTTTAAATGTCATACGGAGGAAATGACTTCTTATACCAGAACAGGAAAACACCGTCATTTCAATCTGCCTATTCAGAGGAAATGTAAGGAAGATTAATATTGAATAAGAAAACTATTGAAAGAAGCTACAAACACCAAGCCCAAGCACTTGGGTTCTCCAAAAAGACACAGCAACGCCTGCCAGGTCAACTCTGCTTTGGAGTGAAAAGAGAGGATCTGTCTCTAATATAGAAGCACTTCCCAGCAGTCCCCAAAAGAAAACTCATCCTTCAAGCGTGAACCAGAACATGCTGGAATATGTCAATTAAGCCACATTTTCCATGAATTGAGCCAACTTGAACTCAATGGCGCTCTCTGCCAGCTCGTACCAACCAACGGCTTGGCTCTCCCGTGTTCCTATTAAGGCACAAAACACTGCAGCAGCACCACAGCTTGTATAGAAGATGCAAAGAGGGATAGTGAAGGATGCATAGAAACAAAAGCAAATCCAGAAAGGATTGAGGAGAGAAGGTGGGAGGTGAGACTCCCCAACACAGAGGTGCAAAAATGCAGCTAGTTCCCTAAGGCTTAACTCCAAGACAATAAAAGTGACAAGTACTGGCCTTCCATTAGCAACCATAAGGCAGCCATCAGGTTAATCACTACCAGAGTGAGACGACCCCTCTCAGGTCCTTTACCGGGGCCACAGCAGCACACAGAAAACACATTGTACAAAAAGCTACACATGGAAAAATGTTATTAGTGCAACACTGACCAGGCTAAAAGGTTGGGAAAGAGGTGGCCAGGAGGAAATACCAGCAGAGAAGTTGCATATGTGTATCAACAGTTCGGTGTGTGCTGTGCAGCTGTCTGTACTGAACAAGGAGTTTTACAGGGTAGCAAGCTGCAGAAATATTTCAACACCATCACTGTTAGGGGACTCTGTTATCAGGTTATTTGGTTTTATAGTCACGGGTGACTATAAAAGTGTTATACCAAAAAAGGAATAAGATGGAGTTTAAGATTAAATTATATAATCCCAGCATTTAGAGGCAACACAATTTTGAAGTGTGTCATTAATTTTTTTCCACTGAACCAGGTTCATTTATTCGTAACCATTCTTGTATTATCCCATCAGACAGGTTATTTTTCTGGCGGTCTGAAGAACTAGGCACAGTTTACCCTAGTACATTGACAGAAATCTCTATGTATTTAGCATTTCCATGCCACACAAAACTCTTCCATTACAGTTGAAATTTGAGAACAGTACAGTCAGCCTTTCTTCCAGGTATCCTAGAGCAATTCTTTTCTCTTGGTGCAGTTCAGCCTGCTAGGAGCCTAGACCCTGGAAGTGCTAAATACTGCCAATGCTCAAATATACAGTGTTATTTTTGTGACAAAGCAGCTTTACACTGTGCTACTCTAATGTCAAAAAACTTAAATGCATCCTGTTGGAAGACAGCATTGATAGTTATTTTCTATCTAACAAACCAGAATACAGTGGCATCATCACTGTAGCACTGGAATATTTGCCTGGTGAGGCTCCCACAAAGCAGATCTAATAACAGGTTTCAGCATCTTGCTGCTTTAGCTGCTTTGGAGCATTTCTGTGAATATAAACTACAGAGGATGGAGCAGTTTTCAGCAACAAATTGAGCTTCCAGAAAATCTTAGTCTTGGGCCTTTTAAATTCCATCAAAGCCTTACATGTCCCCCGCAAGAATCAGGTTTCTGTATTTTCAAGTGCAGCAATTTAACTGTTAAACTCCGGCTCTCAAGTTTGAAAAGTTTAATCCAAGGCTTTCAAAATACTGTTTGATCTTTGATAAATGTTGATAGACACCAGGACAGGAAGGCTTTTTTTCATAATGATTTTCCTGAAGAGCAAATCAAGCCTCCGTGACGATCACAGAGCTGTTCCCAGCGCAGGCGGCTGCTGGCTCGGTGCGGTATTAGAAGGGTTAAGGAGCCATCTGCTGGCAGCTCCGACAAATTGTTGAATGCAGCAAAGCTAATAAAATTTCAATTACAAATTAATTATGTACAGTGCATTTAATTATCCATGGATTCAAACTGTCCATGGATAATTCAAATGAAGCACTTTCACGAGGGATATCCAGTCTGCTACATATCTGCCAATAATTTAAATTAGATGCCGGTGGATTCTGGGTGTCTGATCTGTCTTTAAAAAAAGAAACAGCTGGACCCAAACACAATGTGTTGAATTTGGTCCTATAGATGTGTATCAACGCCAGAAAAATATATGCAGGCCACTTTATACATTTAGATTATTGCATCAAACAGAAAGCATAGGAAAGTATCTCTTTAAGAAAGAGACAGAACTGAGGTTATGCATTGTATTTCCACTTACTTGGTGGGGAAAAAAAAAGGACAAAAAAAATGACAGGTGTGACAACAGTGAGCATCAAGAGTTAAGAGTTAAAATGAAAGTAGTCTGATGTAAAACTTAAGGCTCCATTTTAGAGGGCTGCTAACCACAGAAGTCATCTCTCAGCCAAATGGGGAAGATCTGCACCTTCCTGATTGTGGTGGCCCCACTGAAAGGACAACATGGTTGCCTTTGAAGTACACAAGCAGAGTTCAACCATTGCCAACAGCTTTTATAGCCTCTGTAACCTCCCCCACCCTTATTCCCCCTGTCGTATCACACTGCCGCATCAGACACACCGATATGGAGAATATATTGCAGAACAGCTATGCGGCTCCCCAGGCGTCATTCAGCAGCATTACCTGCACAGAGCAAAAATACCAGAAGGGGACTGTTCTCCTTAGGAAGCAAACGAACAGCACTTTTTTGCATTAACATTAGCACATGCGTTAGCAGAGAAGTAACCCTTGTCAGGAGCTGAGACATTAACAAGGTCATAAACACGAGCAAAGTGGGGAGAAAGCACCACAATAACAGCAGATCCCACAGTGACAGAGCCTGTTGGGGTGGTAATGCGTGCACACGGTCTGTAAACCTGCGTAGACACCATGCCACCAGCCCAAACTTCACTTGGGGGAAAGGCAGGCTTCAAGAGGAACAGTTTCATAGCGCCTCATCTCCTTCCTAACATCCTCTCCAGGCACGCACAAAGTGAGAGTGAAAAATGGTTGTGATCTTGTGTTTCAGGAGGTAAAAGTCACCATCAGAAACATCAGAAAGCCCCAGTTGATGATACATTCATTAGCGGTCCCAAGTTCAGTAAGGGTCTCTGAGTCAGAGTTTCCACACATCACAGTAGATTTCATAGTGGGTGAACAAAATGCAAACACACTTCTTTCTTTAAGATGCTGTAGGTTTCTTTTAGCTACTTAACTACATCTATATTTTTCTTTCCAAGTCTTAATTTTATAAAGAATGTCAGTTACCCCATCTCTGCTATATAATTGTGCTACCACATTACACTTCTTTCATCACTTGTCTCCAAGCCTGTTTACAGACATCCAGGAGCTAACTGAATTCACCTGCAAGTGCGAATCAGTAGAACTGACTTGCATTTTCTGCCAGTGTCTGAGCCCTTGACTAGCAGGATACTCAGCAGAAAATCCCCAAGTCTGAGACTGCTGCACAGCTCATTTTAATGAAAGCCACAAGGTTGCCCTCTCAAATGTACCTTGCAGAGTGTGTGCAGGCTTATGGAAGATGCCAAACATACCTCTGAAAACAGATAAATAGGATATAGATAAAAATCATCGGCCTTAAAGTGGCAGATACTATTGCTGTACAACTATAATTTGTCATTTCATTCCAGCTTGCATGCTTGATACACTGCTAAACTGAGCAGTTACCCCTTAAGTTGTACGTGCAGATAAACATTCACACAATTGTGTAGGTCCACGCATCAGTTTCTGCAGGATTGTCATACTATTGTTCATGACACAATGTTTTCATTTTTTGAATCCCCATTATTAATGCTAAACATTTGAGTTCCTGCCTTCCAACAAAGAAAAAAGCTTGTTTTTCCTCAATGAAACACGTCTGAACTTGGAGGTACCGCTTGACATAGTCTAGGACTGATGAGTTACCACAAATAAAATGTCACATGCCAAAGACGACATTGTTTCCACTTCACCCCATCAGGAGCACAGCAGAGCAAACAAGTTTAACAGCCCTCATGTACTATTATTTTCCCCATCTTCAATCCATTTTTACTGTACAGACACACACACATGCTTGGTGCTTTTGAAATGCATCCATAAAAATGAACTGCAATGGTTTGAAGAAAGGTGTTCATGACTCAATTCTTCCTGCACTGGCTGTCAATCAGACACTGAACTTATGATGTATACAACCTATCAATTTTGTAAGCTTCCTTCCTGAAAGCAGCAGTTTCAACTGAGGGGAAAAAAAAAGCAAGCAGGACAGAAGAACGCTGTCCCTTTCTCCTTGCCGATTGACTCTTCGAGCCATCACTTTTGTTGCTGAGCAAACAAGCACGGCTCTGAGAGCCACTGGAAAGTGATTAAAATTTGGCAGCAGAATGTCTAAACCACTGGCGTTTCTATAGCAATCGGGAGAGTGCAAGATGTGAAAAAGCCTGTAGCATTGCTGCCATCCTGCTGTGAACCAGAGGAATAGTGCCTCTGACTTTGGAGCCAGAAAGCCCATTTGTTTTGACCCCCCCTTCAAATTTAACAGGTTCCATTTTAATTCTTGGGCTAACTGCAAAATAAACACTATTTTGTAAGCCAGAAGACTGCACATCAGCCTGTTTTGCTTAAAGATTAGTACCCTCATTTCTCATGCAATAGCCATGTCTTGCCTGTCTCCCCATCTCTATTGCCCTCAGAAAACCAGGGAGGGATCCTATGGGCAGGGCAGCCAGTCTAAAATCTTTTGCATTGAACTGCAAGTCCAGGCTTCCTTTTGCAGAACTGCAACTGAATTTGGGTTGTGAAACACAACACAAGCAGAGCAGTCAAAATGATCCAATTTGGGGTAGGTTCTTAATGTTAGATTCTTAACTAGAAACTGATCTGCTAAGACCGCTGAGCAGAGCCAGTGCTATCCATGAGTGCTGAACATTTCTGGAAAAAAAACAGGCTAATTTTAACTGCTGAAATATGGATTCAAAAGCATAACTATAAGCATCCAGGTATGAAATTGTAGCCATTTTAATCAACTTCTTGCTTTCTTTCCCCCATTTTCTCTTAGGTGGCTAAGCAATTGCAGCCTTCAGTCGTGTGGATTGGAGACACAGAAAAAATATTTTCTAAAGCTGTGCTGAAAGCTGAAGAAGAGGTGAGTTGCTCCTTTTTTATTCCAGTGCAGATAATTTCTCCTGTTGCATTACAGCCAACACAAAGGGACAAGTGTATTTCTTAGCTTAACACATACCAATATGACCAGACCTGCCAAAGCTTGCTTGATAATAGCTTGTCTCACTAACATTTTTTTCTTTTAAGAGAGTCTTGTGACTTCTTAAGAGCCCCCAAGAGGTCACATTTCTCTCCTATACACCTATACTTGCTTTATTTAAAAATAGTCCAGTCACTGCTCATCAGTGCACTGAAAAGTAGAAGAGAATAATGGAGCATTTCAAAATATGAGACAAGAAACTAAAAGTTAAGGTGAGCTTAAATTGTTCAGCTCTATTAATTTGAGAAATTGGATGGAGCCAAAGTGAGCAATATAGTAACAAGGATAAATTTCCACTTTGAAAGCAAAAGGCCTATGTTAAATAGTTATGTTTACAGATTATTTTCTTTGGGCTTCCAGGAGTCCTACTGCCATTGCTTCCATTCCTTCCTCCCTTGTGCAACTTCCCCACTAGGAAGAAAATTAAAACACTGCCCAATAGGCACAGCAACTCAACCACCACAGCAGATAGCAATTCACCTGAAATCCTGATTAGATTCATGCTGCTTGCAAAGTATTTTACTTTTAAAGCTCCCTGTGAAAAATTAAACCTTTTTTCTTAAGGTAAGATCTGTACATTTAGACTGTGGGATGGACACAAGCCTGTATTTTGGAAGACCAATGAAGCATCACCTTGGAGGAGGCTGTTAACTTCCGTGAGGGCTATGTGAACTGATGGGTGTGCAGTGGTTAATGCCCTCTAGTGGTCCCCACACCAAAAGGGAACCTTTCTCTTGGGCTCAGATTTTGATAGCAAGTGCAGATGGGGATTAAAATTAAGACTAGGGGCCAAAGATTGCCTGGAGTACTCATGATCTTTGATAGCCACCCATGTGGAAAAAATTTCTCGTCCTGCCCACCTCAGAGTCAAGGGTATCGCCTCTGCCTCTGCTATCACATCCTGAGACCTGCAGGTGTTTAACAAAAGGTCTCTTGTGTTCTTGGTGGGAGTGGCAGGCTTGAAGTCACTCATGTCCAAGATAGTTCACAGCATAACCAATGTTTGGAACCAGAGAGCATGAAACAGGAGGGACAGGCAGTGGTAACTGGCAGTCTGAGGAGCCTTCCACTAGAATTTTGGAGAAGATGAGCTGAGCTCAGCCCTCAGAAGCCAAAGTGAGTGGAAGTCACTTTACTCATCCCAGTGTGACATTTCTGGCACCGTCACTGAGAACCTGGTACAAAGAAGACTTAAATTCTTCAAATATCCACTAGAAAAGTAGTCTCTCTCCAGTCCTCCCCAAAGGATGCAAAGCAGTCAAATAGCAAATACATTATGGTAAATCCAGTTGCCAAGGATGATGTGCAAGCAGTTCAGCCGCTCGTGGTTAAACAAATAGGGGTCACCTTCACAATTCACCTCACTTTTCTCCAGCGCAAGTCCACATGATGGCTGAAATCATAGCTTGCCTCTTCAACAGCCCATCTTGCTACTGACACATTTCTTTCAAAGTGGAGGAGATATTATTAGCTTTCAGGACATATCCCCGAAATGTGTATGCTATGGACACACATAAGTTTTACAAGCATAACAGGAGCTGCTGACACATAAATGCCAGTCTGGCTTAGTAGGCTTAACACGAGTGGGGTGTTTAGCTTGGTCTCTGATACTGGTTCAATGATTTAAAATTTTAAAAGTAAGATTCCTACAAGCTCAGCAATGAACGCTTTTTGTAACCAACTCTAGATCACTGGAAATTCATTAATATCATTTGTCACCCAAAAAAATAATGTTCTAAATGTGGAGGATAAATTAGGACTTATTTTCACACGTAAGAGGTGAAATAGGAGTCAGACAATTGTTTTAAAAGTTCTCTGCATCTCCTGACAGAGTCAGTTTTTCCAGCAGAAAACATACTGCAAGCCCAGAAAACACCATGTCTCACTTGAAGCAACTGTTACCTTCTCTCAGTCATTTCAGTGAGATGGGATTCCTCTACGCCCCACCTCCAAGCCCAAAATAATTTGATAATTCTCTTTTCAAGCAATATTGATGTCTTGAAACATCTTGGAGAACAGTTGTACTTCCTTCCAATACACACAAAGAGGAGGAAAGCTTGAAGCCTATGAGTAGCAACAGATACATAAATCATGGAGAGTAATTTAGACAGCATAAAATGTGTTAAAAACAGAGTAAATCCACACTTCAGTCATTGCTGTGACCTGATCTCCCTGGCAGAGCAAAGGTGGCAAGGCTGGCTAAAACTTCCAAGGTAGATATGTAACAGCAGCTTGTTTAGTCATCAGAGAAGCCAAGTTCGTTACTAAAAGCTTCCCAACAAGTGAATGGCAAAGTTTGGATAAAAGCTTGTGATTTAAATCATGCCCTCGCACAGCAAATATACTGTTTGGATGTGGACAGAGCAACATCCTTTCTTTCTGATCAAGAGAAAAGCCAAGACTTCTCCTTTGCTCCAGGGAGACCTACTGTGCTTACACGGCATATTCTTTGGGAGTGAGTGCAGGCATCCCACTCTCCTGGGAGTGTTGGGTGCGTAGGCACAACAAGAAGGAGATGAAAAGACGGCAGCTGGCATTGAGTGATGGCCATAGGAACAGTTCATCCAAGAGCAAAAACATGAGTTGGATGTATCATCCTGGCAAGCAACATGCCTGTGCTCCAAAGTGGGACCTAAGTCCTAGTGCTAAGACATGCTCAACTCATTACCATGATTAATCAATTGGTAAACTTAGGAAGATGCATACTATGACCATGAGAATAAAAAGAATGAGAAAACAGATGTATTGTAATTAAGACAAGTTTAGCTAGAAAATAACTGTGTGACTCTACCTGAAGACTTTTGGGATTTCGTATTGATTTCCCAATTTCTCCTCCTCCATAGCTTTCATTCCAAAGAACAGCTTTGTCTCCTTTCTGTCAGCTGTCTGCTACTGCAGACAACAGCAAAATTGGATTACAAAGGTTGAGCATGTAATGTAGGTTCACAGGTGCTTATTATTGCCTTTCGGCTGAGAATGTTTGCAGGACAGTTTCTTCCTTATTGACATTAAGGAAGGCTGATCTGAAATTGAAGCTCAAGTTTCTCAGGGAGCTACTTACTATATAGTTAAAAAAATAAAAAAATCATAAGGTGATCTAGAGAGTAACGTTTTCAAGTGAGCGTTGGTGACTTGGATGTTAAGTCTCAGTCATTTCTGAAAAGAGCCTTGCAAGTCATTAGACTTCCGATACGCTATCCTAACCTGGTTATTCACTTGTAGCTTAACAGTATATAGTGACACCACAGCAATTTGATTAAGCTTCTCCAAACAATATTCACTTGAACATTATCAGACATAACTATCCAATAACAGATTTGCTCGCTACTCATCTGTTCTGTAAATAGTAGTTAAATATTTGTTCTAAAGTCAAATAGTAAATTATTGCAGAGAAATGAATCCTGAGTTCAAAGAGCTTGCTTTCTCAGGTTAGAGCCTCAGCAAGCTAGAAATCGCAGCAAAAATTAGGGAGTGTATTTTTCACATTTAAACCATGGGTAGGAGTTGGTAGATCATAACCTCCAAGAGCTGGGAGGATTCCACACCAGGTTACATGCCCTGGCAATTTTTCTATCTGTTAAGGTTCATCAGGTACACAGGTACAAGCAATAATTCTCTTTGAACTGGAAATCAGGATTTCCTTCTTTAAATTAGTTGTTTCCTTCCAGCTTTTCAATAACAGGACAAGTAAATTCAATAGTGAAAGGCACTAGCACAAACCCACAAATACATAAGCAGAAATCAAGTGTTTACCTGACTTTCAGAAGACAGAGGCTTCCTACTTAGGTTGAGCATCTAGTCTGCTTGTACTAAATGTAACTAGACTACTAAAAAAAGCATAAAATCCTGTTGTACATAGCATATCTACATACAACTTCACCTCATTAAGTCTAAACTGTCAGCATCAATAACAACTCTTTCCTCCTTGTATTTATATGTACATGCTGAAGACAAACCCAAAACGACTGGAAAAGATTCTCCCCAAATTCCTTAAGGCTTTGAAAGCACAGGACAGAGTGCTGCTAGTGGGAACCACCAACCGTCCCTTCGATGCTAATCTTAAACCTTTCTGCAAAGTCTACCAAAAAATTATTCTGATTCCTAGGCCTGACTACGCTTCAAGATATGGCAAGTATTTCAAGTGATTCTGTTGATTGCTACTGTTTAAAATTCATGCTCATTGTCTGGTTATCCTCAGAACTGACTTTAACCTCAATATGTATGCTAGGTGTGAATTTTCAGTTAATTTCTCTATTGCCTAAATTTTCGATTCCTGAAAGTTTAGGTAATACTGATACAGGCTACCCCAAAGATCAGATAATAAAAATGGAAGTTGGGAGAAGGGTTTAAAATACTGTTCTGCACTGATTAGCATTTCTTCATGAGTTGTTTAGCATGCACTGAGTTCCTCCCAAGGTGTTTTCCACTGTAGAAAGGATGAGATCCTATTTCAATAAACACCTTCTATTTTCAGCTTTTCTTTTTACACAAGGATTCTGAATTTCTGGTATTCCTATCCAGTCTCCGTAGTCTAAACAATACACTTCGGGCATCTCCATAAACAGAACCATGTCCAGAGGACTGAGTTTTGTCACTATCAAATTCCATTTTTGTCTTAGAGTTCGTGAGAGAAGTTGTAGAAGCATCCATGATTTTGCATGTCTAGTCTATCACATGGTGATAGACAGGCCCTCCCAAAGTCTGACAAATTCATTGAGGATCCCATACGCTGAGAGTCAAAGCTTGTAACAAAAAACCCTATGTTTTATTAGGTCAACTTACATGGGTAGAAAAAAGACAAACTTTCAGGCATGCAAGTTTGATTTCAGATTTGAATCACCTTGAAGTCTGCAGTAGCTCAGCATTGACTAGAATGAAATGCTCCAAATTAAGCTTAATAATGTGAATCAATTACTGCAGAAAAATGGTAGTTTATCCACATCCTTCAGAAGTGTCTCGTAGAAAGGTTTTTGTTTCCAGAAATATAATCTTTTTTCCTGTGGTTTTATCACAGATATCATGTGGTTTAGTACACTTTTCTGGGTACTAAGGACTCTGGATGTGATGACTCATAAGCAGAAAGGCTGTTGAGGTTCAGTCTAAAGATAATGTGGAAAAAAGGTTTTGGGCTATTCAGAATGGCACCAAACACTTCAAGTTAGGACTCTTAATGGTGCACTTTTCCTACCAGCAGCTCCTAGCACAAATATCCCTATTGATCACCACATGAAGGAAAACAGACTTTCTTCATGCCTCTGATCTCTGATGGATCATGTCCCAGAAGATTACAGAACAGAAACCACACTCAGTTCAGAGACCTCACTGCAGTTGTACCCTTAATACAACTTTGCTCGGCGTAGTCACCTTATTACAAAATCATGCAACTGTATTGTGAAGTCCAGTGCCTTTCATGGAGGCAGCCAAGGTACTGAGATGATGCATGTTTGGACAAGCTCAGACAGGTTTTGACTGCCTAGCACGTTGTAAATCTCTCCCACATTCAATAAGTCTCATAGTGTGGATGGGAAATGGTCTCTAAGCAAGCTAACATGTGTTTCATGTTATGTTACACTCTGATAAATTACTAACAGATAAGGGACATGAATAAGACCTAGAGAAAGGAGGTGATAGCAGCTGAGTTTAGCTGTGTTCACTTCTGAGGATTGAACTGTCACATTCTGGGATTCTCACCACTAATTTGGAGTCAAAAATAAAGGGCCAGCTAAAGGGATTTCAACTGCAAACTTGAGAATGCCCCAAAAAGTTAACTCTTGACATTTTAAAGCAGATTAAACTTGTAGCTTTACTTCTTTGACATTGTCCCATTTAAGACAGTGCCTGGCTTGTTCTTTAGCTCCAGCCTTCCCTGAAGTTCAATAGAAATATGATCTTTACAGTACAGAGCACTAACCTTCCAATCTTGTGAGTGCCTGATGCCCAGTTTGAGAACTAAAGAAATTTGGTTTGGCAGAAAAGCCACAACATAACAAATATTCATAGCCACAGTGCACAGCTACCCTTCTGCTACAACTCTCCCTTTTGTTACAAACCAGAATATTCCAAATCTAT
Organism: Burhinus oedicnemus; assembly: GCA_008921705.1. Taxonomy (NCBI): domain Eukaryota; kingdom Metazoa; phylum Chordata; class Aves; order Charadriiformes; family Burhinidae; genus Burhinus; species Burhinus oedicnemus. The sequence goes on from VFFE01007090.1 coordinate 794,737, forward strand.
GCACAATGTAAATACACAATGTAAATTGTTAAACTGGAAGATTCACAATCCTATACTGGTTTCTTGCTATTAATCGCCCAGCAAGTCAGTACCTCATATTACACATGATCCTACCTGTAACAGGAGCTGTGACACACAATGCATGGCTGCACAGAAGCAGTGCTCACTGTTGTGTGCATCAATTCGTCTTTTATGAATTAGTGATTCAGCCAGTAATCATTAAGCATAGATACAATTCAAGTGGAAGATCACAATTTGCCTGAGTAAAAAATGTAGTACAAAGTTGTCAATGGTTATGGGCACAAGTCCATACTATCGACATCGCAATCGAAGGAAGAATAAAGAAGGTTTTCTCCACTACACAACTGCCCCAACATCCAGTACCATTAACTTTCCACCCAACATTTTCATACTACGTATGAGCATTCAAATACGTGATACTCAAATCACAAATTGTCTGTCTCATTCAAGAACCTTTTTAATCTCTATGCATAGTACTTCTTATTTTTTCTAAATGTTTTCCTATAAGGTTTTAAAGGAAAACATGGTGAGATGGCATGAAAGTTTTACTAAGTTTGTCTGAGATGGACCTTTACTTTACACAGGATAAAACAAAAGATGTTATTACTCTTATTAATTTATTTTTGGAAGCAAAATCCCAGGCACTTCACAAACATTAAGAAAACCTTCACATCACAGAGGTTCACAGCTAAAAGATACAAACAGGTTCACCATTTAACTAACAAGCAAAATGCCAATCACAGAAATTTACACCTGTCCTTTGCAACATGTGCCTGCATAGCTGGAAGCCTTTGGCTTCCAAACCAGACTCTGAGTCCCCATAGCAGCCCTCACTTCAGCAGGAGAAACCTGTGGTCAGGGTCACAGAAATAAAAACAGACTGTTAATACAGGTTCTTAACTCTACACACACAAATGGGAATATTCTAGACAAGTTCTCTTTCTGTGTATACACACAGGCATACTTAAGTAGTTCTCTCCATTTTTACACACATATCCACCTCACATTATGTGTCCTTAATGACTTTCTGAAAAGTACTGACTGGTAGCCAACAGATGATCACTAAGGATTTAAGAACAGATGTGCCTAAAGGCCTCTATGCTACAAATCTGTAGATGAAAGAAAAAGCAAACAAGAAAAATTTGAATCTTGGCTTTCCTGACTGATATCCCTTATTTTCCTGTTTCAATTTCAAAATGCAAAAATATTTCTCCTGCTTTCCTTAATGTATGTCTTCGGCATTCTCTCTTTTTCTGGGTCCTGATGAACAGTGTTATGGAAACACATCATCCTGCAGAATGGTGGAGCAATCACCAACTTGCTGAACGTAAGCTGCCTAGCAAAGGTGTCTGATGGTTTCACCCAGGGACACATCGTCCAGGCAGTGCAAGCTGTCTTGAGTGAGCTACGCCTCCTGCAGATGACCAGGAAGCCACTGAGGACTGCTGAGTTCATGACTTCTCTGGCCAGACAGGACCCAGTGTACAAAGAGGAGGAAGAAACATTTAAGGTGACATTAAGAGCTATGTTAACTGGCTGTCTCTCATCATCCCTTGCCATGTCCTTGTCCAGGCACATTTGATCTAGAGACCTGCTAATTCTGCTGATGGGTTGGCACATTGCTATTTGAATGATGATGTATGGCTCAACAGCACCAAACACCCATCTCCCCCATTTTGGGATGTTTGGCAGCCTGGGCTGCTGGACGTGCCAGGCAAATAGTCGTTATTACAGGCAGCAGCTCTGTACAGGCAACACGCCTGGCGTACTGCTGTGCTGAACCTACTGCCTGCACCCAGCTCATCTTGAACAGGGTGGCCTTGACATACACAGATAAATTATGCAGGTGCCATTAATGCAATGCGTTTGTCCTTGTTCTTTCAGAGCTGACATGTTCAGCAAACCTGGCTATATTATCTTGAGAAGGCAAAAAACCTGGACACGCAGGGTCTGCAGGGTGTTCCACATAGGGATCAAGTTCTAAGTCCTTATTTTAAATTATTTCAAACAAGAATTTTCTTATAAGAGGCTTTGTTTCAGGATTTGAAAAAATGAGTTTCTGCCTCAGACTCCATCCCTCTCCCCACCCTCAGGGCTGTAAAATCCTGAAGGCAAAACCTAGTGCATATGAGGTGCATTACACGTACCTTGCATATACATGGATAACCCTGCAAACAACTACTTTTTCCACATGTAGCTCAGTAATAATTACTCTTTCTTTCCCTAGACTAGGATTATCTTTATATAGTGGTTAATTCTGCTTTCACCATATTGCTTTTGGGAACAGTTTATCAAGCTTAAGTACAGATCTACAATCTGTTTACTGTAGTGACTTCAGTGTAGCTTGGGGACAGCTGAACTGGACTTGAACTAGCTAGTTGAGTGCAACACTACAGCTTAGCGGCACTAACACCCCAGAAAAATGCCACGACACTTGACTAAGGCACTTCAAGCATACTAAACACTAGTAAAAACCTTGGCCACAGAACAGAAAAACCCCACTGTGTACCAAGGAGCTGCAGGCAGCCCACACCAGGGCCTCCAAATGGGATAGGATTTCTGTACTGAAGCCAAGAGACCCCAAGACAGCCTTCTCAGTCCCATACTCCCCCAACTTCTACCCAGACCTGCTTATAAACCATCTAGTTCTCCTGGCTGAAAGGTTTCCTTTTCATTCTGCTGTTTGAATCCCCTCTGGTTTTGAATCCCCACAGCGCCTTGCACAATAAACAGGATGCAGTTTCTGACAACTTTGTCCAAGTCTTCTTCCACTGCTAACCTAATGATAGTGCATATTTCTCCCAGCCCTGTTGAATACTTTCCAATTTCCATTTAGAGCCATTTGGCTCACTCAACATAGGCAGCATTTGTGATATTTGGCAAATTACTCTTTTTTTCCTCATGCTTCCTATCTAAACCAATATCTTTCCTCAGGGAGAGGTTAATGGCTCAGTGTTGCAGCAAAGAAAAAAAATCCTATCATTCCCAACTCCAAGTAGTAATCCATTTGTAACCTGAAACATGAGAGCTAGTATTTAGTGCGGGTCTAACTGGAAAATATTATTCCACTTACTATCAATGTGCCTGTTTTGTACAGCACAAAGTATGCAGGCAGCACTTCATTTTGCATACGGCTAAAATGATACTGTCCTCAGCGTCCCATGGCAATCATTTCCTTGCAGTAATTAGAGCCCTTAAGAAAGTATTTCCTTTTATCTGTTTTAAACTTGTTTCCCTTAAATGTCATGGAACGTTGCCCCAACACCTGTAATATGGCACAGGGGAAGAGGATCGTCAAAATGGCTTTGTGCATTAATTGACTCCAGTATCTCCATCTCTTCTTGCACAGAAGCACCTCTTCCTGAGCCTCTAATCATTGCCGTTGCTGGACCTTTTCTGTTGCTTTGCTATATCCTTTTTGAAGTGGGGTGGCTAAAATGCAGTATTCAAAGTGAAGATTAGCACTGTGATGAATCTTTGATTTCTGTTCACTGGAAACATGAATCTCCCTGTTTGACACTTATATTCTGCCAGTGTTCCAAAATGAATATAAATAATGCAAAATTTGTGATAATGTGGTTTCTTCATTCAATTTACTCAAATTTCTGCCCCAATTATACATCCACATTTTTGAAATTATGAATTATTGCACCACTGTGATTGATACAAATCCTTACACAGAAATAACAGTAGTCCTAGAGGAGCAAAGGGCAGTCCAACTAGCACACTAGTTCTGCCTGGCAGTGGCTGGTACAAAATACTTATAATACATAAGAAAAGCCATACCAAAGACTGCGGACATCATTCCTCCAACAAGCAAACATTTTAACTCTGATCAATCACTTACTGCCAGTAACTTACATCCCCAGTTCAGATGCTAGTGCATTAGTGTTAAATCTACTTTTATTTTAACCATATCTGAGGAGCCAGCTTCATTAATCCCACGTAGCAGTTCTGCTAGCTAAAGAGTCAAAAGCAGCCCTTATCACATGCCAACAGGCAGGTTCATTTTGTGCACTGAAATATGTGCACAAAGAAATGAGAAGAGAACACGAGAAGACATCAAGTCACTCGCCTTCTCCTGCCACATGCAGCAGAGTCCTTTATCAGTGACTCAGAGTAGGCAGTGAGGTGACCTCCCCAGTCTGTACCCACCAAACAGCGCTTTCCACCCTACCAAGCTCCCAGCAAGCTGTTGGCAGGGATTTGTTATTCTTTCCATCTCCCACTGAAGGTCTGGAGAACATTATACCCAAGACAACAAACCTCAGGGGAAAGTAGAATTTCTGTAGCCTCATGACCTATAACACATGGAAGCCCAGAGACATTGCTTGGTTGCTCCTGCTGCTGGGGAAGTCAATTCCTCCCTGAGCCAAGAGTCACAACCATCACCTTGTCTTTCTTATCCCACTCGTGAAGGACCAGAACAGCCATCTCCAAACCTCTCTGCCTCATCCTGTCCCAGCTGTGTCCATTCTCCCTGACACAGGAATATCTTGGCCTGAGACCATCTTCAGGACAGCAAAATACAGTTGCCCAGACCACTGCACTGGGAGCCCAGGGACTCCTACCAAACACCTCCCGTGACACCATCTGGATGTGGATGCATGAGAGGTTGCATGACAGTAGAATCAGGGTTCTTGGAGGAGGGGTGCTCAGCTAATTCAGGCAATTAGAGCAGAGATCACAGTGTTAGGACTGTCGAGCAGCCAGCTGGACATTTGACAGCTGTCAGACTTCATTTACCTGATGACAGTATTTAATCTGCAAGACAAGAGATCCAAATAGGGTGCCTGTCATCAGCCCCTTTCTGGGACCCAGAGGAAGCCTTTAAGAAGCATGACACCAAGAAGGACCATCTGGGGCTGAGAGAGGAGTAACATGGGTTTTTCTTCCCTATACACTTCCAATACCTCTTCTCCCAACTACTTCTCTTGCTGCTGCCTGTCTGTAACACACACTGGAGAACTGGACAAGGCAAATTCCTAGGGGTAGCCTTACCAGGCTCAAGCTGGGGGCAGCATTTTGGATGGATCATATGGAAAAGGCAGACTTTACAGGGTACTGCATTGGTAGGAAGGTTGAAGCTGACTGGGGCCCAAGTGAAGGGCAGAGGAGACATAGTTGTGGCATTAATTAGTGATCTGTGGTCAGAGGAAAGACATTCATTCCTGGGGCAGTGCATGGATGAATACAGTCAAGAAGGAAGGCATTTTATCAATCATGTCAACACCTAGTGGCATTTTAATCTCTGGTGTAGGCAGGACTTTGTTGACAAAGGTTTCTGCACGTATGTACAGGGAAAGACTAATTCCTACACACTACTAACTTTAAAGCATTGCCTTTTCCTTCACTTTACATTATTTTCACATGGCCTGGAACTGCCTTGTTGACATTACAGTCCAGGAGCTTGGCAAGTTTGCAGAGCAACTATACAAAAATCATTTACAAGTCACAGGACTGTGAACAGGCATCTGAAAGCAATAAACAGGTTTTTAATGTTCGGGGTTTGTTTTGCTTCTTAAGCTCTCTCATTGAAATAAAAACTGTCTGGACTGATTTGCAGAGCCATGAGAAGTACATGATTTGTCTGTTGCCAAGTTTCAGACCAGAGGGAGTTTTGACAAGAGCTATATACCTCGGAAATAGGGTTCATCATAGAATTTCTAACATTTCCATAACTATAGCAACACAAATAGCCCAGCTAAGTATTCTTGTTAATGAGACACACTTCAAGCAAGCAATTGCTATACTTCTTGTTATAATAATGTTCTCAAGAGATCTGAGGATTCCATTTCTGCTTCTCCACAAGCCAGCCAGGATTTTAAGATTTATTTTTTTTAAGGAATTCTTCATTCTACTAGTAAAAAGTTTCTTAAGTGTTGGTTGGTTTGTTTGTTTGTTTTTAAGTTTTATTAAAACATACACATGCTTTTTCATTCTCCAGGCTTGGTATGCCAAGACACCACTGGGTAAAGCACGAATCAGAGCACTGGCAGACAGTGAGAAAGCAGGAAAAGGAAAAACAAAAGAAGGAAATAAAGAAAAAAGGAAAAACTAACTTCCTCAATAACTTTGCATCTGGCAATATCAGTCACAGCTCTACTTCACTGATAAGGGGGAGGTGCTAGGACAGCAGACACTTCAGAATCGTACACCCCAAGTTACAGCTATTTCAGGAAAGGGAATTCCTTTCTGAATAAATTTTTTAAAGTTAAAAAGTCAGATAAGACATCAATGTGACATCTAGCTCTCAGAGGATAAAGAGTTAATGACCACTGACTTGCTCAAGCATTATTTATTCTACGAGGTTTTAGGGGGCAGAGAGGTTCATTACTCAGGACTGTAACATGCCATCAACTTTTAGGCTATACTCATTTATTTCAGCAAGTAACTCTCCTTAAAAATTGATGTCACATTAATGTCTTTCATTACTTTAATATCCTATATGCTTTATAAAACTAACTGCTTTATATATCTGTAAGTCTAATGTGTTACAGTTCTCAATAAAACTATTACAGCTATAAAGACTGCTTTTTAATTGGGATGGATTATAAGACACTTAATGCAATCTACCACAAGCTGAATATTTACATAGCCGCATGAGGACCAGCACTGTTTCACCTTTTGATGCCTCATCATGGACAAATTCATATATGTGGACATTAGCAGAAAAAAAGCAAAGTTGTCAGGTGGAGTTCATTTTGGTAGATGCCCTAAGAATCTATTTTGCAATAGAAAACAATACTCAATTACCTTGTTTGCACAAACAGCAATATATCTGTTGTGTAAAAAAACCCCCACAACATACATAGCAGAACAGCAGCTGTAATGGCATTCTGGAGTAGGCCTGCTGAGCTTTCTAAAAGGTTGTTTCATGCCATGTTAAACCCAATTCACCTAGACCTGCTTCAGCTTCTTCTAAACCCTGCAAGATCTGTTTGTGTAACCCACCCACAGGTGAAAGTCTGCCCCATCACATCCAGACCTCATGCATGAAGCCGTGTACAGGTATAGCCTGTAGTATCGCAGTGGCTATTTCTCTGTGCTCGAGTGGCAAAATGTGAAGCTCTGTGACAGGAATGTCTTCTGCACAGAGCGATCCAATACATTTGGAGGCAGAGATTTCCTGGTCTTGTGCTTTGATGTAGCATCTCCTAGTCAATAGAGTGCATTAAGCCTGACATCCAAATACCCAAATAGTAGCAAGTGCAGGGAACTAAACCTGCTCAGAAACACAATCCATGTAGTAGTCCGTGATAGCATTTGATAGCGTTTCAGCTGATGGGCAATCTTGTTTGCTCACAAATCAGCAATTTTGGGGGCAGGATATTTATAAACAGTGGTTAGAACACCCTAAAGCTTTGGGGCATCCTACATGATACTGATGGAGCCAGCACCGCCTTTATGTCAAGTACAGGATCTCATTCACTGAGGCCTTCTACAAATAAGAGCCACAAATGCCTGTTTTCACCTCTAACTGCGGCATACCTGTGTTGACAACAAGTAACTCACAATACCTATTTAACTGGAAATACAAGGCACGCCATGCCCAGGGAGTCGAAGGACCTCTCTATACCATCGCTAGAGACAGGCTGGGAGGTACAAAGAGGGCTGTATTGCTATAGGAAGCTGCTCAGGTTTCCTCCAGCACAGACCAGGCCAACCTGCCTTTGGGGGAGGGCAGGCTGAGGACAGCACATCACACCTGCATCGCGTATATTCTGCCAGTTACAACTCACTCTCAGCATTATTCTGGGTCACAGAGCAACTGCTCACTGCTTATTAGGATCTTACTGATATGTCTTCCAGGTAAAAGGGAATTATCACGTTTTAAACATTTCTCTATCTTTGTATTATATGTCCCAACCCCTTGCTTCCCCTACTAGAACAGAGTGATTTAATCAAAAATGTGATGCCAAGTGACTTGTAGAAAATGTGCTCTTACCCAGATGGTGAGTACATGACATGTTTTAGGACAGAAACTCTGGGACAAAAGCCCACCTGAAAAGCTGCTTGAGAAGGTGCTCTAACAAAGCTTGCTGGGAAGGGGATAATATTGACCTTTTCCTATTCCTAAGAAGAAATCCACTGGAAAAAGATTGCCCTGGAAATGGCAAAGTCTGAAAAAAAGCCCAGAAAGATACCCACAGGCAAGTACCTGCACAGAAAACAATTCAAGTAGTCCTGTCATTGAGCACAGCAGAGGGAACTGAATGGCTCTGGTTAATAAAGTTAATTTTCTTACCGAGGGAAGAATAAGCTGCCATGCTATCACAGCACATGGGATCGAGCCGCCCCAACTCTGGCTTTTTGTGGTCCTCTTTGTCGATATTTTGCTGTCCGGTACAGGGCTCCCCTGGATTTCAGCCTTCCAACCTTGAGGCTGCATCTCCAGCCCTGCCAAGGGGATCCACATGACAGGAGAGGAAGTGCTTGCTAAATCTCCTCTGTGCAACACCTCAGGATATTTCCCAGTGTACACAAGTCCTTCCCCCAGCCATCCCAGTAGTAAGCTGGCTGCTGGAGCCTCATCATGACCCGCACAAGGGACCCCATGAGTATGAGCTGCCAGCCCCTGGGTTTAAACACTTGCAACAGAGCAGCTACAAACTTTGGCTTTCCTTTCTTTATTCTTTCTTTGCAGGGGCTTGCTTGCAGCAGGCTGCTGGCTTCACAAATCTGGCAGCACATCCCAATTAGAAAAGGTACTCTTCAACTTCATCCTTTGTGAAAAGAGCCAGACTCTTCCAGAGAAGTGGCAGGGTTTGTGTTAAAAGCCTTATCACTGCTCTCATCTGCAAGAAAACTAATTTGGATAATTCTGTCCTTAATCTTGCAGACAGAGGAATACTCCTCTCCACAACAGGTTTGACAGCAGAACGTGATGTGATGAAAAGACCGCATTTAGGTTGGACGTAAGCAAGCCCATTAACTAATGTTTCAGCAGGTTCAGTGCAATCTCAATAGCAAAGTAACGCACTGACTGGCAACATCCATCTCCAGGGCATGACTCCAACCCCATGCAGAAAGGATGCATGAACCTCTAAGTGTCCCAGCTGTGCTTGGCAGGGCAGAAGACTGCAGTTTTTCTCCAGTATTCACCAGTTTATGGGGGAAAAGACAATGGGGCAATTTAACCTCTAGATGTAGCTTGCAATGGTGGCAGCTTTCATTGTAAACTACATTTCTTTCTTCTTTTTTTTTAACCATAGGGATCTGGAAGCTACAGCTGGTGTATCTACAAACAGCTCCGTGGGTGCAGGGGGTTGACAAAGAGGTGATAAAGCAGACCAACTCTGCCCTGCATAGCAGCCAAGCCCTTGCTCTTCTTTAGAGAGTCCTCTTGGGGAGATGGGGAGGGAAGAACAAGGAGCAATTTTAATGCTGTTTAATTATTATTACAGAAAGTGTAGCTACTTGAAAATGAAGTTGTTGCATCAAGCAGAGCCAACAAACAGTAATTTCAGTGTCAATGGCTGAACTATTCAATTAAGTGGCCCTGGCTGGATCTCCAATGCCTGTCCCGCTGTGAGGCTAATAGTGCTCTCACAAGGAACATCGATGGAGAGGCTCTACCAGTCCTGGGTGGAGCATCTCTGTGCAGAGATCTTTCACTACAGGAGGGGGGGAAAAAAAAAAAAAAAAAAAAAGGGAGGTTGTGGCTTTGCTAAGCCCAGCCACAGGGCAATTGCGCTCTACTTTCCAGCCACAGCCTCCTGGCACAGCAATCGCAAAATCTGATGAGAGAAGAAAATCCCCTTTGCTACGCCCTGTCCCGTACTTAGTTTCCAGCAAGAGGTGAGTTTTGGGAGATGGCAGAGAGGGGTGCCAGGCTGTGTTGCCTCCTGGTAAGGTGGTGGGAGGTAATCCAGAGCACCAGCAAAGCTAAGAAAAGAAGCTGTCATGCTCATTTATATATGTAAGTGATCTAGAGAATTATTGGCTAAATTATTTAAATGTCCCATTACTATTAAATTACTGGGCATTCATTGTAAGAACAGTCATAATACAGTAACTAATTTGGTATTAATGTGAATGTCAGCGTTTCATTGCAGTTATTTTGTACTTCATCATAAGATAATTTACCAATAAATTAATTGGCTTAATTGCTTCCTCTAAACCCTGGAGAACTACATATGACGTGACTTTTAAAAAGTGTTCATGCTCACTCCCCATCTTTCTGCTTTAACCACACCAAACAGGAACCCCCCTTTGAAACACTTAGGGAGGAACAGCCAAGAAAAAGGGAACAAAGTGTGACTTCACTCTCCCAGAGGCAATAAAACCTTGGTATAACCTTGCCCTGTGGATTTTAATGTGCTTTAAATATAGCCCCCAAGGCCATGCTTGGAGCGGGAGCCCAGGTTTCAGTGCCAGCTTTGCAGGGTCCTGGGTGGTGGGCAAGGAACACAGCACCAGCACTCAGCCTCCATCCAAGGCAGGGGAAGCACCTGGGAGCTGTTCTTGCCCATTCCCCTGTCATACAAATTCCCCATATCACGTTCACCTCCCCAAAATACCAATCACCCCCAATCCCCATCAACTGGGTACCAGCCAAACCAGCCATAGCAGAGACCCAGGCTGTAGCTGACAGACGTGATCCAGCTCAAAATAAGTTACTACCAATTTGCCACAAGGCAAAAAAGTGCCATAATGAGGGTTTCAGGTGTGTAGTAGATATCCTGCCTCAGATGACCTGTCTATCAATTCTCTACCAACCCTATCAGTAAGCCTAAGAAACACAAGCATGTTACCATAGCGCTTGGAGTAGGATGAATAAAAAACCAAAACCAAACAGAGCCTTAAGTCATGAGGCATCACCTCCATGCTGTTCTACAGCGCCCACCAAGCACCCCAGGGAAGACCCCCCAGTCTCTTTGCAGACCCCAGGCACCATCTCTGTTGACATCCGTGCAGGAGATGCATTATCTCCCAGCAGCGAGCTCTTGGGGATACAGTCGACCGAGAGCAGCCCCAGTCCCACACAGCCGGGCAGGAGGGCTGCATCCTCACAGCGAGGAGGGAGGAAAAACGGCCCTCGCTATGTAAAAGGCAGCAGCCACCGTGAAGTCACACGTTCACAATGCACCTCCGGTATTTTTAGGTCCCCAGCTTATGTCAAGCACTCAGGTTATGGCACTGTGGACGAAGCCCTCTAATCAGACAGCGTAACTCCTGTTAAAAGCGGTGCCAGCCCTTGTCTCTGATCCCTGCCAATTTTGGATGAGCTACTTTGCCTTGCTAGCCTGCATGAACTGATTTAGAGATAGGGTTACTGGGAGTGCCGCTGCCTTCCTGAAAGCCAATTCCCCCAGCACCGGGATTTTTTTTTTTTAATTTTTTTCTTAAAACCACTGCTGAAGCTCTCTGGCAGCCACAGTGAGTCTCCCAGAGCTTCCACCCCTCCGTTCCCCGGGAGCTTAGGAAAAGTTTATTGCTGTTTTCTTCTCCAGGAGATGGAAAAAAGCTCCATCTAGAGCCCGGTGGGTAAGGACAGCTATATTTTCCAGTTTCTTGATTTAAATGTTTTTTAATAAATTAACAGGGCTCTTTTACAAAGCACTGGGAACAGATTGCACCAGAATCAGCACTTTGGCATGTGCTCCTCCACCACCCAGGAGAGATCAGCCCAACTGCAAAATGCTGCTAAATCTTTATTTATGATGATTTACCCTGGTCCTGGGCAGTCTGCATCACACCAGACTGGCAAACAGTCCAACTCCAGGTGGGAACAGCCCAAGGGAATACATCTCCTTCCAGCATGCCCTGGCCAGAGACAAGTCCCAACCACGATGTACCTGTTGTAGTTTATTGTTTAAGTTGCCATCAGAATTAAAAAAAAAACCAACCTGACATTTCTCAGCAAAACCCCCCAAATCTGGTAATACAAAGTGAAGCTGACTGTTCTATTAACTCCCATCCTGCATCAGCAATTTTCTAAAGTGTGGAAACGTTATAATTGACTTTTCTGCTAGTAGCAAAATGTCATTTTTTCTTAATACTTCCTAAGTCAGTAATGCATTTCAAAAGCCTCCGATGCCACTACCACAACAGGACTTACAAATTAGCACATTTTTAGCTTTTCATTAAATACAATACCAAAAAAGTCTCATCATATTAGGGTTTCTTTCCTCATTATTGAAAGTACTGCGACTTTGGAACTTCGCGCAGCAAATTATAATGCACTCAGCCTGGGTCCATTGTAAATCAGGGCTTCAAAAAAGGTGTCACATAGTCGGGCCCTCTTTAAGCACTGAAAATATTGGAGTCTATTTGAAAACCCCTTATGTAGTCTCTCACTAGCCTTGCAAATCATCACAGCACCAGGTAGAGCTTCCTTCTATTTTTTGCCTTGTGGCATCAAGCCATTTCTATTCCGACCAGAAAAAGAGGATTATTTCTTGGTGGGATTTAAAAAAAAAAACCCTACACCTAAGATAACAAGCTGCATAAAATCCCCAAATCATTTAGGGCTCTTGTTCAGCTTTGCACAGCATCTGTGGGGCTGTCCTCTTCAAAGGAGAGGGGGTTTCTCCAGCCAGACCCCCAGCTTGCTGCCCTGGGATGTCCCCAGCCAACGATGCTTTTCAGAGGCCACCGCTAAAACACTGCCGTGGTGCAATCAAAGGCACAGTGCCTATGCAGCTCCAGCTAATTCCCGAGCTCCGTGCTGAAAGGCTGCTACCCCAGGAGGATGCTGCAGAAGAGGGGCCATTTCTTTTGCAGAGCAAACAGGCGCCAGCCCATTTTGTGCACAGCTGCCTCCTACAAAAGCACCGAACGCAGCCTTGGTTGGCCTTCGGCATTACAGCCTTCAGCTGGAGTCCCTTTTCTTGGCAGAAGGGGGAAAATAATAGGGGTTGTGTCAGCATGGGAGCAGGGAGAGGCTTGCACCCCACTCCTGGACTCCCCCAAACCAGGTGCCATCCCAGGGCAGGGCACTGCCAGGCTCTTCTCCCACCTGCCCAGCAGCCTTGAGGCCAAAGGATGGGAAACGCAAACTCCATGCCCTTTCCCATTTTCCTAGTCCTCTGAAAAGAGGTTAAACACATTCCCAATCTCCTCTGCCCAGCTTCAAATAACACCAACGCTGCACAGTTTCCCATTCATAGGACGCTCCTCTCCTTAAAAACGTTAGTGTTTTAAGTTGCTCAAACTTGCAAGAAAATCATCATTAACAAGACACCCAGTGTCTTGCACATCAACAAGTGCACCCAGCAGCAAAGGGAAAGAGAGGCATGAAATAAGGTTTGTCAGGAGAGCAGCTACAAGTCAGCAGCACAAGGCATTCCCTAATGTCCTCTTCCAACTTCTTACTTTAGCCTACTACCCTGCCTCAGTTTCCTCAACAGGGAAAAGGCAGCTAGCAGCAACAGAAGGCAAGGATCAATGCAAACACCGGGAAGGGCTGAAGGATATCTCACAGCACAGGTAACAGCAACATCGAAGCCCAAAATAAGCAACAGAGAGCAAAGAACTGGAATGAGAAGGAGCTGCAGAGGGGAGCCGGAGACCAGCACCATGAAAAAAGCTAGCACAAGGAACCCACCTTCTCTCCCTTGAAGGATCACAGCTTCTGCATGGACGTAGTTGGTGTGTGGCCACCAGGAAGGAAAAGGACAGCAAGTGCTGCTTTGCCCACCATTGCCCAAGAAACCATCCAAACCCTGCAACGAACCAACAAACCCTGAGGACCTCAGGGGCTGAGGTTTTCATCTGGGTCAGTGGATCACCTGCAAATGGGAAACTCAGACCACACATTAGGCTGTCACAGCATCTCAGCTGGGTCCAGCACTGGGTAGTGCCTTTTCTAGAGGTTTCCTTCCAAAGTGCATTTTGGGAGCAAAAATCATTTTTATGATGGCAGTGAGCAGGCAGGTCCTGAGCACATGGGACAAGGGGGTGTGAGAATCTCTGCAAGGTCCTTGCTGCCTCATTGACTCACTCATGAAAAGAAGGAAAGGCCCTGTGACGAAAGGCCAAGTATGGAGCTGCTGCATGGGCCAGGGATGGACATGGGTGCGGGTACAGTACCTCCCCCACTTGCAGTCTCTCCTCCTCCCCTGTGCTGTGGGTTTCCATCCCTCTGCATCCAGCTTCTATCCTGCCCTGGAGCCACAATACGGTCCAGTGTGCAAGAGCTGACCTTGGACCATTTGGGGGTTTTTTCCAGTTCTCCTGGATGAAGGCAGTTCAAGTCTGGGATCAAATCAGGCTGCTCCAGCCACCTCCAGCAGCATTTTCATCCATGTTTCAGGGCAATAAACTCTTAAAGAAGAGGGCCAGAGGTGCTGGCTTTCAATTCCAGGCACATCACTATTTGTCCCAGCTCCTGGTATCCTGAATCATACGAGAAGAAGCCACCGCACCTGCCCATCAAAGGGCTCCTTAAAGGAGTGGGACTTTTGCTTTCTTAGTAAAAATAACTCAAGTTTGAACTCCAGGAAGAAAAAAAAGATGGAAGGGAAAGAGAATGGGCTGAAACAAGAGGAAAAATACCAAGAAAGACTATTTGGAGAGCAAAAGGAAATTTAGGCATCAGCCATTAAGACAAAGATGGTGTGATGGGCCAAGTCATAGTGAAAGCTTGACAAGAGGTTAAAGGTTGGGTACAATCCTGTCCTCTTGTTAGGAGTAATTGGAGCGATGAATAGATTGGAGGATTAGGAGGAGGAGATGGAAATCATGCAAATCAGCCCTTTGGCCAGCAAAGCCAATAGCCCCGCTCAGCACAAAGTTTGGGTAAGTTACACACATAATTGCTCTAATTAAAGGTGTGCTCAGACAGCTCCATCCTAAATGCCACTCAGACAGCTCACAAAAAGCCTGTCACAGCAGAGCCCTTCAGAAGGGAAATTGTAGGCAAGGAGAAATGATAAAACGCACCAGGCCAGCCCGAAATTTGGGGTCTCATCATCAGTGATTCAAAGCTCAATGGAAGCCTGCGCTGGTGTGGTGGCCCCCCCATCCCACTACCCATGTTAACCTAAAAACACCCAGAGGGAACCGACTTGTCAGGGTGGGTTAGAGGGGCGACACATGCAGGCACACTGTGGTGCCACCTTATGGCCCAAAAGCCTGCCCCATCCTTACATCATCTTCCTCAGCCCACCCAGGAGATGCCTCCATGCCTGAGCTGCTTGAGCAGGGTCCTGCCCTGAGCCAGCATTTCATTTTAGGCTTACAAAGCCATCCCTGCTCCATCACCAAGGTAGAGCTCCCAATTCTGGGATGTCCCTGACCTGTCAGTGGCGTGCCACCCCCCCAACAGTCAATGCATCCACCTCTGCCTGCTAACAAACCCCCTCACAGGGGGATGTCAGGGGCAGCCCAAAGTCCCAGCCCCCCCGCACTGCCCACCTGAGCCACCCTCCATGTTCAGCAGGGAAACTCCTTGGCATCACAACTCAAAGAGGGCAGGGGATGCGGTGGCGAGGGTCATGAGCTGACAGCTCATCCTGCCAGGTGCTGCCGGCATGACAGATGGTCCAGGTGCCGCAGCCGGACTCTGAGAACTGGCTGCCTCGTCCCATCATGGCAGCAACCTGTAATTTCCGAGGCAACGTTTCCAGCCTGTACCCCACAAGTGATGGGAAGGGGGGGGCAGGAATGAAGGCAGAGCCGAGCAGGCAAACCAGATGGCTCTCTCGTTAAAGTGCAGCTGCGCCAAGGAGAGGTCGTAGCCGTAATGAATCGGGCTGAGTCCCCACTAATTAACACTGACAGGCGAAGTTCAGATGTGTCCACTGGTAAGGAATAAATCAATCCGCCAGAAATGGATATGGCCAATGAAGGATAGTTGAGTTTGTTCTTCTGCGTCCCAGAGGGCACGCAATTATCTCCATAACTTTCTAGTTAGGGTGCACTTGGGAAACACATCTTCCGATCCATAAATACCTTCCTTCCACAAATACATTACACTTTCAGGTGTCAAAAGCTAATTTTGCTCAGGAGCAAAACAGCACAGGATGGCATGAAACTGAAAGAAGAGCTTGTTGAAGCTCATGGTGCCATTCAACTCCTCTGTTCCCACCTCCTGTAGCATTTTGGCAAAGAAAAGCCTGTTGGATCGCAGTAATGTTCCTAGTGGGGATTCAGCTAGGAAACAGGGTGAATCTGGTTCAGTTTTCATGAGTTTGGGGAAAAGGACTGGGGTTTGAGTCCTGAGGCACACAGTGCTGGATCCTTACCCTGTATCATTTATAAGTCCCTTTTTAGGTAGTCAGCCTGCGAGTGGTGGTGTTGACACATCACATCCCTTGTGTCTCCCATCTGGGGAGGGGATCCTTCATTATGGACCTTACAAGGAGCCTCTAATCCCCTCCACATTCCTCCTTGCCCTTTCTTCCTCCTCCTCTGCAATCACACTCTCTCTCCGCCTCCCCAGGACCACAGCCCACCCAGGGCCCACTGGCCACAGGGCATCTGGCAAGTGAGGGGTCGCCCACCTTGCACCCCGCTGTCCTAGGAGCCATGGAAGAGCATTGACTGCAGCACTGGCTAAGCTGAGAGCAAACCTGTGCTGTAGGGATGCTAAACCTTCCCCTGCCTCAGCTTACCAACAAAAACACCTGCATTTTTAGAGGTGCACAGAGCCATTGGCACCTCGTGCTGCCCTACGAGCGGCTTCGGTGAAACGAGGCATTTGCTTTGTTCTTCCATCCTACCCTGTTATATAGGAGGATATCACTTCACATGTCTACTTTCCTCCTCTTTTTTCAGCAGACCCAGGCAAACTGAAAATGATGCTCTGGTCCCATTAAAAAACTGGTGGAGCCCAGTCCCTTGCTGAACCCAGAGGTTTTGAAACTAATTGCAGGAACAAACTTTTTTTTCCCCAAGGTCTCGAGAGATGCCTCTTGGTTTTTTGTTCTGAGAGATGGTGTCAAGGTTGGTGGCATCTCCGGGGCAAGTCCCCCAGGACTGCTGTTCTCCTGCTCTTCCTTGCTGCACACAACATTCACAAAAGAAAACTGACTCTGCTTTCCAGAACAGGGTTTGTTGTGCAGGTTTCTTTTCAGTATTTCCTTCATCACTGGCTGCTTCTCTGCTCCTAAGTCCTCCCAAGTTAACCAGAGCAGGGCTAGTGGTTTTTATAGCCTCTGTATGCAGGCAGGTGTTTAGATTGCAGCCTTGGGGCATCAAAGTTTGAGGTGGCAGTAAAAAAGAGGCATTATGCAGCAAAATCAGCTTTCACACAAGGAGGGACCAGCCCTTGCACATCTGCCTTCTAAGAGAAAGGGGTAACAAGAGAAAGAGGAAAAAAAAATGCAGGGAGGACCTCAAGCCCCCGACGTCCCCAAATCTAAGGCAAACCAAGCTGAAAGCTT
The DNA here is from genome assembly GCA_008921705.1 of Burhinus oedicnemus. Taxonomy (NCBI): domain Eukaryota; kingdom Metazoa; phylum Chordata; class Aves; order Charadriiformes; family Burhinidae; genus Burhinus; species Burhinus oedicnemus. The sequence goes on from VFFE01007090.1 coordinate 812,091, forward strand.
TGTGTCTGCATCCACTCGTGCCACTCAGCGAGAGTCTTTTGCAGCCCAGGGCAGCACAGGCACCACGTCTGGCAGCAGGGCTTGGTACCTTCCTTTGCCAAAGAGGGTCTCATATTTTAAGGTACGGGGTGGGGGGGAAATACAACCCTTACAACCCACAAACCAATAAGCTCAAGGGTGGTTTCTAAAAATAACCTGGTCTGCTTGCTGCCAGAGATGAGTGGCAAGCACACTGGGCAGCTGCTAATTAGTAAATGCCATCACCCAGCCTCATACTGTAAGGGGGCCATGTGATGGAGGGTCAGTCTGAGATGGTTTTCCAGGTTGGCACTCTAGGTGACATTTCACGAGCGCATTACTGAGGGGTTAAATAATTGGTAGGACTCCCCTTCGCCTTTAAAAGAGGATGCGCACCAGGATTGAATTCCCAGAGGACAATTAACACAGCTGCAATCCTTCAGAAAGGAGGGAGGAAAAGGGAAGCCGAGTGTTTTTAGTTAAGAGCTATAGATTTTTTACTCCTATAGTTGATGGAAAAAGTGGGGACAAAGGAAAGCACTGCACAGTTATGAAAACTGGAAAGGGTTTTTTTTTTTATTGAATCGAATTATTTACGTTTGGCAAAGAGGGGCCACAATAAACCAGCATAGCACAGAATACCTTTCCATATTATATAGAGCTGTTAAAGGGAAATGTTTCAGCACTATTTAAATATTATCTAATTTCCAATAAAAAACAGACAAAATCAATACAGCCTCGGGATGAGTTTATATTTCACCAGGTGGCAGTTTTTAAAAGAGAGCTGGTCCATCAGCAACAGCTTGCCTGGCTCTGCTCATGCAATTGCATCTGCAAAAGTTTTTTGGGGGGGGCTGCAAAGCATTACCACCCCACACGCACAACACGCACAGAGAGGTGCATCTTCATGGGCGTTAATCCTGTGGTCTGACCCCTTTGCTCAGCCACATAACTGGGCAGCGTTGTCACATGGAAGGGGGGGGAGCACTGGAAATATAAACGTGGGGACGTTTTAGCGATAGGTTGGCTGTTTGCGAGGTGGCACCTGGCTCCGAGAGAGGAGATTAAACCTCCCGCCCTACGCTGCCGGCCAGGGATGGTGCCCTGGGGGAACAGGCAAAGCATCGCCCGGGAGAGTCTCTGTCACGCCACCGTCCCTCTAAGGTAGGCTTGGGCAGCCGATGTTTTATCTTGCAGCATGGTGGTATTGCCATTCCACCTGCTCACCTCCTGGTCCCCCGGCTGTGGGCACAGACTCCCCTCCCCATGGCCACAGTGTGCCGACGAGGACACAGCCATTGCCCCATTGCAGGGAGCTCCGCCACTCAGCCAGCTCATTTTAATTATTTTGGGGGGTAAAGGGGGGGTGTGTGTGTGCAAGATTTAAATCAGTCAGGCATTGCCATCCATGCTTGAGAGCAGCTGGAGGAGGCAGTGCTGTGGGCTGCCAGCCCTCAGGCTCTTTCACCGCACTGGAAATTTCCCTGGAAAAAAAAAAAAACAACAAAAAAAACCCCCAAACTATTCCCCGCTGCCGGAGGGCAGCTGTAAATCACAGCGGTGACACCAGGAGCTCTTGGCACAGGCACATCTGGACTCACCGGACTTTTTAAGGCAGGCTTACAGTTTTTTTGAACTGTCAGGGCAAGTTACTATGGGCTGAAGTCTCCCCAGTGTGAGGACTAAGTTGTTATGCGGCAGCTTAACTTGGGGAACAAGCTCACGCTGAAGTCATTTTGCTTCTGTGTATCATGCTCTTTCATGTGCCAGGAATGAGTTTTCCTCATAATGTGAAGCCAATGCAGACAATTTAAGTCATTATTAATAGATACACTTGATCTGAGGAAGTAAAATGCTTAATGTTTTGTTAAATGAGGTGTACTCTGCAAACAGTTGTATGCAGGGAGAAGGTTAAGATGCTAGCCCCGCATTAGAGATTAATGAGTGCGAGGTTACTGCTAATGAAGTGCTCATCCTCACCAACGTCTGGGGCTCAGGTCTATTGAAGAACATCTCTACTGAAGTAAAGACACACAAGGGTGATCCCAGGTTTAATTGGTTGCAGGATCAGTCCCTTGGATCCTCAGAGTCTCGAGGTGTGGGGACTGGGATGCTGGGAGGACAGGTGATGTGCCCAAGGCCATGCAGCACAGCAGTGGCAGAGCAGAGGGTAGGGCTGCAGGGTCCCAGCCTTCCTCCAGTGCCCAAAATTGCTGCCCAAAGGTGACAGGTAGTTTATTAGCTGTTGAAACCCCCTGTTTTCCTTCTAAACCCAACCAGGGACTTCTCTCCCTCTCCTGGCCAGGCCCAGGATGTTCCGCAGGTGTCCTGGCTGCCAGCTCCTCTCTGCAGTAAATCACTCCTGCCTGTACGACAGCGCTTCCCTTAAAAACACAGGAATATTGTTTCAGCCTGACATCACTTTCCACTCATCAGTGGAAAAAACACTTGACTCGGCTGGCAGGAGCTCAGGCATTTATATGTGCCACTCAGCTACAAGAGGATTTTTTCTTCCTACTCTTGCTGTCCCTGGCTATTTTTAACCCCCTCCGTCAGTGATGCTGTTAATCCTGTCATTACCGTGACCGAAGAAGTGAGTGTTATATACAAATAGACACTGCTTAAAAGGCTCATGAGAAGGGGTCACAGGGTATTTCAACACACTCTCAACAACAGTTTAATGCCACACTCACACACACCCCCCTTGCAAAATTAGCCCACGTCGGGTCGAGAAAGTCTAGACTTCCTGCTAAATATACCTGGCTGCCAGTACAGAAGGTGGTCTGTGCCGCGGGAAGGCGATCCCCTTGGTGCAAGCGAGGGCACGTGAAGCCAGGCTTCCTCCATGCCACCGCAAACATATTTCAGGATTGCTAATGAGCAGAGAGGGAAAGAGAGCCAGGGCTGAGAAAACGTGACCCAGGACAAGTCCCTGGGGAAAACAATCCCAGCCTGTGCCGCTCCCCTGGTCTCCAAACCTTCTCCTGCACCGGCTAAGGGACCCCAGGGGATAACAAGACTATTTTTCATACCAAAACAATGCTTTTAGCAGGTGGTTTAGTTGATACCGGAAGGGTGAAGGAGCACAGAAAGGCTGGAGGGAGCAGAATAGCAACAAGTGGTAAAAGAGAGACAGGCGATGGGATTTGGAGGTTCAAACCAACCAAGCAGTTGTGGAGAGACACCCAGATGGGAATGCCAACGTTGAGTTCAGGGGAAGAAAGAAAACGAGAAAGGCTACATAGGTTGACCTCAAATTAGCTCTCACTGCAGCTGCTTGTGAACAGGGACCTCAAGGCAGGGGGTCCTTTACACAAGGGATTAATTTACACAAGGACTCCAAGCCAGACCACCCCAGCTCAGTGCAACCCCATCCTGGATGGACGCACTGTGGGTTTTTTGTGGCTCCATGCTCTTCCCATGGTGTCTGGGGCCAGACAGCTGGATGTGTCTGCAGCTGTGTTGAGGAAACCCGCAAAGAAGCCTCAGATGGCTCTTGCAATACAGGTGTGTTGGCCCAGGGGTGGCACAAAGATGCTCATGGTCACCTGCAGGAGCCTAGCAAGGTCCCCACTTGCAGAGGGCTACAGAGTTGACTCAACATAGGTGGAACCACGAAGTGTTTCAGCAATCCCTCCATGTCTGCTTGCTTTGATATAGTTTAACATCTTCCCAAGATCTGCTTTGATCATCTTTATTCCCCAGGGAGGTGGGGTGGAAGGGCTAGGGGGGGCGGAGGGGGGAGGGGTGTCAGCCAGAGCCTCAGGCTGGTGGCGAAGCCACTGAATCATGAGATGACGAGGTCTATTCTTGTCCCCACCACAGACTTCTCCCGTGACCTTGAGGAAAAGAGCCACAAGCCTCAGGGCAGCAGGAACCAGGGACGATCTGCTGGCATCCGTCCCTGTGCTTAAATGGCAGCAGAGGCTGGGTGCTTTCTCTCGCCTATACAAGGCATCAGCGGGGAGAGTGGCTCCCCCTGCCAAAGCCCCAGGAGGTTTTGTACCTCACTGGCCTTTGCCAAGTGCTTTGCATCCCTGCAGGGACATGCCAGTCTGCATCGTGTTGGCCACTAATGTGATGCTCAGATTTTTCCATAAAGCAGCCACGAGACTGGAAACAGGTATGAGTGCCTTAAAAAAAAAACAAATACACTGCTAGGCAGAGAAAAAATCCACTCTCTCAGAGCACACAGATAATGTTATATGGGGTCGCACAGACAGGAGCTGACTAAATTTCTTTTTTTTTTTTTTACCCCCTAAATGCTAGGCACTGTTTTCCTCCCAGCCTAAACACCCGTGTCCCAATCTGCTGCCTGCAATTAAACCAACAATTTAATCCAAGAGGTGCTGCCACAACACAGCCCAGTGACCGTTTGACCCTCATTGTATCGTGTGCCCGTTATCATCTGACCCCGCTGGAGTTATAAATACAACAACAATAGAGCCTTAACTGGATTATAATTAGACAATGAGCCCAGGAGGATGGAAACAATGAACTATAAAAGCCTGTCTATCCTCCCAGCTAGGACCTACACACACGGGAAGCACTGGAATGGGCGAGTTACCGGGACCTGTAACAGAAAAGCTACAGATTTCCCCCAAATTGGACTCAGAGCTTCTTCTAACAGCTCATGCTCCCACCACCAAGTATTACACAGCTCTGGTCACAGGAGACCTGAGAAGCCTCGAGGTCCTGACTGACCGATACTATCAAGATGTCAACCTGTTTTTTGAGATCAATGAAAATGAGCTGGAGTGGCAGGTGAAAAGCCAATCATCTTATGGACTCTCAGGTACTTTTCCTTTAAAGGCCAGTCCAGAAAAACTGAAAAAAAAAAAAGGTATTTACTAACCCTAAATAAGAGAGGTGCAGTGCATTTAAGTGCCTAACACTGCTTTTATAGAGGCTGTTCTGAGGTGGCTGGTTTCTGGTTAGCTGATTGTGCCCTGCAGCCCTAGCCATAAATATTCAGCACTTTCTTTTATTATTTTCTTCTCTTTTGCACATACTAACCCACCGGAGGGGCAAGGAAGTGTAAAAAGTGCATGTCCACATCGTTTTTCCAGATTGTGATGGGGCATTCCGTGACTTAGGCATGCTTGCAAGAGGGCTTGCAGCCCAAATTCCCCATGCAGGGGCTCAGAAGGAGCAGCCTGGTCCTATCTGGCAGGAATAAGATGCTCCCAGGGTAGCAGTACCTGGTTCCCCCCAACTCCAGATGGTCCCTGTGGTCCCAGATTCTCCCCAGGCACCGTGCATCTACAGATAATCCCGGAATGTCCTTTCGTTTGCTCCAGCCAAATCCAAGCCTAACTCATCCTATGTTCAGCCTGGTGCAGGTGGGAAATTTGCGAGCTGCCTTTTAGCTCCTGCCAGCAAGGTCTTGCACACAGGGTCTCCTGTGCAGCTGGTTGTGGGCAGGGTATTGGTTTACCCAGCTTGTGCCATATGAAATCCTGCTCCCGGATGTGCACACACTGGGGGAGTTTTGCTTCCCCTCTTGCCAACAGCGCTCAGAGCAGCCACCAGCTGTAACCAGGCTCTTTGAAATACCTAAAGATGCCCAGGGAGCTAAAAGAAAAATAGCAAAAGCAGTGTCTTGATCTGGTTTATTCGCGAGGCTGGTGCACAGGGGACGGGAACCCAGCGGGTCAGCCCCAGGCATCAGCCCTGCTCCCTCCTCCCCCGCAGGGCTGTGGTCGCTGGAGTACAAGCAGGAGCTGACCACCCCGCTGTGCCTCGCCGCCCGCTGGGGTCACGCCGCCTGCCTGCGCCATCTCCTCCGCCGACGGGCCGACCCTGACCTGGCGCCGGGAGGGCGCGGGCCCCTTCACGAAGCCTGCCTAGGGGGGCACACCGACTGCGTCGAGCTGCTGCTGGAGCACAAGGCTGATCCCAACCTGCGGAGCGACGAGGGCTTGGCCCCGCTGCACCTCTGTACCACCCAAGACTCGCTGGGGTAAGAAGAGGGTCCCCCATCAGCATCCCACCACTGATAACCTTGCCTCACATCCCTTGCGTGCAGACCTCAGCACTTTTGCTTCTGTGGGGTGCAAAAAAGATACCACGATCCCTGGCAAGGATTCCCACATGCTCCCACATCTTCCGACTGTATCAGCTGCTGTGGCACACTCAGCATATACAAAAAGGGACATTTTGGCGCCAGGCACATTGCACGGCCTGGGTCTCCTTCCCCTGGGCAGGAGCAGCCCAGCCCAGCTCCACATGTTTTTCCTTCCTCCTTTTTTTTGATGACTTATCCTAAAATTGCTATGTCCCACATCCAAAGTCCAGCACGCTTTCCCGCAGGAGATGCTGAGAATGGGTCCAGTCATGGGGCACATAAATCATCCCAACCTCCTGCACTCCTCAGCCCATGCTGACCCCATCCACAAGGGATGTCAGTGCCGGTCAGGGCTCCTGCTCCTCCTAAAATCCCAGCCCCAGGGCCATAATGAAGGGATGAGGTCTGCAGGATGGGGAGCGATCCTCCCACCTTGCCCCCACCCCCCACGCAAGCCACATATGGGTCCACCTTGGTTTATAGTCAGAGCTAAGGCTTGGCCACATGTGTCTGCTCCCTTCCCACCCTGGATCAGCATCACACAGAGGTGAGCATAAACATTGCCTTGAAAAAATAAGCTTTTCATGCACATAGGTATGTCTCAGTAAGACTTTAAGTGCCTGAATCATTAGACCCAAGGAAATGGGGTTTTGGCATTTTGGGTTTTGTTTGGGTTTTTTGTTTTGTGTTTTGTTTTTTTTTCATAAAGCCCCTTGATATCCCGATGAAATTGCTTAGGGCTGTAGCGAATGTCATCACCTGCCAGCTTCTGTGAAAAGCCGCTCTGGCATCAATCCTCTCCCCTTTAGGCAGACAGTAAGCTTAGCTAGGAGTAGGTGGTAAAGGCAAGGTTCCCAGTATGGATCCAATGTATCGTGGGCCAGGTGTAAGGGAAAGAGCTCTGCAAAAGAATAGCAGCTAGAGAGGAAAAGGTTTGCAGGTGTAAATGTCTCGAGCCCAGCTTATAAATAACAGTCTCTAAAAGATGGCAAAAAAATCAAGTATTAATCAAATTTTGGTTCAGCCAGAAATCTAGGGATTAATCAAATGCACCCTTGGTGCAAAGAGAGTTGAAAGGAGCGGAATGGGTAAGGGAGGATGCTACAAGCAGCCGCCATCATTAATAAGGACCTGGTTTTGATTCCTTCACCTGAGCTCCCTTTTGACCTTAAAGCCTTCAGTCTCTAAACCCCAAGCCATCCTAAAAGCCCTGGAGAGGTATTTTAGGCTTCACTGACTCACTCTCCCCCCACAGAGATGGGGCACAGAAACCAACCTGGTGCATGGAGAGGACCCCATGGCCCAGAGGTCTAGCTGTCCTGTTTTTGGCCAAGTGTTTCCCAGCTTGGGAAAAAAAAAAAAATATGAAAAGTGAGCTGTTGTCACCAATTTACATGTTATTTTCCCCAGAAGGATGGAGAGGGATGGCAGGTGAGCCAGCAAACTGCAACGTGGGGATCAGACAGACGCAATGTGGAAACAGCTGAGTTATAAGCCCTTGAATATTGGGGCTTTATAATGGAAATGCTGAGAGACCCTTAACTACGTTACCTGGCGCTACAGGGGCTTCTACAATAACTAAGCCAACTCCCTTGAAAGATCAAAAATTAATAGACATTTCAGACAGGTTTTGAGGTTTCGACCACTGCTTTTCAATCGCAAAGACTTTGCTAAAGTTAGAGACTGAGGAGGTCAAGCTTTAGGTAACACAAACATTTCTTCTTTGATTAGGGGGAGACTACTTTACCTTGCTTTTTTTATTTTTTTTAATTTTTTTTTTTTATTGAGTAGTAGATTTTAGGTCATCCTTAATTTTTTACTGACAATAAAGAGCAGGTCATTGACCTACATAGAGAGCTATTTTATTTTTCTCCCTCTCGATAACAATGGCCAGAACACCTATGTGCCGGGTTCTTCTGTATTCCTATATACTCGGCAATTCACCATGGGGGCAGGACTTAAAACCTTTGAGCCTCTCAGTGACTGGGATAAAAAAAAATTATCTGGGCTTCCTTCCAGCCATTTGAGCTTCAGAATCCATGAGATTTCAACAAAAAGGATATCAGAGCTTTAATCTAGGAGCTTTTTGAAGAGATGGGAAAAAAAAAAGTTCCAGTAAAGTTCAGTCTTACCTTCTTCACTTTAGGAGCTGTTCATGCCAACGTCGGCCTATTTAGTAGAGTTCCTCTCCTTGACCTCTTTTTTACAGCAGAGATAATTAACATGGTGGGGTAAGATGAGTCTCTAAATTCACTGCACTCTCTCCCTGGCGCTCTCCTGTTTCCCTCCTAAAGCTGGGATGATTAAAGGAGTCTGCCTTTATTGGCACCCCGAAAAAAAATAAAATAAAAATAATTGAGGGGGAGAGGAAGAGTTTCAACTCTCCCGGTGGTGCTAGTGGGAAGAGCAGGCGCGGGGCGGTGGGAAGGCGCATCGCAGGGATGCAGGATGTAGCCCCCGCCTCCCATTGTGGTACCCACAGCAGAAGGGATGGCAGATGCTACCACGTTTGTAGAGTCCTTCAGATCTGCAAGTCAGAAAAAACTCTCTGAAGATGTCAGGTTTCCTATGCAACCAGGGAGAACCTACATGGAGAGAAATCCCCCAGGGCTTGCCTTCCCCAGCCTTCCATGTAGGGGAAAAAGGCTTAGTCAAGCTAAGGGATGAGAAAAGAAGATGTCACCCCGCCTCTGTGCAGCTTAGACTTATGGCTGAGTGATGTCCCTGCATTCACTTCTTCAAGCTTTCTCTGCACCCTGGGAGCTGAAACCAGAGTTATCTTCTGGCTCCCACCCTCCAGCTCTGAGGGATGGGAGATGAACGGTGAGATGAGTCAGTGCAGGAGGAGACTCAGTGTCCAAGGGGCTCTGTGCAAGAAATGATGGAGTAGGGAGTGAGTGCAAGAGCAGCCAGCTCGGGTAGACAGGGCAGGTTTTGCTTACGGAGTGATAGATGAGGATAGCTCATCATGGGAGGAATTAGCAGAAAACAGGAGAAAAACAGGAAGACAGGTACCTAAAAAGGCAATGTTATCAAGACAGCAAGGCTCCCAAATGCCAAGGAGATGGACATTAACCCACCGTTGGTGGATCCAGCCCCATGGCACCCTCTGACTATTCCGGCATCGGCCTGCACATGCTGTCCTTTTGGCTGTGGGAAGGAAGCATTACTACAAATAAAAAAACCCACGGATTTTAAAAGCCAGCATTTAGCATCATCTAGTGCTAAACCTCATCCTCCACTCCATTTCACATTGCTAAAATGCAAAACTCGGAGCATTTGGAGCCATCGTTTTGGAAACTTGTCCCCCCCCACCAAGGAAGACCAGCTTCTTCAAAGGTCCTGAGCAAGAAATAAAGAGCCCAAAAGCAGACACAGAGCACAACCCAAGGCCTGACCCTGCTCTTTGGAGAAGCAGCTCCACGAGTTGGTCTGCCAAAATGAGGGTTCATACAGCTGTGTATCCACAGCTCATGAAGCTTTGGCAAAGAGACAGTGCAGAGACTGATGCTCCTGGGCTGGCCTTCACCCTGCAGCGATGGAGTGGTCCCCACACCAGCATGACCAGCCCCGCCATGACCAGCCCTCGGCACTAGAATTGCCATGGTTCACCAGTGAGCTTGTGGTGCCCAAAAAGATTTTCATCTTTTAAAGAAAAACAGGCTTCCTTCATCCTTCTTTTAGGAAATTAATAAGAGTAATCTTTGCATTCAGAGCCAATCTTGGGGAAAGCTGTTTGCAAGCAGGATCGATCACAGATTGATCAGAAGATGGTCATTCAGATGCCATGAAAAACAACCAAGCGAAGGACAGGAAAGCCTCACTCTGGCCCCAGGGAGGGGATCAAAAAAACAAACAGGAGATTTTTCCTTAAGAGAACTGAGGGCCTGAGCAGCTTTTGGGGACAGGAATTTTCCTCCAGACTCTCACGCCCCAACCTCCTGCTCCTCCTGCTGGTTATTCATCGCATCCCATTTCAAACTAAATCCCACTTTCCCAGCCTGGGCATTTTTTATCCCAAACCGAGCAGCATCCCACTGGGATGCTGGGAGCTGTGGCCAGTGGTAGCTGTCCTGGCAGTGAGACACCAGAGAAGGGCGATGGGCACATCCTGACCAATGTAGCACTGACATCTGGCCCAACAATATTGACGGGTGAAGAAGAAAAATAAAACCCAAATAACTTTATCCCATTTATTTGCGCCAGGACCCCAGTGCAAGGTGAACCTGTAGTACTAACACCAGTTACCACAAATTAGTGCAACTTTGACCAATTAAGTGATTTGCCCAAGCGAGGAGACATTCCAGTATGTTACTCATCACCTGCAAATGAATTAGAAAGAGTTTGGAAGTGAGCATAAGCTAGTCAAAATTAGGCTTAGTTGTGTGCCATGGTGGCTCTTTGAGGGCTTGCTCCAGGGGTATCACTGCCACCAGTGAGCTGCTCAGCCAGGTCAATGGTACCAGGCTGGATGGAAAACAAACTGGTTTGCTTTGCTACCCTGTATCTGAATTTCTGCTGAACTAAACCTATGACTTCTTGCAATATTCCCAGGAAATTGGAGAGAAACCCTCAAAAAGTAGCAAGTGTTAGCCGACCCTTATTTAATAGGATTTTAGTCTAATCTGATGGTGAACAACAGGGCGTTAATAAAAAAACAAGAAGCCAGAAATGCTAACAAAGTGTTAGAGCATGCGAGTTCATCAGCGGAGATTAGAAGCTAAAATAAGAGCATATAGCCACCAAACATGAGCGGCATCTACCCAGCACCTGCTGATGCCCCATACATCCAAACATGAGGTGCATGCTCCCCACGGGGGCCCACCATTTCCATTAACTGGAGGGGATCACTCCTTATTTATAGCTCCTCACTAACATTCCCTCCCCAAGGGAGGATTATCCAGGGGGAAAATTCAATATAAACCAACTTGGGTTTCTTACAACAAGTTAGCCATTGAACTTGGTAACAAATAAGAATCACCCTTCAGCAAAATAGCGTCTGGGAAGGGTAGTGTTTCCACCCTGGTATCTCTAGAAGAATATTTGGGAAGTCTAGCAGGAGGCCAAGAGGAATTGAGCTCCCTGTATTGAACTCCAATCCTGCTCTCAGTAAGGGAAAACCCCATGGCAGAGCGAGGATGCTGGGCTGGAGGGGCTGGGCACAGCTCTTGGCTTTGCCAGGCAACCCGTGATGTACCACCCTTTACCTGGAAATAAAGGGCAGGGGAATATTCCCTCTCTCTTGCCTATGCAGGTTTGAACCTTCAGCCCAGGCGCTCTCAATACACAGCGCTTGCCAAAACAAGTGCAGTGCTTGTGCTCGGGGTCTCTAGGTATAGCCACCTCTTTGCCTGGGAAGGAGCAGAGATGCTTTAACCATGATCTATAAAAAGAAGAACAAAAGGGATTTTTCTCCTGGACTAGGCTGCTGCATGTTCTGCAACCAAGTCAGAAATATATTTTTTTCCATTTTTCCCTGCAAAACCATCCCTTGGTTTGCCCCGAATACGTTATTTTAGGGTGCCAGAGCTAACTGTGACATTAGGATTAAGCTAATGTGGAGAGGTCCCAAGACAGTCATTACAATTAGGGTTACAAATTCCCTGCAGCCAAGGACGGACAAGGCTGGTAAACATGACCAAGTGGCAGTGTGATTTGCTCCAGCAACTGACCCTCTCCAACAAAGTTTTACTGACCAGCAGCAGATAGCAAGTGCCAAAAAAAACTTCAGCAAGACAAGCCATTGCTTGAGAAAGAGATTCAACATGTTTTACAGAATCACGGAATTTTCAGAGTTGGAAGGGACCTCCAGAGATCATCTAGTCCAACTCCCCTGCTGATGCAGGAATGCCTACAGCATATTACTCAGGACTGCATCCAGGTGGGTCTTGAAAATCTCCAGAGAAGGGGACTCCACAACCCCCCTGGGCAGCCTGTTCCAGTGCTCTGTCACCCTCACCATAAAGAAGTTTTTTCTTGTGTTTGAATGGAACTTCCTATGTTCCAACTTGTGCTCATCGCCCCTCGTCCTGTCGCTGGGAACCACTGAAAAGAGTCTAGCTCCATCCTCCTTCAACCCACCCAAGAGTAAAAAGGAAATTGTAAAATAAGGATCTGAGGATTTTGGGGCTGACACAACCCTACACTCAGTCAGCTCACTTGCAATTGCATCCCCAGCAGAGAGTATCTGCAGTGGATGCCTCCAGTGAGGTCCAGTGTGGGCTGGCAGCATCTGGGAGCATTAGACCTGCAAAGGCTGGAGAAATAGCCTGTCCCCACAGATGCTGCAGGATTTTTTCCTGGCAAACTCAAGCTTGATACTGTCGTGGATGAAGTGATACACTTCACTCAATAGAGAGAAGTAGCAATACATTTATTGATATAAAACAGGGATTTAACAAAGTTTGATGGCAAATGTGACAGTGTTTTAACAAGACTTGAGATGGCAAGGCACACTTATTTACTACATAGAGGACAGGGTCAGACAGAACTGTCAGGTTCCCGTTGAGTCATGACGTTCAGAAAGGACCTCCTTGCTTTCTAAACTCCTTCTCAGAGAGGAGTCTAGATGCAGCTGAATCCAGTCCTAGTCCCAGACTTGGTCAATGGTTTATGTCTAAAGGATTATATATGTGCAATCAATCCTTTCCATCACTTAGCTAAGATTTCAAAGTTCAGCTATTAGTCACTTACTGAGGGTCTGTTGCAGCAAGGAATTTCTGAACCTTGAGAAGTAATCTTGAGAGGTGTCCCTGCTCAAGGGGAGATCTGGTGGGCAGCCCGCTGCCATTCAGGAGAGCTCAAAGGGCTCTTGGGCTGTTCACTATTTATGGGTGTAAGATGATTGACCTATAGTCATATTTGCATATTGACCACAGTACTAACATTGCTCGAGTTAGCTATTGTGTTATCTGTCTCCCAGAAACCACATTGAGCCAGGTGCAGTCATCACGACTACAAGCACCCATTATGACCATCACAGGTGGTTATCACTTGGGCAGGGTTACAGGAGATAAAGGTCAAGTTTCACCTGGAGGGAGCACACCGTCACAGGTACACATGGGAAAAGCAGCCCAAGGAGGTGTTTGCAGATCCTGCACCACCAAGGACAGTGAATGTCTCACCAGCTCCTATCAAATCTTGGGGAAGGTGATGCTGCAGGTCAAAGATTCAAGCAGATTATTATTATTACTATTTTCTTATTATTGTTTTCCCCACGTATGTTAACGTTCACCAGGGCCAGGAAAAAACAACAATGCCCTGGCACCATCCTTCCTCCCTGGGGCTCCTCTTTTTCCCCACCCCTCCTGCTGAAGAGATCAGGCTGGAACTCTGCTCCCCCACAGCTCCCCCTCATTTTGCTTCTATAACAGCCCAGAACCTCTCTTAGGGCTCTGGGTGATACCTGAGCTAAAAGAAAAGCTTATTAGAGGAAAATAAAACAGGCGCGGGGGGGTTAAAGGTTGATACATCTCCCTAGACTCCAGCCAGCCACTGCTGACACTTCCTGAAGGACCATTCTTCCCACCTCCCTGGCAGCATCTCTTAGGAAACACGAGCTCGCCACCTTTTCAAGCTCTTGCTTGGACAGCATGTGGGTCTGTCTCCCGCTCCAAAAAATAACCCCTCCATGCCACAGCGGTGAGCTCAACGCCATGTGCTAACCTGGCTGCCGACAGCCCTGACTGGGCAGTGACATTGAGCCACGCTGGCCCCGGCAGCTCCCGGCGGGAGATGGAGTAGTCGCTTTGATTCATTTAGACTGGCTGATCACATCCGTTTACTCACATACACACATTAAAAAATAAAAACCATCAGGGCATACCAGGCATCTTTAGCCCCTGTCTGTTGTCAGAAGGATGCAGGTGAAAAGCTCTGATGGGAGCCAATCTCCCTGCTCCACAGCAGCCACGACCCCTCTTCACAACCATGCACCGTGATGTCAGAGGGAAGGAGAGATGAGAGCAGTGATTTGGGATGGGAAGGATTGCTTACTTTGATTTATTCCTCCTGGGAACTGCAGGTGCTGCTGCTGCATCATCACTGGGTGCCAAACAAGGCAGCAAAACTCATTTCTGCAGACTTTAACAATCTGCAAAGGTGTTTCTTTTCAGGACAGGTGGAAAACACGATCCTTTAGTCCTCTCTGGCGTGGGACTCCAACACAGGCATTTGAGTTCCTTAAAGGGAGAAAAGGAATCCAGTTTTATATCCAAGGAAACCCACACCAAGCTCTTCTGTTGCATAGAGGCGTTACTAAGGGTTTCCCTCCATGTCAGCTCAGTCCCAGCACAGATTAAGGAGGAGGCAGTGTTTTAGGATGTTTTCAGCTGAGAAGCTCTGTGGATGTCAGCCAAGGGGTGGGATTGTATAGTTTGTCTCCATAACACCCCAGGGCTGCACCCATGCCAGGAGGTGAAACTGCAACTGACAGATTGATGTCATGAAGGGGCCCATCACCCTAAGATCGATGGCATGAAGTGGCCCATCACCCTATGTGTCCTCATCATGGCTAGATGGATCCCACAATCCTCACCGGCCAGGACAGACCCAGCAGGCATGGCTAACCACAGACACCTCTCCCAGTGCTGCCTGACAATCAGTACATCTGGGACAAGGGTCACCATTCTCTGGTGGGTCTAGGATGGTGGGACCCTGGTGGGTCAAGGATGGTCAAGGTAGTCAAGGATGGTCAGGGATGACCATTCATGAATGAGGTTGGTCAAGAGCAAGAGGGAGACATTGCCCAAACCACCATCACCACTACTGCCATGGTGGGCACAAAGGCAGTCACCCTCCCCAGCCTCTGCTGCTCCCTCCCAAAATTCTTGAGTGCCACGACTCCCATGGCAGCCCAGCTCCAGCCTGATGCCCATCCTCACCGCACTCTGCCTCCCACCCCATCATCCCCTGTGGCTCCCACTCCAGCCCATGCTCCCAAAACCCATGTGGGTGGTGCACTCCCCAGCCTCCCCAACTCTTTGCAGATGTGCCAAGCTCCTGCTGAGACACGGGGCCACCGTTGACCTGCCCAGCGAGGACACGGGGGAGACAGCACTGCATGTGGCAGCCAGGCACTGCCTCTGCGACCATGCTCGTCTCTACCTGCGGCATGGGGCGTGTGTCGACGCACGCAGTGCACGGGAGGAGACAGCCCTTGGCATCCTCTGTGGGCAGGCGCCGGGCACTGGTGAGGGCTGCCTGCAGCTTTGCCGGCTTCTGGCTGCCCACGGCGCTGACATCGATGCCCGGGATGAGACACGGAGGAGCCCCTTGCACAAGGCGTGCAGGGCTGCCAATGCCAGCCTGGCGTGCTTCCTCCTCCGGCGTGGGGCCGACGTCAACGCCATCGACTACAATGGCATCTCCCCGCTGGGCTGTGCGCTGCAGAGCGCTGCCTTCAAGAGGGAGCTGCGGCCCCACCTCGCTGTCCAGCTGCTGCTCAACCACGGTTCCCAGAAGATATGGCCCCCTGCCTTCGTCAAGGTACTGACCCCAAAACAGCCCCTACACATCCCCTCGCACCTGGGATTTTGCAATTGTGTTTGGGGTGCTTTGGGAAGTAAAAAGCCAGGTGGCTGGGAGGGTTTGGGAGAGCCTCCCAATCTGGGCAGGGAGAGGGGACCGTGGCATCGGGGTTGGTGATGCTTCTGGGAATGATGGAAACGAAAACACCCACACAAGGTGGCAATGGGGAAGAGCAGGCAGGGAGAAGGGTAGGATGGAGCCGGCATGGATGTCGGGGACTGACAAGGAGGATTTTTTTCCTGCCTGGGGATGTCAGAGACGGGCTTGGTACATCAGCCGTCAGTGCAGCTGCCTTATGGCTCTGCGTTTCATTGATTTTACATCAAACAATAAAGGAAATATTATCCTGGCTTGTCACGCACAAGCCAAAAATTTAAATAAGAAGCAAGGGCTGCATCAGAGGAAGAAGTGCCACAGCAAGGCAGGTCTTCCCACTACTTCACAGATGGAGAAAGATCTCCAAAGCATGCCAGGACAAACCCTATGCCTGCCTCATACCAACACAGGACCATCCCAGCCTGGACCACAGTGGGGTGGGATGAGCCTCGGCTGCAGCAGCATGTGGATGGTCTGTCTCTCTGGGACATGCATCTCCATCTGAACCCCTCCCTGTTGCCTGCAACTAGGTGCTGAAGTCCTGTGCGGCTGTGCCAGAGATCATAGAAGTCCTTTTCAATTCCTACTCACAAATCCCTGTCTCTGAGAAGTGGGCCGAGGCTGTGCCGGAGGAGGTGTTTCAGGTGAGACAGCGCAGGCAGTTTGGCAGGGACGGCTGAGCCCCAAAGAGGGGGTTTTACCTACTGAGCATTTTTTTTTTCCCATCCAAACTTCACTTGGGTGGGGGAAAAAAAAAAGAGGCATAGTCCTCAGAGCACCGCTGCACACCTGATTCATCTCAGCAGCTTTGCATCCCTTTAGATCCATCAACACCAAACCCCCCATTCCTGCCCCTGGCCTGCAATCCCAGCATCTGGAAGGAACCCTGGAGCCAGACCACTGCCCAGCAGGAGCCCACACCAGAAATTTTGGTTTTAAAAAGCTTGTCCCCAGCTGTGCAACAGGTACAGCCAACCTGCTCTTGAACAATCTCGGATGGCTGCCTTGCCCCCGCAGGTCTTTTGTTAGCTTGGCTGCAAGGGAGGACAGCTGCCGAAATGCAAATAAAGCTCTCCAGCACATTCTAGGGGATGGGAGAAATGATTTTTATTTCCAGCTGGGGAAAGGCTGAGGCTGCACAGACTGATCCTGCTTTGTTTCCCTGTCTTAGAAACAAGCAGGTCTCATCTACGTCAGCTCTAAGGTTTTCTGCAGGGATGCTGATGCCACTGGACATGAAACCATCATCCCCAGACACTGTCTGTGGTGAGGCTGGGCTTCTTCACACGTTCTTCCACAGGAGAATTCCTTATTCAGACTTTGCTAGCAGGAGCAGCGGTTGTGCACAGATCCCTAAACCACAGGCAAACATCACTGATAGATTTCTTACCTCCTCCCCTTAGATATTTATCTCAGAAGTATCTCTGGCTTGTTTGGCTTAATCAGGAGAAAAATAAATAAAAGCAACTGATGCTCATGGTTTTCTTCTCCCCCTCTCTCTTTGCAGCAGCACCAGCTATTCTATGAGTCCTTTTTCCGGCTGGCGGGCACAGTCCGGTCCCTGCAACATTTATGCCGCTCCACCATTCGGAAAAAGTTTGGCAGCAAATGCCACTGCCTTATTCCCTTGCTGCCTGTGCCCAAGCCTTTGCATGATTACCTGCTGCTAGAGCCCGAAGGAGTCGTGCTTTGAAGGGCCGAGAGGAGCCGACCGAGATATGCCGTCCAGCCCTCCCTTACCTCATCATCCCTCGGTGTAGCGCTGCAGCATCCATTTCTGTCAGCTGAGCGAAGGAGCACCGGTTTTCATGATAGATGGTTGTTTTTCAGGGATTTATAACATAACTAAAATGTGCTTTCGGCTGTAACTTTGTATAGATTTTTTTCTAATTGTGTTTTAAATAGATTATTAAAAGTAATAAAATGATTAGTAGCTGTTACAAGCATGCTGCAGATATGAATAATATTCATTACAAAGGATCTCTACAAAGCAGCAGAGCTCCTCAGGTGTGCAAAGGCAAGCACACACAGCAGATGACTAAAATCAGCCCACGTGGGCATCAAATCCCTTTGGATAGATCTCCCCCGTGAGTGGCACAAACAGAATTGGGACCAGAGGCGCATTGTGGAAGCCACTAGCAGGATGCAATATTCAGTGGCATTAATATAGACCAAAAACCTATTTTTTGATGTAGGAGCCACCAAGAAAGAGCTGGTTACTCCACACAGGACCAGAGGCCGGGAAGTGATGCAGCCCCCTATTTCTTCTGGCTCCTCATGGTCCAAGGGATGCACCAGCGCCTCCCATACCCATCATTGCCCATTGCTACTCCCAGGCTGGCACATGGAGGGGCTGGAAAGCCCGGTGGCAGCACAGAGTGGAGAAGTTTGGGCTTTCATTTCACATGTTGACCTGGCAGGTACCAGGAGGAGCGAGGATTTGTTTTCCCAGACCCTCAGGCTGCCCAAATTAATTTCTGTTGGACCAAAGCAAGGGCGTGCACATGCCCCTGGGAAGAACAGCTGTCCTTATGCTAGCAGCTCTGCCACAGCACTCGCCAAATTGTTCCACTGCTTAATTACACTCACTATTTAAAAACATATATATGAATAAATCAACCTTTTTGCACATTTGACTGGACTTTGCACCAGCACCCAACACTATTGTAGGTTATACAGCTGATGCATGCAGGATGCAGGCAGCACCCCTGGCTCCCAGAGCCGGTGCCCATGGAACAGGGAGCACAGAAATGGAGAGGGAAAGGAAATTCCCCCTTCCTAGCTTCCACCTGCTGCTTCCACAGCTTCCCTCACCCTTTAAGTTTTATACAGATGTTCAAGGGCACTGCCAAGCCCCCTGTGTTCCCCGTCTTTCGTGCTTGAGCCCTGTCCCACATGGGAATGCCCCATGGCAAAGCCCCATGCCACATCTCCACAACACCTTGAGACCTGGCCCTTCATGACTTTAGTGACTATTTTCCTTTATGGTTTGTTTCAGTGGCCAGAGCAGGGGGAAAAATTGAAGGGGATTTAGGGAAAACGCATCCTGGCTGAGTCACTGTGTGTTTGAACCAGCCAAATCTAAATTTTCGTCCCTCTAATGAGTCTTTCATCTTTTGTGTTGTCTCCGAGCTGGAAGAATGACATGTTTTACATCTGTATTGGGCAAGTATGCATGAAGATAGAGTCCCACCAGGTGATCGCATCCTCCCCCCAAATCCATGACCTCGGTTCGCCATCCCGCAGCTACCGTTAGGGAAAAAAAAAGCACATCAAAGAGGGAGGGGAAAAAAGCAGGTCTGTGCCGGGGAACCTGGCCCGCAGCCTCGCCGCGGGGCTGGGAGGGACAGAGGGGCGGCAGGGAGTGCGGGGAAGGATGGAAGGGCCGTGGGAGGGGGGAACCGCCGCCGACACGCGTGGGCTGCCGCCCCACGCTCTGGCTGCGCGGCGCCCCGCGGCCCGCAGGGGGCGCCCTGGGCACGGCCGCCGCCGCGGGGCCGTCGGGGGGAGCCGGTCGGCATCCCCGGGATGCGGCGGGGCGCGGCGGCATCGGCTGCCCACGCGAGAAGGGGGGACAGCAAAAACCCTTCGCAAAAAAAAAAAAAAGGGGGGGGAATGTAAAAAAAATTACTTTTAGGGGTTTGGGGTATTTTTCCCTCGGTTTAAGCCATTCTTCTGGCAGCGGTGGGAGCGCAGCGGTCGCGGGTCGGGGCGGGATGATGCTCCGGGCTCGCCTGCTTGGGTTGATAAGTTTGGCGGGCGGGCAAAGGAGCGTTTGTGTGAGTGTGTATATATTATTTTTTTTTCCTCCTCCTGCCGGCGCCTTGTTTTGATGCAGATGTTATGGGAAAGGATCATTTTTATTATTTTTTTTTCCAGCAGCTAAAGACGGGAGGTCACATTAACTTATAATACGGAGACACATAAAAATGCGATTATGCCTGCTAAACAGAACACAGTAGGCTGCTAGTTAAGACAATGAGATTTCCAGGAAGCGATGCATAAATTCTTCAAAAAATGACACATTTTTCACGTTTCATTCCAATTAAATTACTGAGGCAGCTAACACAGCGCTGTGCACACCATACATTTGGGTGAAATGAAGGCTTTGCTGGGTTTTTTTTTTGGTGGTTTTTTGTTTTTTGGTTTTTGGGGTTTTTTTTGTAAGTCTATCTGGATGCGCGTCTTTTATGAAAGGCGGTTAATATTAAGCTGCTATTAAGGAAAAAATGTCAGAGACCTTCGCTCCTCGCCTTTCTCTTGTGGCGAGCCTGGTCCGTCTCGGTTTTCCACCCTGCAGCAATAAAACGCCGATTGTCCTGGCCAGCAGCGGCTGCAAAATAATTTCCAAATAATAGGAATTACCCGCCCTGATGCACACACGTCTCTGTTTGCTAGGAGCTCTTAGCAGCCGGGGCTGGGGAGAATTAAGGAGCCCCCCCAAAAGGCTTTGCCAGCCCGTCGGGTGTTTCCCTGCCCGGGGTCCCTCCGAAGCAGCCGCCGCCGCCGCCGCCGGAGCCGCTGCCGCGGGCAGGATCGGGCTCCTCCGGGGCGGCTGCGGGGATGGAGGGAGTGTTGTGGGGTGTCCCGGTCGGCAGGCGGGCTTGCTCCCTACAGCCTGCTTGGTGGCTGAAAAAGAGCTCATCAGGGTGATAATCAAGCCCCGAAGTGGCCCCGGTAATGAAATAGCATTTGATTTTTTTTTTATTTTTTTTTTTTAAAGCAGAGAGAGGCATCGCGCAGACTGCGCTGAGGCGGGTGATCCGCAAAGCAATACAAATCAGAAATGAGATTTTTGAAGTCCTAATGAACCTGATTGCATGAACATTTATAATCCCCCATGGCTTTAAATGAAATCAGATATAATCAGGAGCTACGGGGAAAGGGAGTGTTTACAGGCAGAGATTGGGAAGTGCTGCTGTATTAGTAAAGATGCAGTTCCTTCTATTGATGTCTAAAATGATGGATAATGTGAGAATGGCAAATATACTATTTGTCTAATGGCTCTGCAATTAAATTCCCCTGTAAATGACCCATGCCTCATTTCATCCTAATCTATGGAATTTTGATTGAATTCGTCAGCTCTAATTGAAAAATACTGCACTTTAATGTCTGCAGTGCAGTTTCAGGACCGCGCTGGTTTTAATGAGACGGTGCCCCTCTGACCTGGGAATATTTTAGACTTTTATTCGGGATTTTTAAACTGGTGGATTTCTCAACTATATTCCAAGAAAAGCCGTGAATGGGAATCTGTGTGCGCGTGTGGTTTTCCCGTGCTACAGATAATCTCTCCGTACCTAAACTCCTTTAGTGCTTTTAAAATATCTGCATTCAGGTTATTTAAATACATATCAATTTAAAAGAAAGGGTGGGGGGAGGGGAAAGCCTATTTCCCCTCATCCGAACGAAATTCGGGATATGAAACGGGATTACCGAAGCCAAATTTATTTCTTTTTTTAATCTGCACGACGTTATTTTTGCCTTTTTACCCTCCTTTTTTCTAACCCGAAAATCCCAAACGCCTTCAGATTTGTTAAAAAAACCCAAACAAACAAAAAACAAACAAACAAAAAAAAAAACAAAAAAAAAACCCACAGGAAAAAATAAACGAACAAAAAAAGCAGCACATCTACCGTGCATGGGGTGGAAGTTGTGAGGAGAGGAACCCACCACCACCACCACCCCCACCCCCGGAGCCGCGACCGTGCCGAGGCGGCGGGGATGCTCCCGGGGAGGAGGGGGCAGCCGCCCGGCAGCCCCAGCTCCTTGCCGGAGCGGGGTTCCCAGCCTGGAATGAGTTCAAACGGGAACACGCGAAGGAGTTAATGGGATTAAGCCACGAATGAGGATTTGGGGTTTTTTTTCCCTGCTTGGAAACCGAAGGGGGAAGCGGGAGGGGGTTTCCCAGGGTTGCAGCGGCGCCCGCGGGCACGCGTGGGGCGGCGGTTCACATCCCGCAGCGGGCGCCCTCCCGTACGCACCCCTCCGTGCACAGCTAGCACGCCCTTGCCAAGGGCCAAATCCTGCTCTTCATTTACTCCCAGCTCCTGAAGCCCCAAAACGCTGAAATAAATCCACAGCCACGCACAAAACTCCCTCCCCGGCCGAGCTCTTCACTGCAGGGATGACTGGGGTATAGGATGGAGAGCCTCGGCTGCATCCCTTATTTTGGAGTTCAGGACCCACACATAACTCCTGCATCATTAGGTACACACTGATTTCCGGAGCGTAGTTTTTGCTCATGGTCTCCCCTCTTGCCCACCTCCCTCCCTAGAAAAAAAGCAGTTTTAAAAGCACAGTAGGGTGAGATACTTTTGGTGATGTTTCCCATCCGATTAAAATTTCCTCAGCGAAGGCAGAGGGTCTTGCAAGAATCACCTTGCTAGGTCTCCGTAAGCCTCAGTTTTGCTTTTGATAAAGTCATTGGTTTTACCCTCGGCTGCAAAACAAAGCTGCCCCCCCCACACACACACACACACCTCGGTGGCCCGGCAGCCTCAGGCACCAGCAGCGGCATGCCCCCGGCTCCAAATAACGCATCACACCAGCACAGCTCCTCCGATGCCCGGTGGGAGGATGGAGGCGAGCCCGTGTGCTCCGTGGAAACCCACAGCACAGCTCCCTACAAACAGGCTGGAGGCATCTTCAGCCCCCCCGGGCACGTGGGAGGTCAAGCTGCTATCCCGTGTGGAGGGATAATCTGACCTCATCCACCCTACGGACTCAGGCCTGGAGGGGTTCGCGCACCTCCTGATTTGATTTTCCTCCTCGTTCACAGCTCCCATGTTTCACTTCTTTGCTCCAAAAAGCTGTACCTCCTCCCTACCCAGATTTGGGGGGAAAGCCGTGGTGTATTTAGCACACTCTCTCTACCCAGCCAAGAGGCTGCTGGAGTCACCCCAAAATCTGCCCAGTTCAAACATGCCTCCGTATATCTGATGCTCCTTTCCTGGGAAATGTTTTCTGGGGCAAAACCTGCCAGAAGGCACCTGCTCTTCAGCAGTCCCTACTCTGAATGATGCAGGAGCCTCCCTGAGCAGAATTTTCGTGCCACATTTCAAGCTGGGGCCATGCAGGACCAAGTCTGCACCCACACTATGGCCCAGGGGGAAGAGGGGTTCTGTCCCCCCAGCCAAGTGTGACCCTCTGAAATACTGATTTCTACCGTATACTCAGATTTAGACCCCCCTGGGAAAAGCCGTGTCCCACTGGTGGTGGGGGTCCCTCTATGGGGCACGGGGGCGGCTGGCCGGGCTCCCCTGCCCGCCCTGCCTGCCCCTCACCTCCCTCCCGCCTGTTACACTTCCCAGGCACAATCACGCTCCGGTTGCTTCTCCAACAATCAGAGATCGCCGACGTTTTTCTCCGGGAGAAAAATCAGCTAATTATGTGCCGAACAAAAAGCCTATTCTTGTCTGAAATAATACTCCCGTCTTGCAAAGGCACTTGTTTGTGGGCAAATTTTGAAGAGGGCTGACAATAAAAACAGCTGCAGGAGCTGGGTGTTGGTACACATTTCCATGCCCTGCCAGATTACCATGCCTAATTATCTCCCCTTTCCGCAATCTAACGTGGTTTCCTGAAAAGAGATGATTTCCACTACCACCACCCCCACACACACTCACTCCCCGCTTTTCTATTTAAACGAAAGCTTTGCTTCTCTGCAAGGATTTCCAGCCTGCTCTGGTTGGTTTTGGAAGGAGCGGGGATGCTGCTGATTTGGGGGGCCAGAGGGTTTAACTCCACTCCATCTGCTGTGGTGGGAAGGAGCGGGAGGCAGGAGAGGGGTCACAATCTGATGATGCCTGCTGGATCATAGGGAGGGGGGAAAGGGAAAAAAAATTGGAGAGAAACAACCACGCGTGCGGCTACGAAGCATCCACGGGGGGAGATCAAAACCTTGCCAGCGCCGCACTGGGAAAAATCCTGAGCGCTGCACTACTGCACATATGGTGGCCTCTGCAAGACAGAGCTGGGACATATGGAAATGAGCTGTATAAGTAAACTTTTCCCAGTCCCTTGAAGTCAGAGATGGGCCCCAAAAGTGTGTGCGCACACACACATACCTCCCCCCGCCCCATCCCTGTCCCCAGTAGCAGCTGCTTCAGTGGCCGTCCACTCTGTCCCATTTGCCACATTGCGGGGAAAAATTGTTTCTCCAGCAGAAAAACAGCACTGGGAGGGAACTCCAAAATTCATGCCCTGGGTGACCAGTGGGGCTTGGTACCCCAAAAGCTACACAGAGCCAGGGATGAGGAGCCAGATGGACTGACCAGCAAAACTGCACTGAGGCCCAAAAGCAATAACCCCCCCCAAACCTTTCTCCCAATAAAAGAATGGTTTCAGATGTTGGCTGGAAATGTGGAAGGATAAACTGACCCAGATATCCGGGCACGGGGCGGGGGGCAGTCCCCAGCCCCCATTTGGAGAAGCCGCCAAGCTTCAGTGGTGGGAATTAGCAGTGAATGGATTTTTTTTGGAGGGCTGCAAATGCCACTTGCTCAGGGCTGGGTGGAAGGTCGTGACCCTACAGGGGATAAACACCAACGGGCACATTTGGGGGGGGGGGGTAAAAGACCCTCACTGCTTTGAGGGGGGCGTCCCTTGTGATGTGTAGCTGTGCTGATGCTCGGGGGACCACCCTTACACCTTGCCTTGCCCCCACATACCCTCCAGGTTTTTGGGGGCCTGGAGGGTGGCCAGTAGAGAAGGGTAGTATATGGAGACCAGAGCGTGGCTCTCCCCGTCCTTGGCACCCACCTGCCCAGCCACAGCAGGGGTCACCTTCCTCTCATGGTGCACAGGTCCCCTGGCCTGACAGCTGCCATTGTCCCCCAGAAAATGTTAGCATGAATTAGCTAGAAATAAGAGTTGGGTCATTAAGAGCTTCCCAAGTGGGCAGGCCAGGCAGAAGCAGCATCTCTCTCTGACCCTTGGTTTTGGGGGGACTCCCCCAAATAAAAGTCACTTTTAGTCAGGGTTTGTGCCCAAAAGCCCCCCAAAACTAAGCCCAGAGGTGCAGTCAGCACTGTCGTCCCGGGAAGGCTTCAACTTCCCAAAGGCAGGAGGGATCCCACCCCCAGCCAACCCCCCTCCTTTTCTTTTTTTCTTCTTTTTTTTTTTTTTTTG
>VFFE01007090.1:836948-890407 GCA_008921705.1 Burhinus oedicnemus
TTTTGTTTTGGGGTTTTTTGGGGTTTTCTTTTTTTGGCGGGGTGGGAAAGCTGGGAAAAGGCTTTTTGTGCGAATGAACGTGGACGGCCTCGACGGGGGAGGGGGGTCGGTGGGGTCCGGAACAGCCTTATATCCCCCTCCCGGGCAGCCGGCTGGCTCCCGGCGCCGTGCTTTCGGGGGTACAGCCACTCTCCCCCAAGTCCGGCGGCCGCTCTCGTTGCACCGCCGCCGCCCCCCTCACCAGCGCTGCCGGGGCAGGGGCGCTGCGGCGGGGCGGCCTGGGGGTGCCGGGGCCGGAGGGTCCCGCGTTCCCCCTCTCCCCTGTATCCTTTTCATCCCGTTTTTTTTTCCCACCGTTTTACGCAACCCGGCTGCATCCCTGCCGGTGAAACCGTATCATTGGCGGCGGCGGCGGCTATTTGGAACTAAAACGCATTCATTTCCCGAGGAAAACGGGGTGCGGGGGAGTGATGTTGCTATTAAAATTAAACTGGGGGGTCATTAAAGAGAGCGATTCGCTCCCGAGGTAACGGCGAGTAAATCAAGGCTTGGCGGTGGTCACATCATTTATAGCCCTTGCACTCCATCATTTATTTATTTATTATTACTGTTATTATTTTGTAACGGAGGTTCGGAGGGCGCTGGCGGCGGCTCCCGGGGGGTGGAGCGGGGGTGTCCCTGCTCCCCTCTCCCACCAGCCGCTCACCGAAACGAAACGGTCCCGGGCAGCATCGCTGCCTGCCGCTGTCAGCCCCACGGGCAGCCGCGGACGCGCGGGGACTAGCGGCGGAACCCACGGGTAATTCCAGGCTTTTCGGCAGCCGCCGCCACTGCCCGCTCCTTTGGCTCATTAAATAGTATTATTATAAATAGTAATTTTTGGTTTCATTTCTGCGCGGGAGGGAGCGGGGAGCCGGGACATGCGTGGGGCGGCCCCGCCCGGCCCCCCCTCGGGCTTCCCAGGGCTGCTCCTCTTCGGAGCACTTTCTTTTTTTAAGAAAATAAAATAAAAGAAAAAAAAAAAGAATTATTTGTTTTGCTGCAGAAGGGATGCTTCTTGGAAAGCACAGCAACACGGAGCCGGCTCGGGCGAGCAGCAGCCCGGCTGTACCCCCCATCACGGGATATGTGTGTGTGTGTGTGTGTGTGTGTGTGTGTGTGTATGTGTGTTGTATTTTAGGGAGGAGCAGCTGCTCCTCACCCCTGTGTCCCCCCCCGGGGCACCCCTCCCTCTACAAGCCAGCATCTGCCCCAGGCGCAGGAAAGTTATTTACTCCGCGGGTTGGGGTCCCCCATTGCTCCCCCGCCCAGGAGCGGGGCTTTGGGGCTGGAGGGGGGGAGCCCCGGGCCGGGGACCGGAGGAGAAGGAGATAAACAAGCGAGGGGGTTGATAGCTGTCATCATCACCATCATCATGGCTTTCATTTGGCTGCCTAATGAGTCAGATCACAGGCAGAGAGAAAAATTGTCAATCGCCCAGGCTCTAATGAATTTTTTTGCAAATTGTAATCAAGCCAGGCCGTCTCAGCTCGCTGATTAATGAGACCCAGGAGGCCCGGCCAGCACCTCAGCTTTTTATTCCATCCCGTCCTCCCTGCACTAAATTAACAGCAACTTGTCTGAGCTTCAAATTAACTCCCAATGATTAATTCTGATGGGGGGGTCTGAAGAATAGCTCGTCCTAATAGGCACTGGCCTCTGATGCTGTTTGAAATTAATACACTTCCCCTTTGGCTGCCGGCTTTAATCCAAGGTTGGGTTTTGACATCACTATATTTGTTGTTACAATAAATTCCTCTTACATCTGCAGATCAAATAATTGCACTGCTCGGGGAGCACAGCAGAAATGCCAGCCCACTTCGCAGCAGCCCAAAGTCAGACGGGAAGGAAAGCTGCCTGCTCCTCTCTGCCTCGCCTCCAGCCTGCCTCAGGAAACCCCCTTTTTTTTTTTTTTAATATCTACATGTATACCTATTTTTGAGCCCCCAGACACTGCTGTCCAGCAGCACCGGGATGCGGTGGCTGGAAGAGGCCGCCTCTCTTCAGCAGGGCAAGGAGCACACTGCCTCGCTCTTAAATAAGACATCACAGCTTTTAAATCCACCACCCTCCCCCCTTACCCCCTCACCACAACGACCCGGCAAACTCACCGCATGCTAACGCTGCTGCAGAGACCGGACAAAATCAGTGCATGCCAGGGTGGGGGGGAGCCCAGCTGCGGCCCCCACTTCCTCGGAGTCGGCAGCTCGGCCTTCCGCCTTGTTTCTGTTTGTATTGACTTAATTGGTTTAATTATTTCAGCTGGGACTGGCCAGGCTCTGCTTTGTGCCTCTTACCTGCCCATCCTGCCCCCGGGGATACGGCTGCCCGGCCGACAAGAGCCCCTTTGTGCCCAGGCAGGTGGTGCCCCCTCCACTGGGGTTATCCCCTGTGATGGCAGGGGCCTCCCCGCCGAGCAACCCCCAGAGCGGGGCTGACCCCAGTATCTGGAGAGATGGGCGAGGTGGTCTATACCCTTGCCAGGAATAACCCCCTCCCGCCAAGGACTGAGCATCACCCCCATTCCCTAATGGGTGCAAGTTACCCCTGCAAGAGACATCCACTCCTCCGGGCTCGCTGTCCTACAGGATCGGGCCCACCCTACGTGCTTCCACAGGGCTATATCAATCTTCATGCACGAGGAGGAGAGCGATCAGGCCGGTAAGCAGCCGCCAATGCAAATTCCCACTGCCACTGTCATAAAGCACCCGGCACCCTGACACACAAAAGCAACACCATATGTACGAAGACAACCTGTATGAATTATAAATTGCATCATAAAAATTGATTGCCTATCCCAACCCTTCAGAAATGCATGCTGCTGGGGGAGGGGGGGTGGGGGGAGAAACCTACCCTGCACCCAGAACTGGCGACCCCACGGCAGGAGGGGATGCTCTGCCAAGCCACCCTGCATCCCTCGTGGATGCAAGGTCCCTTCCTGTCCCCTTCCCTGAGGGATGCTCGTCCGCCCCTTGCTTGCTCTTTTCTCCCTCCCGCTACGCCTGGCCCATAGAGAGCCTTAATCTATTTATTTCAAGCCACTTCATCCTCTCTCCTGCTTTTGTCCCAGCCCCAGCCTCTGGCTTTGTGGCAGGACCGCTGAGGTTTTAAAAGCCCCTTCCCCTATAGTTTGAGGTCTCCTTGGCTGCCTGAATTACAATGGCTAAAACAGGATTACACTGACCTGATCCTATTAAACTCGCCAATCGATCTGTGCTGCCCTCCCTCTGGCTTGGCAAACTTACTCGCCCAACTTTCCCCGGGGCTCAGCTTAAAAGGAGAAGTGAGAGGCTGCCTTTCCAAGCGGGCCTGATGGAGGAAGGAGGGATGGAAGCTATTTTTTTTTTTTTCAGACCCATGTGGATTTTAAACCTCAGTTTTAGCTCCTGGCATCTCACCCCCAAAGAAAAACATCATGTTTTCTTGGTCTCACGGATACTCTGACTCCCAGCCCTGGTGGGAGATTAAGTCATAGAAAGAGGTATTTTAGCTATAAGCAAAAAATTTCTCTCTCCTTTTGGTAAGAGCAACCCTGAAGCTGTTTGCTGTGGGGCATGCAGGCTCCTGGTCCTCCTTCTGCAAGCATCCCGGTGCAGAGAAAACCCCTGGGAATAAACAGCCTCAGGCCCTCGCTGCGATGCCGAGCATGCCGGACCAAAGCCTAAGTGAGGGCTGCCCATGCTCGAGGTTTCCCGCAAGCCCCTCTGGTACCTGCTGGGGCTACGACCCCCAATACAGCCATGCAAGCATCTCCCCCCCAATGCCCGATTTCCCTCTGCACCCAGAGGATTGCATCACTGGCATAGGCAGAGCTGACCCAGCAGTGAGTCCTTCCTCCCTTTCATTTATAAAAGGAGTGGAGGAAGAAGAGCGCAGATCCGGCTTAACAACATTTTCCTCATCAGCAGGTAAACGGACCTCAAATCGGCAGCGTTATTCACTGCCAGGGGATGCTCTGCATCGCCTCGGTGCTAGGACATGCCACCATCTGTGGAAGATAGGGCGCCTGGAATTAATCCCCTGCCGTCCCCCGGGAAAATAATTACAAGGCAGGGGAATAATCTAAAAATGGCAGTAAAATATGGGGTGTTTACGCTGACCTGCCAGGATGACTGAATTAGTGGCAAGGGGCCTGAATTAGTGGCAAAGGGCCTATTGCTGACTCCAGGGGAGCAGTTTTAATGCTCAAATCCTATTAATTAACAGAGCGAGAGACAAACCGGGGACTCCCATTTACAATTTTCTAGGAGTGGGTTATCAACAGCGAGGAGCTGGAGCTCACAGGGTGAGTATGTGTTGCCAAATGTCTGGAGCTCTTCACACCCCCAAGCTTCTCTAAAGAGTACCAATACCCCAAAACCGGTTTCCCAAAAAGGGGCATTAGCAGTGGTTTTTTTTGTTTTTTTGTTTTTTTTTTTTTTTTAAAGGTAACATATCCCGATGCTCTCTGGGGTGACAAAAACTGCATCTGCCTGAGTCTGAATAAAAATCTTTGCTGTTTTCCTTCCTCTTGCAGTCTTGTTCAAGATGTCTATTCTTGCTGCAAAAGCATCTGAACTCAGGAACAATGCAAGAAAATGTGGGTATGGCCCCAAAAAACACCTTTGAGAGATGCCTGCCTCCCTTGCTGGTATTTCCAGAACAGCCAAAAGAAGCCATGGGCACGATTAGACAAATCAAGTAATTGGGGTTTTTTTGCTGGCAACCTTGACTCAAAGTGAACCGGTTGACTTCTTTGGGCAATGACAACATCTCTTTACCAAAGCTCTCACGCACATCCCTGAAGCATCATTAGGGCATGTCCCATCATCCCAAATTTGGTAGCTGGGGCTAATGCACCTGTGAAATATACACCCCTCCCCAAACCCCTACATTAAAATTACCAAGTCACTCTCGTGCCAAATTTCAAATCCCTGCACCGAAGCTGGAAGGCACTTAAGAGATTTTAAATAGCAGTAACTGTTGGGTTTTTTTCTCCACTGTTGAAAAAAACCCCCACATCTTTTTCTCAGTGTTTTTTGCCCAAAACATCAAGAGGATTTGGGTTGAAATTCTCTCCTCCCCCCCCAAACACCAAGACAGACCCCCAGTATGCAGCAACATATCCCAAATAACTAAAATACTGTGCAGCACCAATGGCAAGGACTAGTGCAAACAGTTAGCTAGTCCAACTGGCACCAGTAACAGCAGCTTCCTGGTCCTCCCTCTCAGCCAACATTCATGTCTTTGCACAGAGAGGATGGATGATAGCAGAGACCTTCTGCAAACTATCGCCGCCTGTAGATATGCTATTGAGCGCCGAACATTTACAAATAGCCTGATCATTGCTAAGAAGCCACTTGGGCTTTTATGAATGTCTTTATGGCTGTGGTCTAATAGAACCTATCAAAAACGTTGTCTTTCTGAATCAAGGTAATGGTCATTTTTAAGACACACATCTGTATTTTTTTTTAAACAGATGCTCGGCTCCTAAGCCCACAACTGCTATTTCTACCCTCCCCAATTATTTTCATATTTCCCCATTTCCAAAGCAGCAATAAGTTCCTGCAGAAGAAGGGTAATAGGAAGTCTCTCTCTAAGAGAAATTGTTAATTTGGGATTTATAAAGGACTTTCCTTAATGAATAATAGTTGAGATCGATCTGTCTTCCTGCCTCATTCTACAAAGTAACATTTGTAAAGTAAGGTGATCCCAATTACTCCCTCTAATAACCCTCTCCAGCAAGAGATTTCAGAGCCACAGCCATGAAACTCGCCCGCCTGCTTTTTCTCCCCTGGTGCCATGAGTATCATCTGCATCAGGGCTTTCTGGCCTCATCCAGCTCGTCATTCCCCTTCTCCCTGACTGATGATGGACTGGCTCCATTACCCAAAAAACACAGGGTGGGATGCCCGGCAGCCCTCCAAGGAGGATGCTTCATCCAGATCCTCCCCAGTCCCACCAGCCATCATCACTGGCTGCATTTGGGAGGTCCCATGCTGGGATTGTCACCCCTAGTCTCCAGGATGCCAGAGTCCAGAGCGGGTCTGCAGCCCCTCAAAATGCCCAGTGCTCTGACACCCACCCACCTCCTGGCTTATCAGAGAGAGATGATTGAGAAATGACTCAACTGTTGTCCGTAAGAGCCTTCACAGGGAGAAAATACTGGCACTAAAGGGCTCTTGAATCAACAGGAGGATGGCAGCACGAGAATCGATGCCAGACAGATGCAAATTAGGAGCAAGGCTTTTTTTTTTCCCCTTCTTTTTTTTCCTTAAAATATGGAGGACCATTAAAGATCAGAGCCACCTGATAAAGCGTGGGGGTTCTCTCCAGTCCATGGGGTCTTCAGCTCAAGGATGGATGCCTTTGGGGAAGAGATGTTTTAGCCAAGTGCAGGTTTTTGCCATAGCAAGTGCCTTCTCCAGCTGTTTTGCCATGTCTCCCCTTTCATCCTGCCTTCCTTCCCTTTGGTTCCTCTCTATGGCAGGGGATGAAGGTGTGGAAATCCCATTCCCTTCCTTCCTTTGCTCGGTGCCATCCCACACACATGTCCCCATCCCACATCCAGAGACTGGCAGGACTTCTGGAGGAACAGGAGCTGAGGGAAGGGACCTTTTTGCCATGCTTTAATTAACAAGTCCAGCTTCCTCAGCTCCCCAACACTCGGAAGAGAGGCAGGCTCTGCCACAGCACCAGCACTCCCCTTCCTCCTTGCCTCTGCTCAAGACATCCCGCATCAGCCCAGAGATGCTCCAGCAAACCCAGGGAATACTAACGCCACTTTCCTGGTAATTCCAGGGGAAAAGAAAAATCCAGAAAAACTCCCCTTAATTTTCTTTTTTTTCTTAAAAGCAAAATAAAATTCTCTTTTCTATCAACTTTGCACAGCTGGAGGGAACTAAGAAGCGCATCTTGTAAGAGGCTTGCTCTAGGTCACCTTCAAAAGAGGTGACCCACAGACAACACTGCCTTTGGATGCCTTGTCCCTGCCACAAGGACTATTTTGGGTGTTTGAGCTCTGTTACGCTGCTGGTGTGCAAAGGGCAGAATGTGCCCCTTTTCTGTCCTTACCTGCAAGCATCGTCCTCCCTGTGAGCCAGAGCTGGTCTGAGCTGGGCACGGTGCTTGGACCCTCCCTCACCTCGCAGGGAGGGGATGCTGCGGGTACACCCTGCCCACATCCAAGCTCAGGCACTCGACAGGCAAATTTTGCCAGCTCAAAGTGCTAGAAATGGTGAAATCCTGACATTATTTGTTCACCTGGCACAAATCTCAGCATTGCCAGTATTAACTGGCCAGGCCAATTAGTGGCAGCCATCAGCCGATAAATAAATTGGAACCATCTCCAGACCTGATTAGCTTGCTAATTAAGCTCAGTTACAGGGAAATCTGCAGTCAATCAGCCTGGCCATTACCAGTTGGATCTGCAGAGCGGGAGCTGTAGATGCTGTATCTCTGGTGGGGAGGAGGAGGAGAGGAGCATGCTGGGGGTGGGAATGAGGTGGTACCAAAATCTGCTTTCCTCAGCAGCAGTTGGAGATACTCATCTCTCTGGGGTGATCCCTGGCAGCCTTTGGTACCCCCATGGTTGCCTGGGCTCCTGCCTTGATGCTGTTGGGGTGGCACAGGGGGATTGCCCCGTTCTGCTTCAGCTGCCGAGCTGCTTGGCAGTACAATCCCTTTCCAGTCCACAAACTCCCAGAAACTGCATAATGCCTCCAAAGACAGCCCATTCAGAAGGGTAAACACAGGGCTGGGAGGGTATTTTTTTTTTTTGGCTGGGCCAGGCTTCTTCCCCTCCTTTCCCATGGCAGTGTGCAGCTCTGACACTTTGCTCTGGCTCCCAGCTATTCCCTCCTGCACTCAGCTGGCATTTTGGGGACCCGCACCAAAATGCTGATGGACATCTTCATCCTGGCACAGAGGCTAAGGGCTCTCAGTGGTTTCTTCTTGCCTGCAAGCAGATGAAAACCCTCCTGTAGGGCCCAAAGCAGATGCAGGATTTCAAGACACATACCCATCCGTTGCTGTCAGCATTGCAGGAGAAAGTGTTTCCGTGTTCGGGGACCCCCAATTTGGCAGCTGCTGATGGGCATCAGGCATTTTCTTGTCTCTCTATCGTGTTGTTCCTTCAGCTCTGGCAACTTGAGGTTGATTGGGATGCCAGCCCTTGCTTCATTAGATGGAAATACCCGGCTTCTGATTTCCGCTAATCCTCCAAAACAATGTGAATTGTTTGCTCCCACGCCAAAGTGGCAATAAATGATTATTTTCTACTGCAAACGGTGATCAGGAGGTTCTCTTCCAACTGAGTAACAAGCAGCCCTCGGTGTTGGCAGCACGGAAGCTGAGCCATTTCTTAAAAGGCTTGAGCAATCCCAGGCACACTATGTACCCTAGGAGCCCAACGTTAATTCCCTGAGCAATGGGAAAGCCCTGCAGATGGTTTTGCAGCTCCACATCCCTCCATCACTCCTGCCCCATGGCACAGCACCACCTTTTTTCTTCCCCCGCTTTAGCTCTTCTCATCCTCTTTGGCAAATGCAAAGAGTCTCTCTGGCTTAAAAACAAACAGGTCTGGAAGTTGGTGAGCGGAGATCAGTGGGGGAAGAATGCAAATAAATAAGTGCTAATTGCTGGCAGTGGCGCTGTGTGTCAAGCACAGTTATTGTGACTGCATTTATTGGCCAATTAAGGGCTTTACTGGACGTTAGGTGAGACAAATGACTGCCTGGTGGGTTTCGCAGTCGTGCTATAGGTTTGTGG
The DNA here is from genome assembly GCA_008921705.1 of Burhinus oedicnemus. Classification (NCBI taxonomy): domain Eukaryota; kingdom Metazoa; phylum Chordata; class Aves; order Charadriiformes; family Burhinidae; genus Burhinus; species Burhinus oedicnemus. Next base: position 845,736 of record VFFE01007090.1, read on the forward strand.
TTTTCCTACTGCGCATTTAGTGGTTTCGCCAGGAGTAACCACATTTCCTTAATATGCGCTCTCCCAGTAACTCCTGCAGTCTGTGCTCTCTCTTTATGGTTGGACTTGATGATCTTAAAGGTATTTTCCAACTTAAATGATTCTCCAAAGTCATATTCTGGGCATCGCTTGGGTGGGAATTGCAATGCTGTAGAAATACTTCACTGGGGAAAAACCACATTGCCTGCTTCTCCCTGCAAGCATCGCCTGCCTTGGATCCGTCACAGAAAAAGAGAAAAAAGGGCAAAATTATGAGCTCAAAGGTGGCTGACGCTGGGCTCAGAAGAGCTTTGTGTGGACACGCTGCTCCCCAGCCCAGGTTTCTGCTGGGTTTTTCACAGTCAGAGTAATGTCAAATTTCTGAGCAGAATCTCTGGACATCACTTCCAACTCCTGCCACCAAGACACTGAGCAACTCTGGGCATGAGTAACATGTACTGCCTGTGGGAATGGTCCTCAGGAAGATAAATTGGGCCAAGTCACTCCAAACCAGGGGGTCCTGCTGCCACCCTTCCTCCCCTGGGTACTGCAAAGGGAGGAAGGGAGGGGGGATGAAGATGGTGGTGGTTCTTCACCACCATTGCAGTTCATCTGAGGAACTCCTTGATGCAGGATGCTGTGGATGCTCAAAGCTTTCAAGAGCTTCAGGGGGTCAGCCAAATTGATGGAAGAGAAATCCACTGAGGATTACTAAACTCACCAAAAACAGGTGGCTTGGAAAACCTTGAATTTTAAACAGTTAGAGGCTGGGGAAATACATAGCAAAGGCCCCATATAATTTGATTTTACACTCTCCTCCAGCATTGGCTTTTGGCCACAGGTGGAGAAAAATTGTTGATGTGGGTGGATCTTTGACCTGGCTCTTTAAGGCTACTCTTACCTGATATTCATGAAGCATAAAATGTTTTCTTTTGTTTATGGAAACAGTTGAATTTGGATGAGCTTGGCTCTCTCCTGGAAAACAAAGCTGTTTACCAGGGAGGGTCAGTCCTATCCTAACATTGCATGTGATTGCTATGTGTGCTGTCCTCAGTCGTCTCATCCCATCGCTCCCTTCATACCAGTTTGGATTTGTATTAAAGAACAAATAAGAAACAGTAAAACTGCCAAGGGAGTATTCTGAATGAGGGCTGAAAGCATGCAGTACTGCAGAGCAAGCGTCTTCCGGGCTCTGGAGCAGGTTTCTTGAGCTGGTGCTCTCAGCATCCATCAAAGCTAATCCTTTGTAGGCAAGGGTGGGAATGCACAGCAAGGCCTTATGGCAGAGCAACAGTCCAGTCTTTACAGTAATTGCTTTTTTTCTTAAAAAAAAAAAAAGAAAAAAAAAAGAAAAAAAGGGGGCTTTCCCACTACTCTCATGGGAATCAATAGTTTTCCTTCAAAATCTCTTTCTGACCCCTGTTGCTTTGCAGTAGGGTATTTTCTTTTCTTCCTAGGCAACCGTGAATGCCACCAGCTGAGAGCGTTTTAGGGGTACATGGGGGTGGGCTTGGGGTAGGTGAGAAATGTGGGAATGAAAGACATCCTTAAGTCTGCTCCACCATTCCGGGCACCAGGACCTTCCAGGAGGCGCCAGATCTTAAGAGGGTTGTTAGAGAGTGGCCAGCCATGCCCATCACAAAATCAAACTTCATACCCCTTTAGGAGGGCAAAAGAGGGGAGGGATGGATGATTCCTAAAAAAAGCACTACTACAATTTTAAACCCAGAGGGAATCCAAGACAAGTTCTCCCACATTCTAAGTTCACATTTCAAATGCAGAAGGGGAGAACACAAGGCACCCACCTCCTGCTTTGGTGCTGGTTGGACACATGATGGGGTTAAACAGGATGGGAAAACCTTGCAAGAACAAAGGCATACAGTTGCTGCATGACAAACTAGTGATACACCCCCGCCCCCACCAAAAAAAAAAAAAATTATCCACAAGCAGTCCTGTAGTTTTTTATCCCCCACAGTGCTGCTACAGCCTCCCTGAGCACTTCGAGAACTGAAGAGCAGAAAAGGAAACTGAAAACCTCCCCCAAGCCCCAAACAAATCCCCTTCAGACAGGACAGAACCAACAACTCCCTGCAGGTGCAAGACCTGATGGGATGGGCAATAACCTGAGGAATGAACAAATTTAGGCCAAGGCACAAGCAGACAAAAAAGATAAAACCAAAAAAACCCAATCCCACACTCGGGGCAGTCCTGCTCAGTCCATGAAGATGCAAGCTTACCTTTTAATCTTGGCCAGGTCTTCTCTTGAACAAAATCCCACTGTAGCAAGGTCTCCGGTCCATGATGCATTGGAGAGCCCATCCATCTTGGTATCGGTTTTGACCATGCTGTCCTTTGGTACCAGCCCATGCACCATGTTGGGTGCAAGTCCAGGAAAAGAGACATCCCCAATCTGTTGCTTCTCCACTGCTTACCTATGGCTACTATATCCCCCTCTTTATGTCTCTTTTTGAGGGAAACTTATGCATGCCTGCAAGAGTACGATCTAATTGGCATCACAGAGAAATGGTGGGATGGCTTCTATGACTGGAGTGTTGAAATTGATGGATACCGACTCTTCAGGAAGGACAGGCAGGGAAGACAAGGAGGGGATGTTGACCTCTATGTCAAGCACCAGCTGGAGTGTATGGAGCTCTGCCTGGACATGGATGAGGAGCCAAGTGAGAACTTATGGGTCAAGATTAAAGGCATGACAGGGACAGGTGGTGTTACAGTGGGAGTCTGCTACAGGCCACCTGACCAGGAAGACCGAGTGGATGAGGCCCTCTATAGGCAGATAGGAGCAGCCTCATGTTCACAAGCCCTGGTCCTCATGGGGGACTTCAGCCACCCCAAAATCTGTTAGAAAGACAACACAGCAGGCCGTAAGCAATCCAGGAAGTTCCTGGAGTGCATTGATGATGACTTCCTTCTCCAAGTGACAGAGGAGCCAACGAGGAGAGGTGCCATGCTGGACCTTGTTCTCACCAACAAGGAGGGGCTGGTGGGGAATGTGAAGCTCAAGGGCAGCCTTGGCTACAGTGACCATGGAGTTTGAGATCTTGACGAGGAGGGTGCGCAGTAAGCTGACTATGTTGGACTTCAGGAGAGCAGACTTTGGCCTCTTCGGGGATCTGCTTGATGGAATACAGTGGGATAAAGCCCTGGAAGGAAGAGGGGCCCAAGAAAGCTGGCTGATACTCAAGGACCACTTCAGGAGCGATGCAACCCAACAAAGAGGAAGGCAGGCAAAAATGCCAGGAAACCTGCGTGGACAAACAAGGAGTTCCTGGACGATCTCAAACAGAAAAAGGAAGCCTACGGAGGGTGGAAGCAAGGACAGGTAGCCTGGGAGGAATACAGAGAAATTGGGCAGCCAGGGATCAGGTTAGGAAAGCTAAAGCCCTGACAGTTAAACCTGGCCAGGGGTGTCAGGGGCAACAAGAAAGCCTTCTATAGGCATATCGGGGACAAAAGGAAGACTAGGGAAGATGTGGGCCCATTCAGGAAGGAAACAGGAGACCTGGTCACCCAGGATATGGAGAAGGCTGAGGTACTCAACAACTTTTTTGCCTCAGTCTTCACTGGTGAAGGCTCTGACCACACCACCCAAGCTGCAGAAGGCAAAGGCAGGGACTAGGAGAATGAGGTACTGCCCACTGTAGGAAAAGACCAGGTCCGAGACCAGCTGGGGAATCTGAATGTGCACAAGTCCATGGGACCTGATGAGATTCATCCACAGGTCCTAAGGGAACTGGCAGATGAAGTTGCCAAGCCACTATCCATCTTATTTGAGAAGTCATGGCAGTCTGGTGAAGTTCCCAACAACTGCAAAAGGGGAAACATAACCCTCATTTTCAAAAACGGAAAAAAAGATGACCTGGGGAACTACAAGCCGGTTAGACTCACCTCTGTGCCTGGAAAGATCATGGAGCAGATCCTCCTGGAAACTGTGCTGAAGAACATGGAAGATAAGGAGGTGATCAGTGGCAGTCAATATGGCTTCACTAAGGGCAAATCGTGCTTGACAAATTTGGTGGACTTCTATGATAGCATTACAGTGTTGGTGGATAAGGGGAGAGCAACTGAGATCATCTACCTGGACTTGTGCAAAGCATTTCACACTGTCCCGCATGACATCCTGGTCTCTAAATTGGAGACATGGATTTGATGGATGGGCCACTCGGTGGATAAGGAATTGGCTGGATGGCTGCACTCAAAGAGTTGCGGTCAACAGCTCGATGTCCAAGTGGAGTGCAGTGACAAGCGGTATTCCTCAGGGGTCAGTACTGGGACCAGTACAATTTAACATCTTTGTGGGTGACATGGATGTAGTGACTGAGTGCACCCTCAGCAAGCTTACCAACACCACCAAGCTGTGTGGAGCAGTTGACACTCTGGAAGGAAGGGATGCCATCCAGAGGGACCTGGACAGGCTTGAGAGCTGGGCCTATGCCAACCTCATGAAGTTGAACAAGGCCAAGTGCAAGGTCCTGCATGTGGGTCGGGGCAATTCCATGCACGCACAAATACAGGCTGGGTGGAGAGTGGATCGAGAGCAGCCCTGAGGAGAGGGACTTGGGGGTGTTGGTGGATGAGCAGCTCAACATGAGCTAGCAATGTGTGCTCACAGCCCAGAAGGCCAACCGCATCCTGGGCTGCATTAAAACAAGCATGGCCAGCAGGTCGAGGGAGGTGATTCTGCCCCTCTACTCTGCTCTCGTGAGACCCCACCTGGAATACTGCGTCTAGCTCTGGAGCTCCCAGCATAAGAAGGACATGGACCTGTTGGAGCGGGTCCAGAAGGAGGGCCACAAAGATGATCAGAGAGCTGGAGCACCTCTCCTGCGAGGACAGGCTGAGAGAGTTGGGGTTGTTCAGCCTGCAGAAGAGAAGGCTCTGGGGAGACCTTACAGCAGCCTCCCAGTATCTGAAAGGGGCCTACAAGAAAGCTGGAGAGGGACTTTTTACGAGGGCCTGTAGCGATAGGATGAGGGGTAATGGCCTCAAACTGGAAGAGGGCAGATTTAGATTAGATCTCAGGAAGAAATTCTTTACTGTGAGGGTAGTGAGGCACTGGAACAGGTTGCCCGGGGAAGCTGTGGAGGCCCCATCCCTGGAAGTGTTCAAGGCGAGGCTGGACGAGGCTTTGAGCAATCAGGTCTAGTGAAAGGTGTGATGTTTAAGGTCGTTTCCAACCTAAACTATGCTATGATTCTATGATTCTATGAAATGCCCCACTTTTTTCTCCTCTTCATATCTCTACTAATTTCTGAATATCACTAATTTTTCCATGTCTTTTATGAGGTGGGACAAGCACAAGCTGTCTCACTTCATGGTGCCCTTACGGATCTTCAAATCTTACATTTCTTTCTTCACCCCAGGGCATGTTATTTAAATCATCTTCCTTTTTTTCCCCATTAAGGTACATTCACTGAAGTTTATCTGCTATCCTCTACGTACCCACCCACAGCTCTCTTGGCCTTACATAGTTTTTCTGCAGCCATCGATATCACTAACTGTATCGCCAACCCATCGAGACACACTGGTCCTGGCAGGGACCCTTCTGGCATGTGGCTGATTACCAGGCTGCTCAGGTGAAAACCCCATCACCTTTTGCTTCCCTCTCCATCCCACCTCTCCACTTTCTGCACCAGGGCAATATTTTGTCTTCTCCTTGGGCCTACCTAGATTTCCAGTTTCTTCTCATGATGTACTTGGGCCAAGACCTTTAAAAATGTAAATAAATGTCAATCAGTTGCCCATTGTTCAGTGCTTTAAACTACTTGTGCAGAGATGCCCAATAGAGAGCCATGATTTTCCTTCAAAGAAGTGATTAGACCATACCATATCATGACCTTAAAGATGTTTTATTATTCTTATTTTAAATGATCATTTCAACCAATTTAGCAGATACAGATGTAACCGTTACTGGCCTAATTCCTTGGATCTCCTCCAGAGACTCTTAAAGCCTAGGTGCAACATTTACTACTCTCTCTTCCTCAGGGAGAATAACTGTTTTTAATGAAAGCTTGCATATTTTTTGCTGGGAGATCTGTCATTCAGTTCATAAGCACTTTCAGAACTCTTAGATATACACCATTACGGTCCAGTTGACTTATTGCTTTTTAATTTATCAATTTGCACCATTACTGGCTCTTCTGACATCCCAGGTCTTGGACAATACTTCATCTTTATTACTGGCAAAGAATGACAGTATCTCATCATTAATATGAGAAGCAAGTGGGTCCAGGGCAGGTGTATCTCAAGAACATGGCAATGAAGACTCAAGCAAAGAAGCAAGCTGCAACAAACAAGTTTTCTTGTCTTTATTAGAAAGAGACCTATACAATATAGCAGCCTCTCTCTGCAGTACTTTACAACTTTTTTCCTTTTTTTTTCTTTTATTTTTCAGAATACTGTACAGCTGACACAAAAATCTCAACGTGGAGAGAGAGGAAAGGGAAACATAATACAAACTGGCATACTTAATCAAACCAAAATCATATGAAACAACAAGCAAAGTGAAATGTTTGTCAATCGGTTTAATTACAGTACAAACAACATAAATAAAGCATCATTGAATCATTGTAAAACAAACTTGCTGAATGAGGTAATATAAAAACAACAACAAAGGACTTTTAATAATTTCCACACTGTCTTGTCATCATTTATACATTGCTATTTACAGAAACAGACACCACACCACCACCCCCCACCCCCAACTTGCTATAAAGCCTGCCATGTGCTAGGTATCTTCTGCCTCTACCCCAAACACAGGTCTCAGGTGTCCCTACTCACCTGGCCTCCCTTTCTCCCCATCCCAACCAGAAAGACAAACATCACAAAGCAGAAAACCTGAAAGACTTGGGGGCTAAACGCAGCCAAACCTAAAATTTAGCCTTTGCAGGTGGTCACAGGGTATTAAGGAATATAAGAAAGAAACAGTGCATCCATGTGCTTCCCAAGTGGTGCCGATGGTGCTTCCCAGAATAGAGTTGCCAGCTAGATTGAACCTCAAATCACAACCTTGCTGAAACCAAGGGCCAAACATGGACTTCAGAGAGGTCAGGATACAGCTCATCCACACCCAACTCTGCTGCCCCAAAGCCGTTTTGCCTCGGACTCAGCAAAGCATTTGGTATATGCTCAAACCCCATTGAGGTTGAGAGGTTTAAGGCAGCAGGAGCTGCAGAATCAGGCCCCTGGCAATCCCAAACTAAAGTCCAAAGGCAATTGTTACACAAAACAAGTCCCTGGTGTTTTAAAAGACACTCCTCTCCCAAATTCCCCTTCAGTTTGTGCACCCACCTATGCAAGCCATCTACAAGTGACAGATGCTCTTGACATTAAAATAGTAAAAGAGAGCTGGACCAAATGTGTGCAGTCCCCTGGAAACTTGGTATTTCCATGGAGCAAAGGGCACTGCTTAGCAAAGGGCTGTGCTTTCAGAGGATGGATATTATACCTATTTTCCCTATGCATTGGTAAAACGAGCTCTGTAGATTCAGTGCATCTTGACTCTCTGGATACATGGGAAAAAAATGCTCGGAGGGGTTGTCAACAGCATTTCAAATGAATTACTTTGTCACAGGTGCAAGAAAGGGGAAACAAAAGAGCCTCCCATCATCTCTGTGCACCCAGCCATGTTTCCTACCATACCTTGCCTAGCTCCAGCAAATATACTTCTTGCCCTGCCAGACTTGCCCTCTGCCTATTGATTTCCCCTGACAGGACTATAAACAGAAAGCAAGGGTAGAAGTGGTGTGAACACCACTTGGTCAAATCTTCCTGGACTACTTGGTACACACAAAGCCTTAGCACACTTTAGCTGAAGTCTGTGGCTCCCTCACGGCAAAATCTTGGGGCCAAAGTTTAATGGCCAAGAACACATGCAGGGAGGGATGAGGAGCTACTCTTGGGGAAGGACCCACCTGGAGAACGGTCTTCAGAAACATCTCAGCACCATCATCCCCAACGGTCCCACAAACAGCATCAGGACTCCAAGCATTGCTGAATCAGCTACAGGAGGGCAGCCGTTAGTTCCACACTTAAATTCAGCCAGTAAGCTGAGTTTCAAGCAAATTTATATAAAAAGAAGGACTCTGAACAGCAAGTTCTCTGTCCCTTTCACCTTCGGCATCTCCTTCCCCAGCGTTTCCCATGATAACACTTCCAGGGCTGGCAAGCAAGCAAGCAAGGGGCTACTTCAGTCCTGGCAGATAAGTTAAAGGTTTTCTGAAGTTGAGTGTTGCTGTCTGAAGGAGCTGCATATTTTTGAATACCTCTGATGCAGGTATCTGTGCGAGTCCTGAGCATCTGATGGCTCGCAAGAGCTGCAGTAAGCCTGTACATTATATTCCTGCAGCCCTTCATTCCTGGAGCAGGTGTCCCCCATCCTGCGCCTGTCTCCTGCACTCTTGGAAATGGCTGGTCTTACTCAAGCAGGAAATTTGCCCGTTTAGAAACATGTAACTGAACACCTGGCTCTAGCTATTGATTTTGATTAATGTATAAATGTGCATGTGTACATTTCCACAATTGCTAATAGCAGTATATAGGGCATATATAAGCACACATACACACAGCAAATGCAAAGCACATGTAGTTAGTGACCTCCGTGTGATACACTGCCTTTACCTTAGAACTCAAACCACCTTGACTGCACTTCATCCACCAATTCAACTCAACTCAAACCCCAGATCCGGGAACTAGTTGCCAAATAACAACCCACCTTCAGCACCGAACTCCTTCCTTGGTCCTGCATCACCTTGGGGTTTGCCTTCAGCACAGATCAGACCCTATCAAATCGACTGCTGTAAAGGGTTTTACTCCCTGTACCTTGTCATTCAAGGGGACTAGGAAAGTGTTTTCAGCTACTTCAGTTCTCAGAAACAAAAAACCACCATTTGGTTCTGGAAAACAGGGCATACACAAAAGAGCTCATGGTGCATTCACTGCCAGCAAGCAACATGGTCTTCCCAAATGCATGCCATTAGACCTCTGCAAGCTCCCTGCCCCCCGCCCCCCCCCTTCACATTTTGTACATAACACACAGGTAAAAATTACTAGCTCTGAAGCACTGCAAAATAGTCAATCCTTAGTACTGGAAGCTAAACACACATCCAGAAAGTTCATGGCCAAGAGAAAGCTGAAGCTCTGCTTGTCAACAGAACTGACCACTACTGCTTGAGTATGCAACAGGGATGTGGGAGACAGGTGGACATATAGAGATGAAGAGGTTAAAACTGCTGAAAAGCACAAAGACATTTATTTCATCTGCCCATAAGCAAAGTCCTCCCGAACATTCAGGGAACAATAGTAAATGATGGGAGTTAATTCACCCACATATTGCTGTCACCTGAAATGAAACACAGGGGCCAAGATGACCAGAAGCATGCCTAGTGATCTGGGGCTTAAGATGGCTCTAAAAAAAACACCTCACACCAAAACAATCTTTTATTTTCAGAAATCATGCAATCCTCCTCTCAAAATATGAACTCTTCATAGCTCCTGAAAATCTTGGCCAAAACCCTTTGAACCTCCCTTTAAAATGTGAGACAGATTCAGTCAACTCAAGGTGAACTGTTGTGAGATGAGACCACCCAATATTTACTTTAAAAACCGGCCCATGCTAAACAACAAAACAGAACCTAGAATGTCATAATACAACACATCTACCTACCTACAGCTTTGCATATTTTCCTCTATTTTTTCAAACAGGAGATTATTCTCTAATAAAACCATTTAAACTAACCCTCTTTTTGTAGCTTAGAAATTAAGAAGTCAAAACTCATTGCAGGACCTTTTAATTTGGGGTAGTTTAGTGTTTTTCTACCTTGAAAAGAAGTTTGATCTGGAGGGTAGCCACCAGAGGGGAAACAAAGATGCTTGGTGATGAGACGGGAATGGACAAGTTGTCTCCTGTCCAGCCAAGCTGCCCGAAGTTTGGTCCCCAATGCTGTCCTTCTTTACCTTGAGTCCCTCCAGCCACAATGACCATTTGTTCCCTGTTAAGGTGCAAATGCGGCTCCCCGAGATGTTTGGAAAGGGCCCCTTCGGGACCCCCTTGTGAAATCTGTGCTTGTCTCCACTATTACTACTTTATACTAGAAACTACAAATTACTTCATTTTTCCCAATCTCCATACAAATATAAAAGATGAAGCTATCCAAACCTTATACAATCTAATAATACTACATTACAGTGCCAGAGATCATTTCTAAGCCCGTATCTGCATTCCCACCTCTATTCCTCTCCCTATGTTACTCAGCTTCCTCTGGCCAGAAGAAATCTCCAAGTGCAGCTAAAGCTTTTTTGCACTAACACACATAATTTAAGGAAACGGGGAAAAGATGGCAAATTAAACAATATTAATGTTTACACAGTTATTATAGACTATGCCCAAAAGCTTAAAAGTCCTCTCTACCTTCCTGGAACTCACCTGGCTTTCTGAGCAGCACATAGTCCAGCATATATCAAGATTCTCCAAAAATAGCTTTTCTTCTGCCCCCTTTTAGCAATGAAATCAGAAATCTGGTAATGGGAGCCCTTGGCCAAATCTCTGCACTGGCAGGACCCTGAATTTTCCCGGAGTTAGATCTTATTTCTTCATAAACAGCGAGGAGAAGTAAACCCTCCTCAGCTCCCAGAATATCAAGGTTCAGATGCCGGATATGACACATCTGACTCTTCTTCACCATTCAACAGCAATTAGCTTAAAATAAATAGAAGGAAAGTGCTAATGTTAATAGCAAAAGCTGACTTGCTTCTAGTGTTTTAGTCATCATGGATAAAGTGCAGAGGTAGGGGGATTTAAAGGTATCTGAGATGATGAAAAGGTTTAAATGGAAGATGCAAAGAAAATCACTGCTGCAGACTCCAATTTTGGAAAAAACAGCTTTAGCTAACATGCTTCTGCTGGGATTTCTTATTCACTGGATCTCAGTTTGTTTTTAATTTGCTCATAACATGCTCAAAGGGCATAACAGCCTGGCAAATGGGCTCCATAAAAGCAACAAGAGGGGCTAAATGTGAGATGAACAGAAAATGGATGGGTTAACAAAGTGAAAGCAAGGGGAATGATTCCTGCAGGTTCTCCAAGTGTCAGTATATATTGCCTGTTTCTGCACCAGGATGGCTTCAAGAACATCCTTTGCAAAGTGCAAACGCATCCCCTGAAAAGCATGCAGAGCCTGGAGACCTTGGTTCACAAATGCAAGCCCTGCCGGGCTCCAGCCATGAAGAACTTCCTCTATCCTCGCTCTCAGCTGTGGTGGGAATGGGTTTCCCCTGCTCTACTTCACCATGCAAGAAGGGGATGGAGTCTATGCTGGCCTGACTTCCTCGCCAGGTGGCCTGCCCCACTAGCTCAGGAGGCGCTTCTCAGAGCCACACAGCCAAACCCATTTGAAAAGGGGATGCTGTAGCCCACACTCCAAGAGGCACAGACCCTTTGGGTCTGTTCTCCTGTGGCTGGAGCATCACCCACTGTAGTGCCAGAGAAGGTCTCTCCTGACTTAGATAGGTGGCCCTGGGTGATCTCCTGTCTTTCAAAGGGATCACTGCTGCATGAACGACCTGGTATCCTCCCTGCAGACGTCCAGACTTTTGGGGGAAGTCATCACATAGTCTATGCCACTTCAACATAGGTACTGTCAATGCTTACACCTCCAAGGGAAAAAACCCTATGTTTGTTAAAAGCAATTGTGTTACTGCCTAATTAAAGTATGAGGTTATTAGTTGGCAAGCCTGGATATATAATTTTTCCTATAATACAATGGAATTTCCTCTCCTAAAAATATTCTGTGTTTTTTCAATGTTTGCCTTCAGAAAATTTTTATGAAAGGAGTATATAAATTCTTCTACCTGAAATCTGCATGACAGCCTGGTTGCCCTTGTTTCTCAAACACTGCTCTCAGCTATAAGAGGAAGGTGGCCCAAAGAAAGCATTAAATTACGTACAGAAAATATTTCCAATTAGGAAAAAAAAAAAGTCTTGGAAATGGAACATGCATTGAGAACTTAATGGTGGCAAATGCGCCTACCATGTATTTGAAACAGCGGACTTGGTTTTCAGATAAAAATGCCCTTGATGCTCCCAGGGGAACAGCAGGCAGCTATAGCACCTCTGGGACCATGAGCCATGATTCCTGAATCCCTGCTGTGTTCCCCTGGTAGCCACATAAAGCTTGTGAGCACCAAGACACAGTGGGCTTCACAGCATCCCCTTCAACTGCACATTAGGTGGGTTGTCCTGTCACTGAAGGACCACCCATCAGTACCAAAGATCAGGGAGCTGCATGGGAATGACGGTGAAATAGCAACTATAACAGACAACCTTCCTCAATTAAAAAAAAAAAATAAAAAAAAATTACCCCAGTATGAAGAGAATCAGCTGTAGCCTTACCCTGATGCAGCCAGCCTAGGCTGGTTGAAGAAAGATTTCCCCCCCCCCCAAATAGTCAAAGGTCTATACTGTAACAAAGTACAAAAGAACACCACTGAATAGGAAAAGCTGGTCAATATTCTTGTGGTTCCACCTTGAGGCTCGCTTTTCTTCTACAATTTGATGATTTTACATCAAATTTTCTGATTTTTTTTTTTCCACTTAAGATAATCAGATTGTGTTTTTTCCTTCACATTTTGTCCACATACAGTTTATTTAGCAATTGCTACACTCCTGCCATTTGTATGCCAAATGAAATCCAGAGCCCCAAGGAAGAGCACCACTGAAGGCCTGGGAAATACATATAGAGCAGGTAGATTTGCAAATTACTATGCTGCGTGCACCTCACTGCCTTCACATAATTGCTCCTTTGCCATCAAATTCAGTTGAGTTTTCAACTTTCTCCGTGATATACCCCCTTCCCCCATCTTCACATTGCCATATGCCACTTAAAAAAAATCACTCTTCTGCCTGCCAAACCCCTACAGCCTGCACCAGAATCTTACTTTGTTGAAAACAGGAGAAGCTGGGATCTGCCCAGTAATACCAAAATAATCAAATCAAGTATTAAAACTTGGAATTCAAATGAACTGTCCAGGCTACTTTCACAAGCCATTTTTCTTCCAGAACGCAGCCAAGTTGGGAGTCAAGCGCAGCCATGCCCTGCCCGCTGTGGTGAAGGCTATCAATTCTGACCTTAATCAAATCTGATCTTTCCACAGCTGGGCTAGTGCTTTTTGTCTTGGCTTGTAAAAGCTTTGTGACTTCTGGAGTAAAATATATTTACAGCGCTGAGAAACAGCCTCTTTTTCCTTTCTAAAAGGTTTTGTCCACTTTTTTTTTCCATGCCAAATGTGCCATAATCTCCTTCTGATATGTTCCTCAAAGGCTTGCGATGGAAACAACAGTTCACTGCTGGGAATATTTTCAATGTACCTGTAGGATCTGTAACCCACAGATTCTAACTAGTTGCACATTTAGTTCACATCCATTACAGTTTATAAATTAACAGAGATGTCATTTGCTGTACATAAAAAAAATCAATGCATATTTATGGTTTTTTTTATTCAAATAGATTTTACATACATATAATCTAGAGACACAATACAAAAATCTGTATAAGTTAGGCAATGCATCACAGGAGTGACCAAAAACTCAACACATTTACCTTGGCAAAATGACAGAACCTATTTCTGCTGGCTGAAAAAATATTAGCCTTTAATGCATTTATTAATTTCACTAAATGTACTTGAAGTGTTTTTCCTTAGCGGTATTCATTATTCCTTTTTGTGTTTCATAGTTACTCTTATTTATTTTTTCCATTTTGTTTTTACACCAAGGAGACTGCAGTCAAATAACACTCAGCAACTCATTTCCTCTCTTTGGACTGAAAAATTAAACAGATACTAAATTATGACAGTGAATTTAGAAAGGAGGGCTCCAAGGGGTTGAAAGAACATGTCTGAGATAATATGATGCTTCTAAGAATATTGCAATCACATCCAAGCAATCACCGAAGCGTGCCATGTAACTACCTCCTCAGCTAATATGCTTTTTTCTCCGTGATGACTAATCATGTTCTATTAAACAGCGGTAATGCTGGAAGAACTCAACTATACAAGTGTAATGAAGCCAGTATTCTCCCCGGACAGATTAGCTACAACTGATTTGACACATACCATCATAGGAGCTTCAAACCTGACAAACTCTGTGCTTGCTTCTGATTTATGCCGTCAAGCTCTTCAGAGAAGAGAATGAAATCCAGCCGTCGCATTTGGTAGAGGTGAAATGTACTGATGTGCTTAACTGTCAGTTACAGAAAGTCACCATCTCTCCTTCCTTCTTCTCTCACTTGCCTCTCCCTCCGCCCCTTCCCTCCACACTCGGGGAGACTGCATCCCTCCTGGGGATGACTGCTTTCCCATGGTCCTGGTGCCAAGCGTGGCGTGTCTTGCTCAACCCATGGGCTCTTGCCCGCTTGTTTCCACAGTTCAAGAGCTGTCACTGAAACAACTGCTTTCCCTGCAGCCCCTTTTGCTCCTTCTCACCCGCCTTGTGCTGTTTCTGGATGGGACAGGGATGTACCAAAAGGAAAAGGGAAAAGGAGAGTTACCAGACTCACAGAGCAGAGCTGCGATGGGGATGGAGGAATATGAGGCTGCGGATGTAATTCAGGTCAGCAAATACATGACTGAGCTCCTCAGATGATGGTGGGCATCCTTCCGCTGCTGTTGTTCCGGTTATTGTTCTTTCTGGACAAGTTTGGAGTGGCCATGAGGACAAAGCGCTCATCGGGGCAGCCATACTGGAGGAGAACGTCAATGCACTCCTGGCTGGAGGCCTGTCGGGCGTAGGCCAACGCTGTGTTTCCATGGGCATCACGTGCCATCACGTCGACGCCATACTATAGAAAGAAGAGATGTGTTGTTGGAAGCTGTGGTGCCAACAGACCGTTAAAATGGAGGGAGTGGACTTGGGACAGATTGGTTTGAATGTGAGGATGGGGAGAGGGAGAAGAGAGTGGCCAGGATACCGGCCTGACAACGTGAGCAGCACTGAGTCACGTATGTTTTTATGAGGAGAAGCTCCTGTGTGGAATAAAATCTGCCACAGTGGTGTTTCAAAGAGGTGCTAGGGAAATCTCTCCTTCCATATTTCCTACGCTCTCCTTTACTTTCCATCAAGCAGCAGCAGACAGGCAGAAATACACTTTTTTATTACATTCCTGTCTTTTGAGAGCATGCAATGAGGAACATCTAGACTCAGGACACCAGCAAAGCAAAAGCCAACCCAGCCAGCCCCCACTGCCTGGACACCAAGTACTTACCCAAATCAAGAGTTGCACTAATACCACATTTCCTTTCCTGCATGCCAAGTGGAGGGCAGTACGCCCATCACCGTCTCCGCAGGTCTCGTTCACCTCTTCCCGGGTCCCGTGGGCAAGGAGCAGGATGACCATCCGCAAGTCCTCCTCGGCTGTAGCCCTCAGGAGATGCTGGCCCAGAGAAAGCTCCAGGCACTGCAGTGGGGCAAGGAAGAGCTTCTGCTCATATTTTGCACGTATCCAGCGCTCTTTTTCTTCCCTAGAGAAGCCAAAGGAGATATGTCAAACTAACCTGGTTTCACTGCCTCTAAATGGTGGCAGTTCAGCTATCAGTATGCTAGCAAACAGCAGCGAACCAAAAAGAAAATTATTCCCCTTTCAAATTTTTGGCAAGAAATCCCCCATGGAAAAAGTTCATCCAAACCTTATCTTTGCAGTGGTATGTGTGTCATCCATCTCATTATTACTGAGTCATATTATCACAATGTCCGAGATCCTTCTAGGCAGATGCCGTGAGCATGTGGTCATAAGATCACAACAGCCAAGAGATCTTAAAAACCCCTGGTCTTCCCTGAGGGCTGGCAAGAGGTCAGTGCAAGAGCCCTCACCATCATGAAGACCAAAGACAAAACAGGCAGTCTGGTTCCACGTTAGGGTTAAGGTGGGCTGCAAAATACGTTACAGAAAATGCACTAAATTTCTGTATCTAAGACCAGAGGTAACCAAGCACCTGGGCTTGCATTTTCAGATAGGAGAGCAAGTCCCGAAAGACACAGCCCTGCTTGCAGGGGTGCTTTTGCTTTCTACAAGTGGAGTAACGTTTCCAATGCAAAAGTCATATGGATGGTTCCTCTGTTTGTTTTTCCAAAATGCAAACTGCCAAAACAATACTTTGAAGCACCATTTCCTCCTGATATGTCAGAGAACTATCAAAAGCTTTCTGGGTGCGATTAGGTTACAGGATAACAAGGACTACAAACAAGTCTCTCAACTCTCCATTAAAAAAATTACCATACAATTATATGATCTAAGAGATCTAGCCCTAGACAAAGTCCCATTTAGAGGCACCTCAGGTAATCTGTCCAGCCTGTGAAAACCATATATATCATGTAACCCAGGCGACTTGTTACTAGTGACAGATTTTTCTCCTCTGGAGTACAAAAGGCAAAGCCCTGTTTACGCCTTTCAGCCGTGTTTACACTACTCCCACTAATCTAGTGTCAGGTTAGCCCTAATCTGTTTTTAAATACTTATGTAAACAGATCCTTCCAACAGCAAATCTGGATTAGTTTTGCATCATTTCCTGGTACATGTGGAGTGACCTTGCTTTGACCTCCCCAGATGCTTTCAGGCACAGCTTCCCAAAGCATCCGCTTCTCTACCCCACCACAATTTACCTTACAAACAGGTCCACCAGGGCTTTTTTTCAGAGAAAAAGTACAAACAGAAAATTAACACAAAGAGTGCTTCATTTAAATCAAACCTTTGAATGACTCCTGCAAGCTAAAAGACACACTAAAAAACCCCACATTTGGGGAGATGCAATTTAGCCTCTGATGGCAGGATCTGATAAACAGAGTATCATTTCATGTATTCCAGATGGAGCGGAGGAAGAAAAGGACTTCTGTTACTACTGCACCTTTAATTCATGTTTTTTGTATTTGTATTTTTTTAAAGTAAAAAACCAAACCAGAACCAGTGCCATGAGGATTATAAAGTAACACATATGCAATTATTTACAATTAAATGGGCGTTCTTGCAACACTGCAACAGTTCCAGTTCCAGTATCCATCTAGAGTATCTTCAAGAAAGTTTAGCAAACATTTCATGTTTTTTAAACATGTATAGAGGTATTGAGAGTATAAGCAATATATCCACTACATGTTTAAAATGTGCCAGACCGAAAAATGAATTGATTCAACCTGTGCTGTTTTACAACGGTGGCACACATGAGGACTTCAGGAATTTATTTTTCATATGTCCTAAAGGCAAAATATACCTCAGACACATAACTAACAAAATTTTTTTAGACTAGTCAAGAGTCTGCAAATGAATGCCCCCTCTCCCCCAAACCACCTTTTGAGTGATAATAGCTTTTGGCTCCCATCAGAGCATTGGCTGCTGCACTCACCACTGCTTGAACAGAAGTCTCTTTCCATTTAGAAATCAAGCTGTTTTACACAAGTCTCCCTCCACTTCTAATTCATCTTAAACCTTAATAATAATGCAATGGTATGTAGCAAAACAGAGACAGTAAGTGCCAAGTCCAGGTGGAGGCTTTCAGAGCTTTAGGCTGCTGGTTTATAAATTCATCGGCATGAATTTCACATTCGCTGTGTGTTGCACGGGAGCAGCATGAAGGAAAGACAGATTAGGTAAGGCTGCAAGACAGCAGAATAGACACTAATGACCCAGTCCTGCTCAGGTTTATCCTACTGTCTCAAAAGGCTGGGAAAAGAACAGAGGACCCCTTTAAAAATAAATCTAACAGGAATGTGAATGTGCTGCCACCTGCATTAGTGATGGAGAGGATGCAAACGGTCCTTCCTTAAAGCACTCTCTCACAATATGATCAAGTAACTCGTAAATGCTCTGCATTAATGTTGACTGTATGCTCTGGGCAGGATTCAACCCTTTGCTGGAGGAAATCTGTTGCAGAGCCCGGCAGCAGCTAAGGAGATGTTGTGTCCCTCAGGAGATGCTCACTGGCATGGCTGGCCAGAGCAGGACCCTGCAGCCAGCAGCAGGCTGTGCCACTGGGCTATGCTCACCTAAAAATGGTTATTTTACCTCACTTTAGTTTCCCTTTGCAGAAAGCCCGCTAACTTTTCTTGACCAGGCAGGGACTGGAAGACTTAATTCATTAAGGCCCAATTCTACCTTTGGACTCACATTAATGGTTGTGGTGGGAACACAGCAACTACAAACAAAAATAAAGGTGTTTTAAAAGCCTCAGACATTTGGGGGCAGCATGTCACTGACATCGGCTATTGAATGAGATATAGATCTTATTCAACTGTACAAAGTGGGCACAAGAAAGATACGTAGTCTGCATTTTCTGGTAGAAAACAAAACTTTAATGAGGTTCAACAAGAGCAAGTGTAGGGTCCTGCACCTGGGGAGGAAGAATGCTAGGCACCACTATAGGCTAGGGGTGGATCTGCTGGGAAGCAGTTCTCAGAAGGATCTGGGGGTCCTGGTAGATAGTAAATTATCCATGAGCCAGCAATGTGCCCTTGTCGCCAGGAAGGCCAATGGAATCCTGGGCTGCATAGGGAAGAGTGTGGCCAGTAGGTCAAGGGAGGTCATTCTCCCCCTCTGCTCGGCACTGGTGAGGCCACAACTGGAATACTGTGTCCAGTTCTGGGCTCCCCAGCTCAAGCGGGACAGGGAACTACTGGAGAGAGTCCAGCATAGGGCAACAAAGATGACTGGGGGATTGGAACACCTCCCTTATGAGGAAAGGCTGAGAGAGCTGGGACTCTTTAGCCCGGAGAAGAGAAGGCTGAGGGGAGACCTTATTCTTGCTTCTAAGTATCTAAAGGGTGGGTTGCAGGAGGATGGAGCCAGACTCTTTTCAGTGGTTCCCAGTGACAGGACGAGGGGCGATGAGCACAAGTCGGAACGTAGGAAGTTCCATTCAAACACAAGAAAAAACTTCTTTACAGTGTGGGTGACAGAGCACTGGAACAGGCTTCCCAGGGAGGTTGTAGGAGTCGCCTTCTCTGGAGATTTTCAAGACCCGCCTGGATGCAGTCCTGAGTAATGTGCTCTAGGCATTCCTGCGTCAGCAGGGGAGTTGGACTAGATGATCTCTGGAGGTCCCTTCCAACTCTGAAAATTCCGTGATTCCGTGATTATCATAGATGTAGAAGGAAAAGCATGGTTGCCCAGGTCTCATGGGCAACCAAAATGTAGAGGGACTGTTTTTGAATGAGTATCTAGAAAGCCAAGCCCATGGACATCCTCCCTCCATCTCTGGCACAAACCACTTCATTTTGAACAGGAAGTCCTGTGAGCTCTGCCGCTCATATTCACCTCAGAAATCCTGACAACAAGACAGAAATACTGTAATTGTTGCTCTGATATCCCAATTTCACTTCTGGGATCCACAGCTTGTCTTGGTTGAGGTTTCATTTCCCCCAAGGAAGGCCAGTCCAAGAGCAGAGTCGTCAGCAGTAGATCACTTAACCTCACTGCAGTTCCCTGGAGGACCACTGTTCACATCCCCTGTTAGCTAATGAGCTAAAAAATGAATTATTGGAGTGGTCAGCAATAAGCAGGAAGAGGAGGCACAGTGTTTCATTTCAGCCAGTGCTGACATACCTTTAAATAAATCAACTGAATAAAAGTATGAGGAAATGTGAGGGAGAAAGACACCGAACCAATCCCTAAAAATAAAGGAAATGTACATCAGCTAGTAAATATTTCCCTTGTTTTCTTCCCTTAGCTGTAATCCTGGTAACTTCCACTCTAAGTGACCCCCTCAACACAAGAGGCTTTCACTTGTAGTTCTGAAAGCCAAAACAAGCTCTTTTACTGAACTTTTAAAATCCAGTGGAGTCTTTTTCTCAGAACCAGATTAAAGCCAGCATGCTGGAGAAGCAACATCAGGCGCTCAGGTGGTCCCTACGATACTTTACGCTGGAGAATCTGTGAGCTGCCTTTTCCTCACATGTACTAAAATGACTTCTCTTTTCTTCAGTGATCATGCTAGCTGCTATTTTTTCAATGCATATGCGTAAAGAATTAATAGATTATAAACTCCTAAATAAACTTAGAGAAAGAAAAAAATATAGTTATAAGATCAGACTTTCTTTGAGCCTTTTATCTCTGAGGCTGTGCATTCAAACCCAGACTGCTGATAAAAACTTCAAACCTCAATGGTTATACAAGGGCCAAATACAACAGAGTAAGACTGCAAAATGCTCTGTGGTACCAGGAGAGGAAAAAGCCACTAAGCCTTGGCCAAAAAATACCACTAAGCTCTTTGGTCTTGCAGGAGTCTCTATCACTAGTGAACTCTAAGTACACACAGTGGTGTGAATAATGAAATCTCTGCCACGGCAGCAATACTGTACATAGGTAAAGGGCTATTAGAAACAGATGAAAATTTCAGTTCTCAGTTTATTTTGATCTAATTAGGTGCTTGCTTCTCAAGATGATGTCCAATTATTTAAATTACTCTGCCAGCCACATCATATCATTATTATCTGGAAACATAAATACCGGGCAGTGTAAGGAGGGAGGGCTAACTAGGTAGCATGACAGAATATAAAAAGCAGATTTGCTTAGAGCACACCTTTGCTCCAGGAGCTACACTGCACTCTCCACTTGTGGGTTTGCACCAGAGATGCTCATTTAGGAGTCCAGGTCCTACACAGCTCAGCCCCATGTAGTGCATTGTGTGGCTCTCCCACCTCAGTTAAACGTGCAGTTTTACATGTGACAAATCCAAGCAGGAGCTTCATACTGCTGGTATCAACTCTCCATTCTATTCCTTCTCGCTCTTGTTCACCTCTGCCTTCAACTTCATTTGTCCCTCACATATACTTGGCGGAGAGGCATGAAAGGCAAACACAAAAAGGATGTGCGGGGTGGAAATAGAAGCCATGTTCATATGGCGACTCAGAATTGATTGTGCAGGCAACAGCATGTGGATGGAGAGCCTGAGAACTTGCCATCAAAATTCAACAGATCCAGTGCAAGAGCAGCCTTGTTCTTACCAAAGCGATGACAAGGACAACAGAAATGTTCTGTCACTTGCTTGTTATCGAAGATGACTCACTGTTTCTTAAAAGTGTGATGAAATTTTGAAAGGTTGCATTAAAAACGTAATGGATAGCAGGTATTTACCACAGCAGAGCATTGATTTCCCACAATCAGAAATAGTGAGCAGGCTTGGTGCAGGCATTTTGAAATGAAGTTTTATCCTCTACACTTCTGACAACACTAGAAAGCTCTTAAAGTTTTTATGTTTTCTTCTCTCTTCCTAAAGAAAATAATTCTCTAACTGAGGAGGCCTCTAAATGGTCTCTCTAGCATTGCCATGCATGTGCCGTGCCCATGTGTTGCCATTTCTGGTTGGTCACTGAAGTACAACCATTTAACGCAGTAGTAACCTGGCCAGCTCAGCAAGAGCACTGCCAAATTTTCTCTCCTGTTGGCCAGCCGACAAGGTTAATGTGTCTCTTCCAAGAAAATGAAGTAAATCTAAGCTCCGTACCTCCCAAACTCCTGGAGAGTCCCAGAATGTGTCATTAGCTTTGTGGTCCAGCATGCAAGAAGCATGCGTCACCTAATGACCAGTGCTGGGCAGCCGGTTGTGTCGGGGCTTGCTGTTTAAACAAACCCCTTTGCGATGGCCTGGTGTGCATCTGATAAACTGCATCGCTTTGGACAGAGTCGGCATTGCAATGTTGGGATGAGTAAAAGAGAAACATCAGGGTTGGGGGGAGACAGGACTGACATGTTGGGAAAGGTTCGTGATGTTTTTAATTGCAACTAGCAAAGGGGGGAGAAGAAGAGAAGGCGAGAAGAAAGAGCTAGCAGCAAGGAATTTCCAAAGTGTCTTCCTGCCCCAAGCAAAGCAGGAACTGGGAGGAGAGGCATGGAAGAAGAGCTGGGAACAATATGCTGAGAAAACACAGGGGCTTCCTCTCTCTGCAGGAGAAGACCCTACTCTATTGCACAGTAAGTGCTTAGCAGTTGACTGCTTCCTAGCATGCATGCCTTCTCTCCCCAGCTGCGTTGCTAAGGGGGAAGGCACACAAGCCCACTGGGGATATATAGGTCCCTAGCAAACAAGAGGGCTCCAGACAGCAAACAAAGACCGATGGGCATTTATTCCTTAATTACAAAAAGCTTTTAAGAAACAGGCCACTGTAAATCCCGCCTGCTGAGGAAAAGGAGGCAAAGGACCAAGATTTATGTGCACTGGGGCAAAGAGGAAATAAATATCTCTCTGGCTCCTGATCAATATTATGAGTATTTTGCCAACCTACAGGGTGTTTTATGAGCTGTAAGGACAGAAAGGGATCATTAATAATTAAATAAAGTCAACTTATTAAGCTTATTACTTCTTAGAAGTTAAACATCCCTGACGTACGAAGAGCAGCCCTATAGGAAAGCTGCAGATAAGCTAACCCGCGTCTTGTCTTGGACTCTGGACCAGGGCTCTCTAGGCGAACAGCATAGTAACCCAGCTTAGAAATTATTTAATTTCTGTCTTTGCTGGGGAAGTTATCTGGCTGAGGACAGAGTTCAACCTGCTGTCAAACCTGCAAAGTTTTGTCCACCAGCCAGGAGGGGCAGGGAAAGACAATCCAGTGCTGTAAAATATTCCAAATTCAAGTTACTTCTCCTACCATCAGACCTATTCAAGCAACCAAAACAAAACATCGGCCCCAAAAGACATAAAAAAAGACGGTTTCCCATTAGAAGCATGCCCAAAGCACATCGCATTGTCAGGGAGCTGTTTTCTGAAGCCCAGAGGATCTTCTCCACCATTAGCTCTACTACTACATTTTTCAGTTTTCCTTTTATAGCTGTGTGTTTAAGGAAAAAAAAGCCCTACCATGCATGATGGACAGGGATCGCTCATACGTGCAAAGCTGAATGTGCTTCTCAAATTAATCATGTCTTCCATGACACTTACCAGTATAACCATAATTTGGATTCAGTGGAGCTTCTCCACTTTCTTTGCCCTCTCTTTTGACAGTATCCCCCTATGTAGGGCTCCAAAATACCTGTTATTCTGCGCTTCTAGGTTAGCCTTCCAGTCATGCCACAGAGTAACCAGCAGCTCTCCCTTATGTGTTAAGACACCTGCAGGATTTATTACTGCACAACATTAATTACCAGCCTGGCTGAGACATCAAGGTTTATGGATTTCAGGCTTTTTAGGTAAATATCCTGCAATTGTGGGCTCAGATGTATCACATAAAATTGCAGCAAACTTATGTTTTCATTGCACAACACTCAATCTAATAATTTTTAAGGTATACTTGATAAAATATATCACATCTGAGGTTTACTCTGTATAAAGTTAAGCAAAAGCTGTGTGACATACAACAGTAGGGAATACTGCAGATACAAAGAAAAGGCTTATTAAGTTGAGAATAAAGATTGTAAGTGTGGTAACTGTAAGCCCTGCAAGCTAGTTAAGTCTTTCCTTAATATAAATCCAAGCTTTTTTTGTTCTGTGCAACTATGTGAAATGAAAACAGTCCCTAGAGGTTTAACAAAAAGCTTGAACAATGCCACAAATTGTACTTTTCCACTAACCCCAAAAGCCCCAGAATTTTTTTAAACAGCATTGCCAGCAACAGTTAGGAGGGGAAAAAAACTAACAATGGTGAACTCTAAGGATTTTAAACACTTAGCTTGGTGAAAACAATTAAAAAAGCACTGTGAACAGTGGAGGAAGATGGGTTTCTGCTAAGATGTGCAAGGAGAGACCATATGAGAATCTGGAATACAACAGCGATGAATGACTGCTCCCTTCCACCCACCCTCTGCTGACCAACAGAAAAACTACTGAGTTCATGATCCAATTCCTTTTACCTAGATACTGATGTACAAGTGTATGAACACCCACAGAAAATTTAAACTGAAACATATCACTGTGCTGGCTACCAAAAAAAAAAGGCTAAGAAGTGAGTTATCACTGTGTGGTTCTAAATACAGACATGGATGGCTTCCTGTTCGTGGGTGGTGAACCTCAACACTTGGGCATACTACAAATATTACCTAAAAAACCCCAAAGGCTGCTCTACAACAGTTGCGTGAAAATGCTAAAGCCAAGGAGTATATTTGCTTCTTGCTTGTTTGCAGTTATTTTTTTATATATATATACGTGCAGAGTATAGTAATTGCAAACACGTATCTAATGCATTTCATTATTCATGTGTAACTATATTTAACCTGATGTTTTAAGTGTAGAAATGAAATTGCATTGTGGCAGTACCTAAAAACAGACTGGAAATTTCAGTTTACAATTTGATATACAGTCACTCAGTTTAGAAGATTCCATTAATTTGCAATTTGTTAACACTAGTTTTCTCCTATAGGAAGGCTATACTTAATGCAATATTATTTTAAATATAGCTCAAGAAATCATTACATCCTTTCCCCCCCTTTTTTTGGAAAAAATATGAAAATTTCATTTGAAATCAATTTTCACACAAAACATGGAAGTCGTTTTGAACAGATAACAGAACTGAAAATGAACTATTAGGAAATGTTTTGTGGAAATGAAGGTAGTCTGTTATCTTGTTTATTTATGTCTAAAAATCTGGCCATTTTCACCCCAAACCAGGCTTCTGCTTTCACATTCATGTTAGAGGAAGCTCTTGTACAGTATTCAAAGGCGGGGGGGGAAGTGACATACAAATATTTCAATGCATAAATCTCAATAATCTGTGCCAGGTGAGAGACGGAGCGAGGTCGCCAAGTGAGGTTCCCACAGACCCTGAGTAATGTGGCATGTAACAGGGACGTACATCAGCGATGTGCTTTCCAGCGGCTCCTCCCGTGCTGCGACTATCACAGCGCATTAAGGATACCATAACAGTCGCTGATGTGATCTGCTTTGGAACGTATCACATCATAAACAGATGAGAGAAGAGAAATGGAGCTTTTCTTCTGCTCATAATGCTGTAAAGTGCAGAAGTAGCATAACTATGAGTGCACCAATGCCTTATAAATAACGAGAGGGAGGGAAAAACCCTCTGAGGTCTACCCAAAGGGCTGACAAACTTGCAGTGTAGAAATTAGAGATCTCCAACAAGAGCTTGCTTAGCACACAAAGGTAGCTTCAACGATCCAAAATGGAAAAAATATGTTGTGGGCTGCAGAAGGAGAATGCAATCCTTACCCAAGGATGAGGAACTGCAAGAGGACAGTCTAATCACAACACTTCACCAAGACCTTTAAAAATTTTCTTGACAATTTTGATGCTTTTGTTACCAATACCTCCCGAGCAATCCTACAGTGAACAACAAAAGCCCTTTCAGGCGGCTTTAGTATTATTTTAATTCCAGCAGAAGCCGTAAGAAGACACTCTGGAGTATCTGGAAAAAAAAACCCCAACATTACACTGAATTTATATAAGACATAAAAGAGAAAATACAAGTAATAAACACTGTATTTGAGCATAGACTGTGAAGAAAAACACATTTGGAGTAGCAAGGAAATAAAAAACAAATGCTTGCTCTGCACAAGTCAGTAGTGGAAGGCAGGCATGTTTGCAGCTGAAGGTTTAGAGGGCTGGGAAGTACCTGGACTATCCCCGTGGGTAGCACTTCTGCGACCCACATTCTTCAGATGCTACAGGGATGTCTCCGCTGTCCAACTCTTCCCTAGTGACTTGGAGTTCTCTCCTCACCTTCCAACGTCTCCTCACTGGCAATTCCAATATATCCCATATCCTCCTCTTCCTCTCTGACACATCTTCCCTTCTCCACCAACACACCTTTGCCTGTTCTGCTACACCATCTCTAAATGGCTACTTCTTCAGCTGCTTTGGTCATCTCTTACATCTCACTGATGCTAAGGACTCTACAGAAATCATTAATGTCATCAGACTCTTCCATTAGTTGCATTTTTTAATGACTTTTTTTAACTTAGTAAAAATGATGCCTGCCTTGGCAAGTTACGTCTCCTGAGGTATTTTCTCCATTCCGCAAGTGATGAGACTTTCCTCTACCTCAGTTTTAGTGGGCTGCAGGTATCTGATGCCTTTCTGAAACCACAAACGATAATTAGTTTAAAAAAGGCTGACGGTAGATCAGCTCATATTTTTCTGAAAAAGCAAAGGAGATGAAGAATTAACTTGAGTAACTAAGACTAAAAAAAGAAAGAGATTTGAGAAATCCTCAGCAGTTAACATCTCCAGAAATCCACGAGGTTTCCTCTATACCTAAGAAATGAAACCTCAATGTTGGCTTTTTTGTTTGCATATTTTCAACAATCGGACACACAACATTGTGGTTATCCAAATGTGCCACAAAAGGTGAGACCAGAAACGGAATCGGCTTTCAAAAGACACTCGAGTGCTCAGGTACTTCTGAGGCATTTCTAATTGCACACCTCTGCCTATTAATCACTTGCAAACCTTTAGGCTTTTATGATTTACAAGCCATACGGTTGGTGCTTAACAGTGGGAAACCCGCATAAAACCTGACAGCAAAGAAAATCTGTACAGGAGACACCTGCCAAAAGTGACAGCAAGTTCCACTTCAAGAGCATCTCTAGAGAGAGGTGTGCAGAGATTTAAAAGCCATGTGCCAGAACTAAAGAATTAAAGCCTCTTGCCCAAGCGCTCTCAGTGCCTAAGTGCCCTCTCTCTTTCAGCTACTTCCCTGCAAATCCCTCTTCAGAACACATTTGGAAATTATTTAAAAAAAGATAAAATATCCCTAATCTGTTACCAATTAGAAGAAAAACGTGAATATTATTTTCTAATTTGTGACTCAATCTTAAAAGGAAAGTCACTGAAACAATTACATTGGCTCCTGAATATTTCTATTGTGCTCCTTAAAAAAAATAAATAGCGGGTATGTCCTCTTCTGCCCGATATGCCCCAGGGCTGAATGTATCAATAAGTACATCAAAGCCCTGAACATGAACTGCCAAAAAGTTGTAATTTCTGATTTGTGGCAGCTGCAGCCCAAGGGCTGCCAAACTGATTAGTTACCTCCTAATGGTATTTGTGCAACTCGGGTTTGTGGCAAGGAGGTGGGAAGGAGGAACAAGCCAAGGAGGATAGAAGTTCAATAGTAAACACACGGCGCTCAAGTTGTCCACTACAGAAGCAACCAATTTCCAGCCAGCTGTTGATGTACAAAAGACAGGATTTATAAGAATGGCGATGTGTAGGCTTCTTTTTAAAACCCAGACGCAGTGCGACTTGAGTCACTAACTCCTGAAAACTGGTAATTTCCTGGTGGTTAGCAGGAGAAGGTCTGCCAATGGGAAAGCAGAAGCTGCTAATAAATTTATAGTGCGTTATATGCCAATTAGACCCCTTCAGCCATTCAAGAGGCAGTGCCACCAATCAGGTTACCATTCCACAAATGCACTCTTTAGAGCTGATCTAATCACAAATCAATCCTGCATTTAAAGTGTGATTCTCATTAGTATTACCCGGAATGCACTTGTGAAACAACGCAAGCGGGTATTTTTCTTCTCCCCTTTAAGTGCCCTTCCCCAATGCCTTGTGCACAGCTATTTACTTCTTGTACACAGTCACATCTGAACTTCAAATGGTAAATAATAATTTTGAATACCACATTAATTCTGCATCGAACCAGATTTATTACACACGTCATACTTGGGAGTTTCACCGTCATTCACAAGCCAGCCGTGAATCTCTTGGTTAAATTACATCCTTGTATCTGACCATGCACCATGCAATATTCTATCAATACCGTGACTCAGAGCGCATCCCTCAGCTTCCCACTCCATGACATCCACAAGTGCTAAGACTCCCGATGCTGCTTATTTGGGCATTCAGAAAAAGGAAAAACACAGATGTAGAGAGAAATAAAAAGTTTTGCATGGTTTAGCATCTTCAGCATATGTACAGATTTACATTAAACCTCTGGTCACAGCTTAAACCACATCTCGGTGCTTATAATCTATGCAAGCAACACTGTGTTTTGGATGCTTTGCAAAGCAAGTTTGCCTTAATTTTCTGCTGAACAAGGCTAGAAACAGACTTTAATTTCAGCTTTGTAGCCTATGGCAGTACAAAAATGCCTCCTGGTGAGGAACACAAGGCAACCTGAGTCACTTGTAATGCATTTTCCTTTTCTTTTCCTTCTCAAACTGCGTTCAGACCTTGGTGAAGTACACCCAGAAACCTGACCCAAGCCTAGGTGGCCTCCACATATTACAATTCAAAATTACTTCAAATTTATTCTGATTGAGCTAAATGCTTTGTGATTTGCTCGTCAGCTGCCACAGCATAAGCACGGGTAGCAGACAAACGTATGACTGTAGTTGTTTTGCCTCCGAGTGCTACGAGATGTGCTTGCGGGGGCTCAGGGAAAGGGTCACAGGATCTTCTGAGCTTGTGAAAAGAAGAACAAACCACCATAAGTCTTTCACGGCGCTTTGTCCTCCTCCTCCTCCTCCTCCACTGGGATGCCCAAAAGCATCAGGATCATGGTAGCCAGTGCCGGAAGCTCACCTCGCTGCACCTCCTCGACAGACTAACATCCATGTTACATGGATGTAAGGAACAGAACTCTCCAATGCAAGAATTACCAAAGCAACCTTCATTTCCCTGCTCCCCCTCACGTGCAGCCAGGTACGCTCACCGTTAGTCACAGTAGGACCAAATTTTACTTGCCAAAATGCCCCCGCCCCCACTCATTTTAAATTTTGTGGAGGCTCTTCACAAAAAAAACCCCAAACCACTTAAAAGCAATGCTTGATGCCCCAGCCTTGGGCTGTCACCTGCATCTTATTTCTACTTAACCTCTTAAATAACATTGGAATTCACTTTGTCCCCTGATGGGCACTGTAATGAGAACCACCTGTCAATCACAGCTCCATTAGCCTGGACAGACTTTCACTTCCTGAAACAATTTATTGGATTCCCAGAAGCGAATGGACCTTCTTCCTTTTGAGCTGGGTTTTTTTCGGGGAGCTATTCAGCAGGAGCGAGTCTCCCTTCTGTTCCTGCTGAGCGGTCATTGTTTCCCCGTTTGCTCATGAAAACAGTTTCCTGAGTTGACCCACCTCTTCTTGTCCCGGGCAGGCCGAGTGTTTGCCAAAAACTTCTTTTGACTGTTCAGTTCACCGGCGCTATACAAAACCCACCAGCTGTTTCCAGCCACTGGGGCAGGGGAAAAAGCCAATCGTACTGTTAACCCCTTCCCAACAAAAACCCTCTACAGAAAGAGGTCTGCTTGGGCTGGGTGGTTGGTTGCATGTGGAGAGCTAGAGGGGCGCGAGCCTGTCATGAGCCGGACTTCAAGGTAGCTCCTTCTTATATAGGAAAGAAATATCTGCTCTCATTCAGCGTGAAAACTAAATATAATTTTGTTTGCCTCTTCCTTTCTCTTGGTTACACTCAAATTGCAGCTCAAAGAAAAATCTTACTAATAGAGGCTAAAACCACTTTTGTTGAAACATTATCTTTAAAGGAGTATTTTCATTTCCCTGAATGTGTGCAGTCCTTATGAGGTTCATTTGCAATGCGCCTATCTGTTTTGATGAGATAATAAAATGCATTTTATTTAAAAATATTTCCGCTTTCTCCCAAAGGAATTTAAATGGTCAGTTAATCTTTCTGCTTCAGAATAACTCACTGAGTAAATAAATGAGGGCTCAAGATTATATAAACCAATATTTTTTTTCATTCTAACACCGGTCTCTAAGACTAAAATACAACTGTACCTGAGCATCAGCTGTATGCCCTTTTAGTATAAATCAGTTTAACTTTTAGCCTGGAAAAGAAAAAAATGGAAACAATATGATAGTTATCTCTAGCCTTCTGTGATTCTCAAGTCAATAGTAAATGGGGGGACTCGTTAGTGCCATAGTGATCCAATCAGGATGAAATTATGCAGTCATGTAAGAAATAATATCTATTAGGCTAATTTAATCAACGAATACTTTACAGATGAATTAGAATGCAGAATCCAATTATTTCAAACATTTGGACTGTCAGCCGCTGTGTTTTTTAAGCAGTGGAAGGAGAGAAAAGGAAGGTTTAAAGATCCTTTTAAGACGAGGGTGGCTGGGCTGTATTTATAGCAGGAGACCTTATAACAGCAGAAAACTGACAACTACAATCAGCACCTTCCACAGCTCAGAAGGCTCGCACCCAGGCAGCTCTAATCTAACCCCTCTCCGTAGCTCCTGGGGTACCTTCCTCTGGGATATTGGTATGGACAGCCTGATTTGCTATTTTCGGTGGCTGATAATTACCGTCTCAAGTCTTGATAATTTCCCTTTGCCAGTCACCCTTTTAAAAGAAGGCTTACACTCCAATTACAGTAGGTCTGTTTTTACTTGGAAGATGAGATGTGCCCCTGGATACATGCAAAATACCCTGGTGCTGCAGAGCTCTATTGGTTGCATGTAGTATTTATTCCCCTTGAAAAGTAAGAGCTTGCTTTACAACGCCAAGCAAAGGAAAATGGTATACATGTAATTAGTACTAGAAGGGGAAATTAGTTTAAAATGCACCTTGACTCAATTAGGAGAGGACAGAAGAACTGAGAGCTGAGAGTACACACAAATCACATCCTTGATCCAGCATGACTCAATGTCTACTTTGCTGATGCTTTGCCAAATGACAAGAGGATCATAATGCTCACCAGAAGACCATCGTTCCTCCACCAAGGAGGCTTTTGGACTGAGTCCTTGCCACAGAATAAAGGCACAAGATATCCCACATCCACAGCCTCTCCATGGAGAATTTTCTCCTGAATCCTCTGGAATTGGTGTTTCATAGAGAAATACAGCAGCCACCCTCTGGCCGAGACATGTCCATGAGAAGTCTCATGACCTTTCATAGTTCAAAGTTGGCTCAGGTCTCCCAGCACTTCTCAAGAACTAGTAGAACAACTCACACACACATCTACACCAGCCAGTCTCATCACATGGGGCCTGCCCATTGCATTTACTATCAGAGCAGTTATTTCAAGAACTGAAGATGGCAAATGAGTATGTTTTGCTCAAGTCTACAGGATAAAAATGACTCCCCTCCCCAACATTAATAGACAAGCTACTCCTGAAAGCTACTACTAGCTTGTACAGAAGAAAACAAGGCTACAAGAAAGTGATGAAGTCTTTAACTATCTCCTGGACTATCTTCCACAAAGCACTGAATGAGCTTCATACTGCAGCTTAAGTTAAGAAAATTCATGCCATGCTGTTGGCTTACCTATTTCTTTTGAATACTTGAGCAATATCATGCAGGATACAGAAAACCTTGTGCCTGTTGCAGAATGTAGATGCCCCATTGCTCTGTAAGTTCTGTGCTGCAATTCCCAACATACCTGTGATCCAAACATTTTTCTGCCCTGTCATCTAAAGTGGTTAATGGACTCTCATTGACTGGCTCTTGCTTATTTAAACATTTAATGCTCTTCTGATGCTCAAATTATGCCTGTTTCATGTGATGGATTAGCCCAGAATACGGCAGCGACAATTTTCTGCAATCTGTGGAATATCAAATTTTGATTACTTCAGGAGGAAAAAGTAAAGTTATAAGTAAACAGTTTTGATTGATAAGGAACAGAGGAATACTTAATGTGGTGGTTCATTGGAAGCCTTGATGAATGCCCGGCAGGACTATGATGAGTCTACCCAGAAGACATACAATAGCTCTGGGAAGATTTAAGGTATTTATTGCTCAAATAAAACAAAACCAAGTGAGATGAGCAGGTGAAGTAGCACAGGGTGATTGCAATCTGCTGATCAAGAACAAGTGCAATTCTAATTTTTGCAGAGCAAAAACAAACTAATTTTCCAGCTTGCCTATGGAACACTGATGGTTATTTTAGGAATTTCAGATGCTGCCTTTCTTCAATGAGGAACTGAGGATCATTCCAGATTCAGGTCTTCATAGCAGATTATCTTCTAGTTAATGCTGGCAGTTGTTCTACTTTTGGGTGGTAAATATTTAGCAGTACCTTTTTAAGATAAAGATGTAAGATTCCCATGGGCCCCACTCCTTCCAGTGGCAGCATTTTCAGCTGTGAGACTATCGACTTCAAGCTGAGAAAGGTTTTCCAACAGGAGTGTTCCTAGCATGGTGATCTGGCTGCTACCTGCTGAAGTTTGTACGCACTGATGTCTAGCAGAAGTACTAACTTTTGCTCCAAAGCAAGGTGTAGAGCTTCTCTGAAGACACAGGCTGCTTTCTTATCAATTACAAATCTCTTATTCCGGGCTTCGATGGCGATAACATGTCAACAATCTTCCCTGTCTTCTTGTGATGGTAAAAGCAGATGTGACCCTTCCACTCTGAAACAGTTGCTGAACTGTGTTTTTGTGAAAATCCCTAAAGCTCTCCCTGACTGTGAGCAAGGAGGGGACTTTGTATTGAAAGCATCTTCCCAAAACAGTTCAGAGGGAGTCTTCTGAGAGATACAAGGAAGAAAAAAAAGCCACAAGTGAAGAGTATGATGCATTTGAAGGGAGGGTTGCATCAGAGGCACCTTCTCCTCCTTCAGAAAATGAAGCTTACCTGAGTCTACAGTGCTGTTTTGCTATTAAAAAAGGTACAGTTACAGGTATGCGGTGAAGAGAACCAAGTTTTTATTTTCAGTTTACTATTACTGGTGGAGTTGATGGATGTTTTGGACAGAAAAGTCTGAAAGGAGGCTTTGTGACCCAAGATGATTAAAACAGTTGTCTTGAGTGGAGTTTGTCTATTCTGAAAAGAAGTGGGGGAGATTCCAACTAATCCATCAGCAATCTACCGCTGGCACACAGATGCACTGATTAGAAATGACAGCTTTGCAACAGGTTCGAAATCAAAGTGCAGTAAAACTAGCGAGCTGTCGTATGTTGTTGAAAAAGCTGCCTGAGAGCTGCAACTATCCTGGCAATTTTCAGCTTTTCAGCTTACCTACTCCAAAAACCAATACGTGGTGTGATGGGAACACCAGGGGCTTTGCTGGCACTACAAGAAGGATAAAGACGAACCTGGTAATAAAACAAAGGATGCTTACAACTGTATTTGCAGGCTGAGAACACGGTGGCTTTGGAGGATGCTTGGTATTTCAGATGCAGAGTAGAACCCAATGGCAGGGTCTGTTATTGCTGACTATCAAAACAGACCATGCGAGAGGGAAGACTAAAGATCTGTTGTCTTCCTTGCAAAATGCTTGGACTTTCCAGGACTATTAGACCTGGCCATCACACGTCCCAAATCACTTGCCCTCTGCTGATAATGTTCAGGATGAGATTCTTAAGCTGTAAGTAATCAACCCATTTTGTCTACTGCAAAAGGTTCTTCCATCCTCAAAAAGATAATAATTACTGATTATTCTGAGAGCCAAACAATGTGACAGACCTAGCTGATTATTTTGTATGGCTTTTATAATGAAAAAAATGTTCCTGTTATTGATGTGATCTGGCAATTAAAATGCATGTTTTAATTCCTTGTCTGCATTAGGAAATTTTGTATTTTCCATCTGACAACAGCCAGGCAGCTCCCACAAACAGTCAGAAGGAGGTCTATCAAAGCTTTTTTTTTTTTTTTTTAGCTCCTGGATCAGACCAGCAGGGATGGACCACTGAGAACCACTAGGTCAGACCCTGAATTGCATCTTGGTGGGAAACTGATCCTAGTCCTGTCTTGCCGAACCATGCCCGATGAGCTGAGTGCCAGCAGTCCCAGCAATCCCGCTGTTTGCTTGCAATCCATCTTTTGAGAATCACTTCCACTTCTGAGGAATACAATAACCTGGCAGCTACCTCAAATCCTGCCTGGATGCTTTGAAAAAAGCTACTGCTCCCTTAGAGATCAAGTGGGCAGCAGCCCCTTAACAGGAACTGGTCTATGAGCTACCACCACATGTCTAATTAATGACCCTGCCGGTCGCAGCTGGAAGAGCTGAGCTGGGGGTGATTAATTAAATTAGCTGGCAGAGGAAATTACAGTGGAAAAGCCAAAGTTTGATTGCTCCATAATTAACCGCAGTGCAAATAATATCTGCATCTATAACTTCCAGCAATGAGATCAGACGCCAATTGAATTTGGCACTGATTGAAGCTGTAAATATCCTGTGGTGAAAAATGATAGGTTTGTTCTGAAGGGAAAACTTACAGAAATGGACATCCAGCGGATGCAAGAAGGGAGCAGGGGACATGGGAGGAAAGAGGTCTGGAATTAGGTCTTGATTTCAGCTGATTTCTGTAGTCTTCTGGAGTGATGGAGGACTCAACGTGAAACAGGAAGAAATATTTAAAAACTCTGCTATAGCTGCTGAATGCTGTGAGATTCCTTATCAGAGATTCAGCCAATCTGGAAAGTAAAGGCCACCTAGATCATTCGGTCCCTTGCCTTGCTCCTCATCATGTGTTTACTAGTGCTGGGATTCATTGCTTTCCCTGGGAGATGACTGCACAGCTTAAGGTAACCAGTCCAACCACTTCCTCTCAATTTCATCCTCTACTCCTAGAAGCACTTCCTTGAACTACAAGAACCCATTTATCCAAGGACTGTATCACCTCGAAATGCCTGCAAACCCCTTCAAGCCCCCACTATTTTTATCATTTCATTAACCCCCTTAAGCATCTCCTCCTGCACATACTCACTGAAGACTGGAAATCTTTCTTATTGCTCATCTCTGAAATTCCCTTTCTATTTCGGCAAGTAATGGTTACGACATGCACTCACCTCAATCCCTGTATCAAGCTGAATTACTGTGAGTCTTACCCACTTTCACTGCTCATGCAGTTCTGGCTTAAAGGAAGCTCAGATTTTTAACTGAGGCCCGAGATGCACCCCCGCCCCCACAAATGAGCCAAGTTTTATTTACATGTTTTGCAAACTGCTGCCTGATGTACTCTTGGATAAAAACTGCATATTCCAGAAAATATTTTAATTTTTTTTTAAAGCAGTGAAACTAGTTTTCCTGAATGTTGAACTAATAGCAAAAGGGCACTATATACATATATAAAATCATATTTCATATTTTATGTATTTTATATATTATTTTGACCTGCTTAATAAATATGTTTGGTAAATATACATTCCTCAGACGAAACTGTACTTATCAAGATTCCATTAAAAACCCAGCATCAAATATTCTGAGGCCAGCAAGAACTGGACGTTAGCAAAAGGCCCCCAAATTATACTGCAAACCCTGAGGAAACTTAGAAGCAAGCACTTCAAATGAGAGCTGATTGCTGGGTTTAGGCCAGGTGGCATAATTCAACGTACTGCTTTCTGTGGAAAACTCAGGCTCTGTCTACAGCAGCAAAGAAACAGGTGCAATAGAAACAGACATGTAGGTTGGAGCAGGTGGTGCCAAGGACCTTATGTATTAACAATCCAGGCGCATTACCTTTAATTGATTGAGCCTCATCCTTTGATTCAAACATTCCAACTGTACAAGAGGTTCAAAGCACCATGGGTTGGACCCTTATGTTCAAAGTAGGGTCTGGAGCACATTGGGTGCACGTGGAGCTTCCAGTTGGGTTTCTCCAAACAGAATCTCATTTGTGTGCACCAAGACCATCCCTTGAACCAAACTAATGCCTTCTCCTGCTCCAGACCAAAACACTTGTGTAGATATTGGCACCTACTTTGCAATCCAGCCCTCCTCACCAAGTCTGCTGCCTTGCACTGAGTGGTACAAACAGGCCCACACAAAAGCGTATTACAATTCCTGTATTTGCATGAAAACAAAAGTGTGATATTGATCGTAAACACAGAAGTCCTGCTCTGCTTTGTCATTTCTTTTTAATGGATCTGAGAGCCCAGACCAACCATAAAAAGTCTGAGACGACCTCTCAAAGTACATTTATAAACAGCACAGTTATTGATTGCTGTCAAAGAAAATAGGCACATTTAAATTTACAAGCTACCCTCCCCACATAACACACTCCTAAGCTGTCCATTAAATACTGCTTGACAAATTATTCTCATGATTAACTGGAGACTCAACCAGTTTCTCTGCAGAGGAGCCAGGCACTGCATCCCATACACCTCCTCAGAAACACATAGTCCTGTTCTTGCTCGGTGAGCTGCAGCTCTGGTGCGTTATAGACCTTTCTGTAAGACAAGAAGCTCTGTTTGTTATTTGTCAAAGTTATTTGAGGAATAATAAAACCAGCTTCTTTTTTTTACTATTTTATTACTCTTATGCTGTCAATACTATTTTTTGCTTTACCCTGAAAGCCTTCCCTGTAGACTGGGTTGATTCCGGTACGTCCCATTACAGCACTGAGATGGTCTCTCACTTCTCGATTCCTCCCCCAGGCTATCACACGCACTTGCCTCTTAATGCAGTATCACATCTGATGTTGGTCATTTTTTGAAGAGTATTTTCCTTGCACTACTGAAACATCCTTTCTGAAGTTTACAGTAAAATTTACACCGTGACATCTCATGTTCTCCTCTCTCTCTTATTCCACATTTTAACGCATACATTGGTAGCCAATGATCTGTCTGGCTCCAGAAAAATGCAAACGTGAAAACAAATGCCAGCTAAAACATTGGATTTGGACATATATTAATTCCACGAGTCCCAAAACTTTATCAGAAGAGTCACTTTCTATATAGCCTCTTCTCTCATTTCATTTTGAGCATTCCCATGGCACATTCTGCGCATTCCTAAGTCTCGTCCGCTTCTGCACGCCTCCCCGACAAACAACTTGTAAACCACACTATGTCCACACGAAGAAAATGCGAAGTGTTGGTGACTTATTTGTAACAGAACTGCCATCAGTCATACAAAATGGATACTTTGCATTTCAAAGGGACCTTACAGCATCTGAGTTTATCTAGCCTCCAAATAAGTTTCATGGAGGCACCAGCAAACCTGTGTGCCAGCCACACACTGCTGTACCAGTCCCAGGGCTGATCTGCGTAGGGCTGATCTGCCCCCCAGGCAAGGGGCTTCACAAAGGCTAGGTTTTGAAAGGACATGAATTAGAGAGAAATTCCACAACATAATTAAGAAATGTTCCCCTTCCCCAATTTTAAATTCTCCGTTGGCTTTAATTAACTTGCCCTAGAGCAATAAGCCCAGCAATGAGGTTGGCGAACTCTTAAAAGTATAAAGCAAGTTGTCTCTGCACAGCTCCTATCCTGCTCACATTTGAAGCTATGGGATATTCTCTTTCTCTCTCTCTTTTTTTTATTAACATGTTTCTTTAACATGTAAACTCAGCAATATTTTACAGTCCGCCTCCATGGAGGAAAATCTGTATCTCTCTGCAAAATGCTAATGCCAGTGGATTTCTATTTCAATAAGAAAGCAAACAAGAAAAGATCCAACCAAATTGTAATTTAACATAAGACTTACTTTACAGGAGGGAATAGCTATTATTTCCAGACATGACTCGATAAGCTGAATGATTTCACTGTGTGCCTAAAAGGGGCCCAATCCTTAGCGAGAACATGGGCAGCTCTTCTGACCACCACAGCCCATTAGCACATTGCAGATCATGGTCGACATCTCTCCAGTCAGGAAACCTGTCCTCTTTTATAGATTGCAGTGGAGATTACTGCCCAAAAGCAGCAGTGCTCAACCCTTCCAGGCTCACAAATACTTGATTATTTGAACAGCAATAAAAGGCTGTGTGCAATAAACCCGTGCTACACATAGTCAACCCATGCACAGGCAGTGGGTTGGACATTTCCCAGAGACCATGGGTTATCTGCATCCATGGAAATCACTTGCAGTGTGCACGCAGCACAGGTACACCAGTAAATCCTTGACTTCCCCAAGGGATGTCAGCCAAAGGAGCCACTGACCTGTACCAATACTCTCCCACTGGTGATGGCGTCCACAGCAGCCAGGTGAAACCATGGCTGCATGCACGTACACCAACCAAAATTGCAGTTCTGCCTTCTTCTCAAAATTGCAACTGCAATAATATTTTAGATTCATTAAAACATCTGTTCTCCCTTGACTGGAGGTCTGAACAAGCAACTAATTTCTGTAGCTGCTTTTTTTACCTCTTTTTTGCCTTAATGCAACAGGCCAATCCAAGCAACCTCAGGTATCTATTTATGACTGGTGTGAGCTGCAGGAGGTGCACAAGTGGCCAAAGCTGATCTGGTCTGGAAAGACTCAGACAGGAGAACATGCATGTAATTAGCAAAAGATTAGAGCTGCAAATTTTTGCTTCTTGAGATGAGAAAAGAAAAAAGTCATCTTCTGGATATTATCTCAAGGCTGAAGATATCCTTCAGTTTTAGTACACAGTCACACAAACCTATTTTTTCCACGTGTAGAGTAGTCTTAGAAGTGTTAATTGAGGTTCTAATCTAATTGTGCATGCATCTCCATTTTCCAAGTCTGGCTGGTGCTGTAGAGAAGTGAAAATACAACAAAACATCACTTAGAAATTCTGACCTGGATGAAACCAGGAAAATTTAAATCTTTTGGGGAAAAAGAAAAGTTAGCTGGGAGATTTCTAGGCCATGACATAATAATCTGTTCAGCACGAAGACTTTTTGAAGCGTATCCCATCCATACCTTTTGAGGCTTACCAATTATTAAGAAATGGCTTCTTCTCACTACCGTATGTCTCTGCAGACTCGCACAAAAAATGCTTCAGCGACAGGACTTTGCACTGTCTGCACAATCTAGTTAATAGGCACAGTAAGGCATTTCATTTCACTCTAATTCCTACCCTCTAAAGGCTCCGATTTGTCACCTGTGTTCACCTCAACACATTTTAACCTGCTATTTAATTACTTTAAAGCTGGAGTGATGATGGTCTTATTTCTTCTGGTCACTCTTCTCTTTCAGGGGTTCGCTGCTGGCTCCCCCACCAGCACCCGCACATCTAAAAATCCAGCAGTAAGCGCATTGCCTCTGACAAACGGATAATATTTGAGAGCCGTGGGGAAACTGCATTTGGGCTAATGTGTATATCAAGTTTCAGTCCAGTCAAAAGCCAGCACCATCTTTTCACTGCTGCCCTTTTCATTTAGTTATCTTACTGAAGTCTTATCTCCCCAGTCCCTTGCCATAGGCTACCAGCTTCCTGCAGAGCCAGAAACAAAGCTCAGTCTTAAACAAAGGAAAAAAAGGGAAAAAAATCACAAAAGAGAGAAAGTTGGTCACAGTTACTGTTATGGAGCCCTGCAGGTTCTGTAGCCACGACCAAAGTAAAGGCATGCTGCTGCTTCTGTGCCTAGTGTCACCGGCCAGCAAAGCCACCAGTAGCACGGCAAGGCACTGTCTTTTTTTTAAAGTACTGTTAAGCATCATCACCACTGGTCTTAGCCATGCTCTTTTCTCCGCTATACCACAAGCTCAAACAAAGCGATCTGCCCATCCAAACAATTTCCAAAGGCTTAAATGGTCAAAAACAATGCTGGAGGATGAAGGAACATAATTACCACCATCACTAGTGACCACTACTGAAAGCTTGTTGTCCATACAACACAACCTTCCCATAATGTCCCATCTGAGTTATGCCCAGAAAACAGTAATGTGAGGACCACCTTCCCACAGTCTCAGCCTAACCAGCAACAGCCTGTCCTCATATTCAACCACAACAGGTTTGTATCTCTTAACAGCACAAAACATGTGGAGAAATGTTAAAAATAATTTATATAATAAAGCTTCAGCAGCACAAACCAGGAATAAACTGGCTTTAGAGTAACTGCTCTTATGCCACATACAGCAACCAATTTGAATCATATGTTTAGTTAAAACAACTTCATGTTTGATGACATCTGTCATACAGAGACACAGCCATGACCTTAAGGCAGGAGAAATGAAAAGAACAGGTTAAACATCAAGTACACAGAAAAGCTTGAAATAAAAATAAAATGTCTTACATAAGATCTCTTTTAACAAAATATGTATTTTTTAATATGCTGGATATCTCCCTTGCTAGCTAAGCAGCTCTGCTGAGTTCCTCAGCAGCAGCAAGCACTTGACTTACAGTACTTTCTGAAGCTGAATGCATCTCATAGATGAGCCTTTGGATCTGACCCGGGGGACCTCGTAATAGTTGATTGCTTTTTTTTTGGCCTTTTTATCATTACAATTTTCAGCCTCGCAAACGTCTGAATTTCGATAGCAACGCAAGTGTTAAATGCTTTTCCTTTCAGAAATAGCTGATAAAATAGCTACTATTAAAGACAGTGTGGGCAAAGATCGCTTTGGTAAGGCTGCCCAATGCTTTATACAGTAAATTTGATTGCTTTTAGCTTGCCATATTTAAGATGAAACTCTCCATATTTATTCCTGAGGTGTTGTGGAGTAGCAGATATGTGCATGCACACATACATTGAGCAGCGTGGAACTTAATTTCAGTCTAAATGATAAAAAAATGAGTTCAAGTGAGCCTAGCTAATGTAATTGTACTCTTCTGCAAATGTTCTGCTGCAAAGTTCAATCATTTCTGTGTTTTTGAACAAGGAGTTGCTCCTGAAGTGACAGATGTAACTACTGTCCTCCCAGTAAAAAAACATCCGATTTGATAGATGCTAACTCCTGAAAATAAGGAGGCACATGAGCTTAAATCAAGTTTCTGGTGGTGTTTTGTTTTGTTTTTTTTTAATACTCATCTACACTGTGCTTGCCCCGTCTCAGAATTCCGACTGTAAAGCTGCACTATGCTGTACTCCTAATTCAGGGATTTTACCTTATACAGCTAAAATAAGCACCATAACGAACATCTCACAATGAGCGGTTTCAATATGCAAGCCATGCAGCAAGCTTGGCAAGGTAGCAATTTTTATTTTTTTTTTTTTTTAAATATATATGGAGAAAATGTAGTCTAGAGCCCACCTGTTACCTACTTCACAACTATTCACCACCAATCCGTGCTTTGATCCAAATGAGCAACAGCAGGGTACTGTTTCACCTTATGCCTAATCTGCTCTAGCTGTGGGCTGCTGCTGGAAGGGCTGATCTGCCTCCATCTGCCCTCTCGCCCCTCGTCATGAACTCCCACCGTTTCCTTTACATTGATATAGTGCTCGTGCAGGCTGCAGGGTGGAAGGGACCTGTTTGTCAAACAAGAAAAACCCTAATGCACCAAAACTATAGATTTTGACGGGATCCATGAGCTTACCAGACTCACACTTGAATGACTACGGGGGAAAAGACAGAAACACATGGTCCTCGGTGGAGGGAGGGAAAGATGGATGGCCTCTTTTAGCACATAAACTACGTTACCCAAGCCTGATGCTGCTTTCTTGGTAAAAGGCTTCCAGATCTCTCAAAGACTCTAGAGAAAACTAACTAACTTGATTGTCTTCACACTTCTGCAGAAGCATTAACTATTGTCCTGGTCTGAATTCTTGACTGAAATATGGCAGTTGCTTATGGACCTGTCTCTTTCCAGGTTTGCAATGATTTTGGGCTGCAGTTAGATGGATGGGAGGCTATAGTCACCAAGGGATGGGAAATGTCACTGTCATACAGGTATTTTTGTCCATCTTTTGTTATGGCTGAATTTGCTGTGGCATGCAATTAAGCCTTATTTCTACTTTCTTTCTAAATGTATCAAGGAATTTTCTGGGGAAAGACTAGCCCACAGCGGCTGGCATCTGACTCATTTTAAGTGGTACTTGCCTTTGGCCATTAGCTTAGTGTAAAGCATATTTTCCCTTCAATTTATAAATACAATATCCAATTTTTTCTCATTTAAAATTAATCTCTCTGTTCTAATTAGCTCTTCCATTCTCTGTTGTAG
The DNA here is from genome assembly GCA_008921705.1 of Burhinus oedicnemus. Classification (NCBI taxonomy): domain Eukaryota; kingdom Metazoa; phylum Chordata; class Aves; order Charadriiformes; family Burhinidae; genus Burhinus; species Burhinus oedicnemus. The sequence continues at coordinate 887,393 of VFFE01007090.1, forward strand.
TACCACAGTTCAACATTGGTCCAACTAGTTTCTAATAAATGCAGCGATGCTTCTCTACCTATCGGTAAGTTCTGTCTTGACCTTTTCAAGTAGCTTATGGCCAAGCAGATGTGAAGTCACGGTGAAGACACTTTGGTTTACAAATCTGAGATGCTGTCTAGCTCTGCTAGGTGTTTGGGAGAGAACTAATACAACACAAGAAATAATGAGTCCATACCTAAACCAAAAGTTAAGTTTGAAGCCAAGGTCCTACACTGTTTTGAGACCTTTAGAACAGGCACTCAACCAACAGACTGGTTCTTATCGTAGCAAACAAAAAAAAAAAAAAAAAAAACACCAAAACTTTTTCTGACAGCTGATTATTGACTTATGAATACTGTTTTCCCAACAGCTCCCCACTGTCTCACTCATCACTGTTCATACAATATAAAGAAATCCTCCTTGCTTGAGTCCTGAACTCAAAATCCTAGATTTCTAAAGTGTAACAGCTCACCAGCTTCTTCTTTAGGTGCTTTTCAGTGTGGTAGCCAAATACACACAGAAATAGAACCAAAAATTGTCAAGAATCTCAGCAGAATAAAGGTACCTTCAGTTGACTGTACCTCCAAGGTAAAATATTTTAGTCTCTGTCACCTGTCCTACTGCAGAAACCTCAACAGGCAAGATGTCCTCAAGCAGCTTTTTTAATTTTTTATTTTTTATTTTACTTGTAAGCTTAATACACTTAGTGATGTCTTTCTTCAAGTCTTCTGAGTGTATTCAGAGTGGGTTTCTCAATTTTTTTATCAACACTGAAAAACATTTCATAACAGGTGAGTGTTTTCCACAGTTCCTGGGGATGACACGTTACAGGGAAAAAACTACCAAATGTCACAAGACTTGTAGGCTGCTAAAATATGGACTGCTGCCTTCCTCTTCCTTTACTTGTCTTCTATTTCAAGGCCCCTTGAAGGCCTTTCCCCTCTTTTTATCTTTAGTTCAGTATCCGAGCTTGACCATCACCTCTGGCCCACTACTCTGATCTTCGTTGTTTTATTGTCACCATACCCATAAAATCTTGGTTTGTGGAAGGATCTTAGTGTCTTAGCTAGCAGGTACTGAAACAAGGCCAAAACATATTGCTGTTTTCTCTCCTCTTCAAAAACATTTTTCAAAGGACAAACAACTAAAGGGTGTATATCTAACACGTGAGAGACATCAGGAAAAATGAGAAAAAGCCAAAAGCAATGGGAATTTCTCTGGCTCTTCTCTCCAAAAACTCTACAGACTACGCCAGAAATACTTGGGCAAACTCTCCAGAAGGTAGCTGGTAAGCATGATGAAAAGGACATACTATAAACCGAGTGTAATTGGAAATCTCTGCTGACCATGGACTATATGGGTCCATAACATACTACATCACAGTGCCTACATAGCATGTGTGTTCCACGTGAGGTATGAATGGAGAGAGCAATGTCAGGTCCATATACATATACAGATTAAATATTCAGAGAATTTAATAAAAGTGGTACCTATGCTATTTAGATTTAAAAAAAATACAAGTAGTATTGTGGCTTTTACACCTCTGCTTTTTAACAAATGCTCTAATGCACTGCAGAAGAAGACAGAAATACTTTTTTGCTGTTTTCTCTTTCACAAGCAATGAGGAAAGTAACGATAATAATAATAATAATAATAATAATAATAATAATAATAATAATAATAATAATAATTGCAAACTAGGCTTCTGTTTACCAAGTGTTTCAGTTTTTATCGAAGACAAATATGCACATAAGAAACATGCAATTGAACCAGGGAGCATTTTATCTAAAGCGCTCATTAACTTGGGACAACCAGGGTCAAGGGGCTTTTTTTGTTGTTGTCTTGTTTTTAATTTTAATCATCCAGGCATCTCCCACACCTCTATGTAGGCACCAGCGTTCTACCGGATCAGCTCTTGGATGACAAGGTCTGCCAAGAAGCTACAAGGACAATAAAATATGTCGTGCTACTACTAACCTTCATCTTTGAAGTATTTCATTTGAGCTTCTGAGGCCTCCAAACGGTGAAATCCAACCAGCCGCCACCCAAGCTAACATTTAATTTGCCTCACTTAGTTATTCTTATTAGATGCATTTCCTGGAAGCCACTGGTAAGTGACAATTTTTTTTTTTTTTTAAATTTAATTTTAAAACAATTACAATTACTCTAATCTGAAACCATGTAATCTAGCATGTCAGAATCAGTTCATTTCTACAGCCATACGGGGAAAGGTTTTAGTCTACTGGCAGCAATGAATCAGTCTTTTTATTTATGTGTGTGTTTCAAAACGCAATACTGTTGTAACTAATAATTTATACATTTTCCTCATTATCTTTATGAAATATCTGCTGTCCAAAACAGAGCTAATATAACTCCAGCTCAATAGGAGATGTGCTGTTCAGTGTAGATCAGCCACCAGAAAGACCAGGAGTGAATTACGACTCTCGGGGTTTGTTGTGGTTTGTCCCCGTCCCCCCCCCCTTTAATGAATTCTTTCCCAAAGTCTCCCCTGTTCATAGGACTTGCTGAAATATCTTAAGTCAAATCTTAAGTCCCCTAGCAGCTGTTGGTTTGGCAGAAGCCCAGCTGTCTAAACTTTATTGGCAGTAAATGTCATTCTTGCACACAAACTGCATCCCTGGAAAACCCAAAGGCACATCTTGGGCTATCACATCCCATCATGTTCCCCGACGAGATGTGAAAACCGAAATGGAAAACGTCAACAAACTCTGGCCGCAGCGAGGAGTGGGGCATGCCCGCTGACAAGCGTGCCGCAATGACAGAAATGGACTTGGAGTTGCAATTAGTGGCACTGTCATTTTCGGGCGCTCCTGCCAATTAATTAAGCCTGTCAAATGGAAAAACAGCAGCATTCACATGATAATTTATATAGGGAGAGACTAGCCTAGCAAAGCTGCCGCTGCAGCCAACAAAATTCCCTCTGAGCGTTTAAAAAAAAATAAAAATATAAAGGGGGGGGGGGGGGGGAAAAAA
>VFFE01007090.1:890427-954243 GCA_008921705.1 Burhinus oedicnemus
AAAAAGGGGGGGGGGGGGAGAAAGTTAAACTGTCCTTGTTATAATTGTTAACTCTGATCGCTCAAGTAGAAGACGGGCTGATTAAAACTCCAAACGAGCCCCTAGCTCGCTTAAATCTCAGAGTCCGGAATGATAGAATCAGAGGAGTTTATTCATACCATTAAGCCCCAGAGAACTTAATTGAAAGAAGAGCATAGCCTGGACCTTGACAAGCGGGAGGTCACAGTAATTGCTGCCGGACATATTTAACATTAAGATAATCAGGCCATTAATTACCCTTTGGATCATTAAATCAGCCAGTTGCAAAATGAAATTTCTGCCTCTATTACTCACTTGAGAGACCACAGGGGTGGCTTTTAATTTATCAGTGAGCTTGAGATACAAAGGACCAGGCTCGGGGAGGAAGGAAAGGGGGAGAAAGGGAGGGGGTTGCTTCAGCAGAGGCAGGAATATCAATCCGCCATGCTTGGTGATCGTGGCAAATTAACTAGGTAAGATAACCTCAGCTTCTAAAGGCAGAAGCTGGGGGTATGTAAATAGATGAGGGCAGACAGGGAGATCAGAGCCTGCACACCACTTAGCAGGATAATAAAGGAAATCATCCTTGATTATCAGTGCTAATTTGGACACTGCCGGTAGCTTGTTATGCGTGTTCTGAGTAGCATTTAATTAATTCAATTGCTTGTTAATGAGGGAAGTGACATGTGGGGAGCAGATGCCACCCAACTGCAGATGGGTTCTGGTCAGCCCTTCACAATAAAATTTTTTTTTTTATTATTTATTTTTAAAAACACCCTTCCCCCACCCCTGAAATAGGAAAGGTGTCAAGCATGGAGGAGCATTCAAAAGGCACAAAACACTGACCTCATCAGGCCAAGAACTGCTAAGAAACCAGACCTAACAATTGCGGATAGTGAGGTACTGATGTCCCCTCAGGCCCCATTTGTAATGCTGCGGCCTTATGCCAGGAATCGGAGACCAACAGGACTATAACAGCAATCTGATGGCCAAAAGGAACAAGAAATGAGAGAGATGAGCGTCCTTAAAAGATTCAGGATATGACACTGGGATCTTAACTACTCTGTTTCCCTGGGCTTGCCCTTTATCTGTACTGTCCATAATGAAAGAACAATTATTTTTACCAAAAAAAAAAAAAAAGGCATATTTTAATGTTTTTCATAAAAGTCACTCCCCAGTTATCCCTCAGAAACCAGCGCACGCTCAGCATAAGCAGACGCTAGCCTTGAAATGACAAGCCAGGCTTCAGTTTAGGATTTTAAGTGTCTGCTAAATATAGTTGAGCTGCATAATGTTTTTTCCGACACCATTAAATTCAGTTCATTAGTGAGCGAGGGATCAAACTGGATCTTATGTCATAACGCGAAAGTGAATTCCCAACACTGCTGGCTCCCAACTCTAGACTTCTCAGATAGTGTTAAAAACCTCTCTATTTTCTTATAACCTTTGGTAACCAGAATAAACAGGGTGACTGCTATGCAAACAGACTACCTGAGCAAAACTGCAGCGGATGCTCCAACCTCCAAACTCCATTTAAAGAGCTGCTGCTTGGGGCTGCCTCGGCAGAGCTTAAAACTATGCGTGAGCTTCTGCTAACCGCTCACCCCTCACTTTAAAAATACATTTTTAATGGAGTTAGAGGTTCTTTCTATTTATGAATATTCTCAAAAAGACGCCAAAATGGTGGAGTCCTTTTTAAGCTTTGCACATAGCTAATGCAAATACTCAGTATCACTTGAGCAGGACAACAAAAAGCACGGCTGGGATGGTGCCTGGATATCACGCTGCCCTCCCTCCTCTTGGTAAGCAGCTTCCAGCTGGTGGAGGTGGTCTTGTTGCTGGGACATCCATTCCAGCACTCCCAGCGAGACAGAGATGGAGACCTTGGGAGCTCAGAGAAAGACTGTGAGGGCCAAGGAGCAGATAATCACCTCCTGGAGTGAGCAGAGGGATGATGGCAGTTTCTTTCATTTGGAAAAGGCCAACAACATCTTAGGAAGCTGATGGTGGCAATTCTGCAAACCAGAAGCCACACGGGAAAGAACAGTATGTGGAGAAAGCAAAACATGTGAGGTGTGTCCAAAAGAAAGCTAAATATCTGGTAGATTTACGTACCAGTGCAAAAGGCCGAGGCAAAACATGGTGCAGACTCCCCAAGCTGGCTTTACCACATCTCCAACATTCCTCCGTGGAGTGGTTCTGCTCCTGCCCCACCGGGCTACTCCTGTGTCGCACCACTCCAAATCAATGTTTTAAGAGTGTGCTTAAGTAGTATCAATAGTAATTAGAGGGGAAAATCCCAACCTCATCCCCAGACCCAGTTAATTGTCGCAACATTGATTTACTCTAATTTGACTTCTCACTCCAAATTAAACCCGCATTACTGAAGTAGGGACCTCAGGCAAACTCTCCCCACTTACCCCCCTCCCCGCCAAGACAATAAATTTAATATTGAATACACTTGGGAAAAAAACAGCAGTTGTTGCAGGATCCGTACTGAAAGATCTTTTTCCTTTTTTCCCCCTCTTTTTTTTCCCTTACTGAGAGTAATTAAAAGATGCTTTTCTTGACTAATGATCCCCCTGTTTAGAAATGGGAAGTCGATACTCCTTCACCAGCAGTCAGCTTCAATTTGTCACAGGGCTCCAAAAGTTTGAGCGGCGGTTCTCAGGGTTGCTGGTAATTGCTGGAACCAATTACCGGCCTTCCGAAGCTGACCTAATCAGGGACCCACACACACCACCGTTCAGAGGCCAGCTGGTCCCCTTTCCCTTCCACATGCACGTATTCATTCACCCATGCTTGGGTTTTCTGCTGCTTTGCCAACTTCTCGTGCTCACCAGGAGCTCATGTTTATTCCTCCTTCCTCCCTGTAATCACACCAACACCCTCAGTCTGAACTTTGCCTCATGCTACTACTTTACGTTGCTTCCTTGGGGATCCTATTGCACCTGTGCTCACATAACCTGCGCTGCCTTCCAGTTTCATGCTACAGGCCATCCAAGGTGTTGCCTTTGATCCAGAGGCACCAACTGACCTGAAGATCTGCTTATTTTACAAGCAGGCTCTCAGGCTTGATGAGACCTGGCTTGTGCTAACATTAGAGGACATACCTGCGCAATATATCCTTGACGAAAGCAACAGGAGTAACGCATTTTGCTACAAAATTCTCACGCTTTGAGTTCACACCCTCGAATCTGAGAGCCTTTCTGACCTTCAAAATACATTTCTCGGAGAAAGAGTTTTTAAAAGAATCTGAGTGGACTAGGAAAGGATAGCAGTATGATATGCTTGATGTGGTTTAAGTTCAGTATCGGTTCAACTTATTTTTGAATGTATAAAATTAAAAATGCAAGCTGTACTCACAGTCTCGATTAGCTCTATTCTTATAAATACTGGTGACATTTTCCTGAGTGAGACTACTTAATTATGCCGTGGCCTACGGCAGCCATTTGGCAATCTCTCCTGCAAAACATCAGTCTCCCTGGGTCTCTCCACCCTTCCCTCTACTCAACAGAAACACATGGGATGCCACTGCAGTAACTCAGTGTTCAGTGCAGACTTCTCCCAGGCTGAAGGGACTGTTTTTGAAACCATGTCGAGCTTCCAGGTTCCTTTTAGTTCAGCATGTCAATGCTCCTCAAACCTTCCAGCCCAACAGATTCAGTATTTGTGGAGCAGTCAATAATCCTTCTTTTGCCCTAGAAAGCCTGTGGGTTTCCACTGATGGCTTCATCTCCAATAAAAAGACACAACATGAAATTGTGAAACCCATGTATGTCTGATCCCCTCTACAAATGTCTGTGAACAGAAGTTCCATCCTTGTGCTGACAACTTTTGGTGGTTTTTTTTGGGGGGGCGCGGGGCACAGTGGAGACAGAAGAGTTAAGAGACATGCCTATCATAAACAAACATGTGAGAAGACTGTATTTGTCGAAGGTCTTCTACTAATGCTCTGTACTAAGCTTTTGGTGGGGGAAAGATTAAGAAATCTTCTATCTTTGTGTTTCCAACACTTTGCTTGCAGGAACTGCTTGAAGGTCTGAGCAAACGTGGAAAGCCATGGAAGGTGTATTAATGAGTATATTTAACAGAACTGAAAATGGGAGCATTATGTAGGACAGATAAGAGTAAGTGGAGCTGCAGAAGGGAATGGGGATATGAACAAATTCAGGAGAAACTTGAGGAAAACATGGGATTACTTCCCTCTCCCATCTGATGGGGTTTTGGTGAGAACTCATTAAAGCAGGAGCATGTTGAGTGCGTGAACCTCTGCATATAGAAGCTCTCAGACTCCAGCTGTTCCCAGAGTCCACCAGCATGGGCAGCAACAGCCCCCTAACACAAGCTATCAGCTCTCTTCCCCTTCAGGAGAAGTTTTGCTGAATGATTCTTTCTTCCCTGGTCTCCAAATAACCTTGGACTCCCTCCATCCCTCCTCCACCAGAACTCCAAATCTCACCTCCCCATTCATCTTTCTACTTGCTTTCTTGCTGCTTCCCTCAGTCCCTCAACTTCAGTTGCTTCTTCCCCCTTCAGCCCCTCAACAACAAAGGAAGGGAGATTTCTTTAACCCCACTTCAGGTCCATTGTAGTTGCTTCTGATAGGATTCCTCATGCAAAACTTCGAACAGCAGTGAGAAAATGTAATGCATAACTTCTATCTAAAGAACCTGAATTTATTTTCTTGCCACATCCTGGACAGAAGGATTATGATGCTAGTAGAGACCAAAGTAAAGCACAAAAGGAGGCACACTTTCAAAAAGTAGACCTTTCAGATGTTTATGTGAAAAATACCACTTCAGTCCCTGCTGCAAACAACAGAAAAAATGGGAGTACCAAAGCAAGATTACAATTGCTTTGTTGGAAAATTTTCACATATTCTTAATTCTATTTTTTCTAACAGCTCTTCCATCACATAAGCGTGCACTTGGACACAGAGATGGAAATGCATATGTACAATATGAGCCTTTATACCTTTTGTTCAAAAATTTTAGAGTCCAGGAAAAAAAGTGCCATTATGTCACTGAGAAACATAAATAGCTGAATATAAACATGAAGATGTACAGAAACAAAGAAGAATTAAAATAAGTTCTGAGCATGAAATACAAAGAGAACAAAGTTGATTTTCTATAAAAACCTGAATAATTTAATTCAAATGGATAGCTCTCTTTTCATCAGTCACATGTATTTTAGATTTGTCATGATAATATCTTTATTATGTGTATACTAAAATAGTATTTTTAAAAAATAAAACAAAAATCCAATTAAGTGTACGCCTTTTTTTTCTAGAAGTATTCAGAATTGAGGTATCTCTCCAGCGCACCTTGGTAGTAAGGAGCAACATATATTTGTTAGTTGCAGCAATACAAGATCTCTGGATTAAAGTAACACTAATGACTGAAAGGCAGCATTAAGTTGATTTCAATCTACCCGATGAAATCATTATATTAGCTGTTTAATAATATACGTGTATACAGCAGACATGCTGTTTATGTATGAACAAAATCTCTGTATAGATTTTGAACTTCCCTGAACGTTTTTATATGCATAGTCACTCATCTAAGTAGCCTGATTAATGTACTGGCTTCATTCTCGAAGATGAACCAAAGGTGGCACCACAAATTCATTTTTCAGTGCTAACGAAATAATGCAATAAGGAACAGTTGACTTTATTACAAACAACAGTACAAACCTACTCCTACACTGTAGGAGGTGGTCCAGGTATATGGCTCCCAGGTTATAATTTCACTTGATCTGGTACTGGAAAAAGCAGGATCCAGTAATATACATAAACAAAATCAGAATATAATTCCCTCTGATTTCTGTCATGTGCAGGAGGCAAACACTGAGTGCTAAACCTCCATTGTGCCATTTGCTACGTGGGGACCAACCAGTGCTCGGATGTAGGCTGCCCCCCTGGAGCTCGCCCCAAGACAATTATCATGCGCTTCTGAAGATAACTTCAAAGATTGGCCCAGCTGTGCAAGGTAGTCTAGAAGGTATTTCTCCTGCCTGAACCCCCCTGCTGAAAGAGTCTGCCAGAGGTCACTTTGCTTCCCCCAAGCCAATACCTTGATTATAACTATTAGCACTTACATTTTGTATTTTCAGAACATCTTCCTCCTTTGACACTAATCAGATAAATTAAGCATAAAAAACCTTTAGCTTTTGGTAGGACAATGCATCGCAGAAAGAACATTTTCACTGTGCTATGACTGGTAGGTGAAATACTATTCTCTCAGGAAACACACACTCCCCTATCAACTTACGCCTTCACATACATCACATAAAAAAAATAACCAAGTCCACAGTGAGCAGGACTTTCAACAACCGTGATGAGAACCCAAAGACCTGACTGCCAGGTACAAATTCCTGAGTGAGCCTGAACTGCTGAAGGCAGATTATTAATCACAAACTGATAGTCCAAGAACCAGGAACTTTGTGGCTTACCGAAACAAAGAAATACATTACAGTATAATTTAGACTGAGGAACAACCAGGCAGGAGGTTTCAATCTCCCGCTATTTTGTTGGTCAGTCAGTTGAACAAAAAAATTGTAGAGCTGCTGAGGAAACCTTCACAAGAATGAAAAAGTAACAGGGTCACTCAACTTTTGACACCTGCTCCCCCTTTGACACATATTCTTCCTGGGCATGCAGTGTAGATACATATATGCAATAATTTTTACAAAGCCTACTTCAAGGGAGAATTTTAAAAGTCCATATTGTAAAACACTGTCACGCCCTACCACCTCTGACTGCAATGCCAAAATGAGGATTTATGTGCTCATAGCTCACAGCCTTGACCATGTGCAGTATCACATAATACCTGTCCGCTGTGTGCCACAGTGAGATGTAGTAGGAAAGCCTACCTTGTGGAGTCTGACGACGGTTTCATATGGCCTTGGCTGCTCTCCTCCCAGACGCTGTTTGCCAGCTCGTTCCCAATAGAAGACATCACCTTGATGAGCTCTATAGGCCAGTCATCCAGGTCGAGAGAACGGACCCGAGAGAGGTGCGTGCCAAGGTTTCGGTGTATACCTGAGCATTCAATACATATGAGAGCTCCCAGATTCAAGCTGGCCCAGTCAGGGTCTATGGGAAAAGGGACACACGCAATTAGTACAACAAAACACCTAACAGAATTTTCTAGTTAATGTTTGTGGATAAAGATTTTGCCTCTGGAGGAAGAAAATGCAGGTGTCCTGTCCAAAAGAACAGTTGGAAGGTCTTACAGAAGGGTCAATTTTGCCCAAAGGAGATACTAACAGTCCTCAGAAATCCTCAAGGAGTAAAGAAAAAATACTGTGGAGGGGGACCTCAAAAGATGTATCATTCCACCTTCAGTCAAAAGAAAAATATGAATTAGAAAAGAAGAAACAAAGAAAATACAAATGCAGTAGCAGGCAGCTGATGATGAAGTAGTGGAGAAAGCCCTTCCTTGGGAATCTAGAGCCACTCATAGCCAATTACAAGGGAAAAAGAAGAAAAAAAAGAGCAACTAGATAAAATGTCTCTGCTGCTAACTATCAGCTCTCTTAATAACCATCTATATCATCACCTACATATGGCTTTTACATCTAACACACTATGGGGTATGTTTTCATCTCTAAGATCAGGGAGATAAGTACTAAGATGAAAATGCAATACTTTGAACAGTTCCAGTTTTAGTGTTCAAGCCAGAAGGATTGCACTCACACATACACACACAAATAACCCTGCAAATGATAAGGCTGTGACAAACCTGACAAAGGCCGGGAAATTCAAAGTAACTTCCCAAGATGTTCACTTTTTTGTCACTGTCCTGTGTTATTTAAATCTAGATTTGTATGAACCTCCCTCTCTCCAATAAACATTCATTTTAACAAATGCAATGAAAGACATATGGGAGGAATTTTTGTTGGCTTTTTTTTCTCCCCCCTGCTGTCAGATCTTTTCTTCTTGCCTTACCCTGGGCCTCCCAAAGAACTAGTAGGCTATCACGAATGCCAAGCAGGAAAATGGTGATTAATTGAGAGGGTAGGCAATTTTTAATCAAATCTAAATAAAATTTAGAGCTGGTAGAAAATGAATTTCCAGTGACCTTTTCCATCTGGGGGAATTTCATCCTAAGACTCGTATCTACTTTATGCAACCCAAAATCAAGAACTTATTTTTGTCAGCTAAAGTAGAAATAAAACATTTCCTAGTTTTTTGCCATGTCAATTTGAACAAAAAATATTAAAGGAAAGCAGATAATATTAATTGCAAAGTCCCACATTTCGTTGAAGGCACTGATTGGCATTTTTCAGTTGGTCCTCAGAAGTCTAAAAATACCCCCAACAAGAAAAATCCCCCATGTAATTTCACTTGAGCAGAAAAACAGATCTTCTGTTTAAAAACTTCCTGTCCATACCAAGTTTCATACTAGAAATAGACAGCATTTCAGATCTCAAAAAAATAAAATGAGACAAAATTGCTTCTATGCTTTCCAAGTCCTTGATAAAACAACCATGACAAACTCCTTTCCTACATATTTCTTCAGGTCACCTCCACCAGTTACTTTTGGTGTCTTGCCAGTGGGGGAACCAGTAGTATATTTGAAACAGACCAAAAATCCCAAAATACTAATTTGCCAGTAAAAGCTTAAACAGAGCAGATAATAGGTTAAAATTTGCAAACTGTGTCTCAGAATGAAATCTCTGTTCCCGACCTGCAAGGGCCAGGGTTATCTTCACAAAAATAAAAAGTGCAATGAGCTCAAAGAAGCATGAACTTAGAATGAAGGGAGCAAAAATACTGATTAATATTTTTCCAATTATTCCAACAGAACTGCTGTTAAGAACCTGACCTCCCTACCAAATACCTCTGTGTACTTGAAGCACATCTAGTGTGTCTTTTACTGAATAAATTCTGTAAATATTCACTGACTTCCAACTGACTGGTACAATTGAAGCAGTCCACCAAAGAGATAACCAAGAAGTTATATGAAATTTTGTCATGGTAGCATTTTAAATTTCAATAATCTGACAACGCACAGCTGAGTTTAAAGTTGGTAAACTAGGAAAGGCAAGTGTTGAACTCATTACAGACATCCAGTGAAAAAACAGGCTTGTTGATCTTGGTTACAACTGGACAATGTGGAGCAATACAGGGCTCTAATTAGGAGCTTGGACAAGTGCCATCATTCGATGGATTCTAGGAAAAAACTGACATGATGTCACTTATGACATGTTTTAGTGTATGCACATGAAAAATTGTTCTCAAAAGGAGGTATGCTAGATGACAGAAGTCACTACCCACTAATAATAAAGGCAAGCTGTTGTAAACTACATGCTCACAGATGTCCCTGATTTCAATTCACTGCTCCTATCTTCATCTTCCTCTTCTCATATGTAGTTGAGCACTTTTTAAATCTCATGCCTGAAATTTCTTACCACTGATTTATACTGAAAAGAACCACACGTGGTTAGTAAGCCATAACTATTCAAGCTGGTATTTCCTTTTTTTCAGATGATCAAAAATCAGCTCACTTTTCCTGGTGATGCCAAGAGTAATTCTGAATCGGTGGATGCTCAGAATACTTACAAGCTTGTGGCAGGCTCTTCTCCATAATGCATATATACAAATTTGATGGTAAAGGAGGAAAAAGCCCAATCAATGCAGCTATAGGTGCTATAAAGCTAGTTTCCTTTCTTTGTTTTACTTATAATTTGTCAAACAAAATATGACCTTTTAAACATCACTGAATATTCCCAGATTACAATTTACAGCTGCCCATATTCTCAAAGGTGTTTCATTCCCTCCTTCTCTAAAAACCACCTCCCCACTTTGACTTGCACCTCAATCAGATTGATCATTTTAAGGTGAAAGCTCTTGGAACAGCTCTTTTAGGAGAATAAACCATACCCACCATCTCCTTCATCCCTTTGGACATGAGGTTGCTGATGAAAGGCTTTGCCACGCTAAATCCTGATGAGCTTAGCATGTACAAGACAGGGCTAGGCTGAGCAGAAGAGGAGCAGGGAGCAGCAGAAGATCAGAAGGAGAAGCACGGGGTGAAGGCATCTTGCAAAGAGTTGCAGCAAAAGAGAGAAAAGTTTATACCTTTTCTGTTCTTTAGAAGTTTTATTTTTTCCTATTCTGAACATAAAATTGAGTCTTGTGATGGGTCTGATAGGCTTCCCAGGGTCACCCAAATTATTACTTCAGTGTTTGGATCTCAAACACAAAATACACCATAGTAAGCTATTAGACACCTGGACTAGAAAATTCATGATAAGACTCCCTCTTTAAGCCCCCTCTGTTTTCTTCTACAACAGAAAAGACCTGATATTCCATGCTCTCCAGATATCTTGAAAGAGTGACTCATAGTTCTCCTCTCATCTGCTCTTTAAGCAGTGAGACTGGAAGAGCTAAAATTCTTAGGGGGCAGGAATTTAGCTGGGTTTGCCTGAGCAATTTCATCATCTTCAGTGCCTTCTCCAGACAGAAGTCAGCGCTGGGACTCCAATACTCTGGGAAAAGGCAATATCAGTTTCCTTCTGAAACATGAAATAAGACCTTCTTGGGCAAAAACTCCAGCACCTAAAGAGCACTTTGCCTCATCTATTGCTCTGGGATGGGAACATTAAAAAAAGGACTTAAAAACTTTAGTCTGAGACTGCCAATGGCCCAGAAGGCTGGTGTCACACAGATGCTGCTGGTACTACTGCTGCTGATTAACATACAGCAAGGCAGAAATTCCCTGGTGAAACAAAGTGCTGTGATGAAGTGCTAAAAAGGCAAAGAGCTCTAGAATGAGGAAGAATGAGACTTCTGAAGTGGAAGATTGATGGCTCTTGAATAGAGCAGCATCTCATATTCCTTTGCTCCCAAACATCTGGCATTGTGAAGATGCAAACTATGTAAGCTTTCCACAAGAGTGCTGGTGTTTGTGATGCTAAATGCTCCGGGGTTAAGGACTTGCCCAGGCAAGGCAGAAAGGGAGAGAAAGAAATAAAGCAAAGCGTGGCAGAAAAAGCAGCACGCTGAGGTTCACCTCATGTACATGTTTACATTTTAAGATACATCGTTTTGGAAATATCTCAAATTTTTCAAAAGGAAAGATGGTGGCCTTAGAATTAGGAAGGCCATATGGCAAGAAGAGTCAAAGAGGGTTTAAATCATCTACAAGAATACAAACTATTAAGAGAGGTTCCAGCTAAGATTCCAAAATCAACACCCCCGTCCCCCAAAAAGCTACACAACCAAGCGCTGAGTGTTGCCAAAAAGGGCAGTCCCACCCTGCCCTCTCTCAGCAACATGTTCTTGGCACATCCCTTCTGCTGGCACCACGCACATATGGCCAGCTTGACCCATGAAGCAATCTGGATGAAAAACAACCTGGCTGACGGGGCAGGTTGGTGGGGGTGGGGGGGGAAGTGCTGCTTTCTTGAACAATCATTTTCCTGATTAAACATTGGCTGCATAAATACTGGGATATATGTAAAACTGGGGAGAGAAACACACACCTTCGAGATAGTGTGGATTCTGGAATGGATCATGGATACATTGAAAGGACATGTGCGGGTGTGTGAAGTCATCTGCAGTGAAGGGACTCCACTTTCCCACTCTGCCTAGGTGAACACTTCACAGGGTCTGGGAAAATGCCACCCACAGCTGTACAGACAGACTGGAGCAGAAATGAGTAACACTCCCATGGCGGTCTGCTCACAGACAGCAGTATACATCTAGGTCGCTTGAAGACCCCATCCTTTTCATATACAGCACAGCACCTTATATGCCTTTTACTTGAATTAAATGAAAGTTTTGGCATAAATCTGAATGACTACCAGGTCAATATGAAAGAAGAGTAATAAATAAGAGTCACTTTGGGCTGCGTATCTTAAAATACCAGCCAAACCAACATTTTCCCTTGTTTATCATCTGCTGGATTACTAGCCAGTGGAAATGTAAAGGCCTTAATTTATTCATGTTGCTATTATTTCTCTCTGTCTGTGAAAAGTCCCTGTGAAATCTCTCTTTGGGATCTCTCCTCAGCAGACCAAACAAGCTGTTTTGACAGCATCCCAGTCCTGATGCTCAAAGCCCAGTCCAGCCAGGGCTCACATTCCCGCATGCTGAACCGCTGGGGAGAGGGCAGCTGCCTTTGCTTTTGATCCATCTCCTATGGATGGCATACGAATATCTGACAGTTTTCAAAAAAAGCAATTAAAACCAGTCTGTATGCGAAGCACATTTTGATAGTATGGGAAAACCTTTTTTATTTTAAATGTCTGTTAATGTGCCTTCCCTTCCCTTCAAGCCTTCTGAGGATGAGGCAGGTTTGGTGGATGACTGAATCAGCTAGATTGCTAAATACAGAGAGAGCAAATTAGTCATGCAAAAGCTTTTGCACTTCCAAATGAATGTTCATTTTAACATAACTGGGATGTTAGAATAGCTTATACCAGTAGTTAAAATCCTGAACAGCAAGTCTTAAAAAAAAATTATACCCAAAGAAAAATAAATGAATATTTTTCCATTTTAAGCACATATAAAAATGACAGGAAAAGTTCTGACTTTCAAATATCAAAGAAATAAAAATGCACAAGTTCTCAATCCTTCTGCTTCTACAACTAATTGCTTAGAGCAAGAGTACTTCCTTTCTGTGGCTTTGTTGCAAATCCTTGGAACTAAAGAGCACCAGAATAATGACCTCAGCCGGGGTTAGTGAGGTGAACCGCAGCTCAAAGTATTCTTGAGAAGAGTTTTCTGAACATTCTAAGTATATGTTTTAAAAAATAAAAAAAGGGAAAGAAACACAAAGAGGAGAAAAAAAAAATCCTAAATCAGTTTTCTAGTATCCAGATATAATGAGCAATGACTTTGGTTTCTTCTGACAAGTAACCCTAAAAAAACCAAACCAGAAAAACACCAATCAAGCTCTACCTCTGAAGATATTACCATGGCAAATGTGCCCTCTCCACGCAAAACAGGAGGAAAATGGAAGTAACTGATGTCAAACAGCAAACTTATTTTTCCTTTTCTTCAAAGGAAAGTAAAGAAATGCTAACATTTGAAGTGGCATGAGAAACAACAAGGGGAAAAAAATAGGATGTATCTGACACAGCATATATTAAGTATGAATTAATGTAAGTCTGATCAAGCAAACTCCATAACGAATAAGAAACATTCAAGCAACATATGGAACGTAATACCAAAAAAGACAAAGCCCATAGCTGGCATTCACCTATGTCTCAGCCAAGAAGAAGAGGTCAATTTTCTGAAGCCAAGCAGCCGTACTTACTCTGTGCTTCACAGTCTACGCAGTGGGAATTGCCTCTGATGTTCCTTATGGACTGAAGGGCCATGGCCTCATTCTGACTTGTCAGACGGGACTGCGTAGATTTAAAGAAATGCATAAGCAACAAATAAAAATCCAATAAAAAAGGTTAGATGACAACTGTCAGCTGAACAAACCGCAAAACCCAAAGCTTAGACCAAGGTTGAATGAACATGATCAAGGAACCCAAGTCCTTGGTTTGCCTCTCAAGAAATGGTGATCTTTTGGTATCTCCAAGTACTGCAAGTCCATGTCTGGCAAGCAGGGATTCCTCTTTCCCCCATGTTTCTGACAGCTTAGGATTTCTCCCGGGGCTCTCTCCACCCTGCCCGGGAGCTCCAAGTGTTTTGGGGTCTCCAGTCTGCATTCTAAAAAGTGGGGAGACTGCACAGAGGAAAACTGAGCCTCAAAACAAACCCTGCTTATTCACAAGTAAAGTGGTCACAGTGTAGGTGTACTTCTTAAGATAAATTAGATAAGAATATTATTTTATAAAATCAATTTCTTTTATTGATGTTTATGCTTTTGCTAATGAAGACTAAGGGGTGATTTGCAAAAGCAACTGAAACCTTTTTATCATCAAAAGGTCAGATTTAATCAGACGGCTCTCCATGATGACCTGCCAATGACCTCTACTTGGACCTGGAGAGACTGTCACGATGTACAAGTCATTCAGCTCTACCCAACTAAATCGTCTTGTGGACTTTCTGAGAAGAAAATTGTTAGCAGTACCAAATAATGGACTCTTCACAACAAACTGATTTAAGCAGGATGAGGACCCCGTCTTAAGTATGGCCATGTCCTCCTGATCTATCAACAGGACACCTACTAGACTTGTCAAACTAACTACACTTTACTATTCCACCTAGTTCTTCCCACATATTTTTGAGACCTCAGTAATACTTTAGAGAAAAAACCCCAACACTCTGAGCATTGTAGCGGATTGAATATTCTAACTCTAAAAGCTCTCTGTACATGCATAATCTTATCAACAGATTCTTCCTTTCAAAAGAATATTTAATATACACAAAGGCAAATCTTCTCTGTGGGTACTGCATAGTAAATATTACCAGCCACTCTTTATCCTTTTTTGTATTAGCATTTTTATACAGCTGTTAGTGTACAAAATTCCTCTACTGTGCTCCCTTAACATACATAGTCAAATACATAAATCCATGAAAGGCAAAAACCCATATAAGCAGTCATTTTTCTGCGTCTCAGAAATACATATAGGAAATACATAATTTTTTTAAACAGAATGGGAAGTAAACTATATTATGATGATGATAATTACTGGTGTCTGATCTACTCTGGTAGATCAGGACAATGAAAGCAAGCACTCATTTCAAAATATGAGTCTCCTCCTTGCAATATAAAATCATTAAAGACATCTGTTATGTGGATAACGTTAAAGGATCTATAGGTCTGAATAATTACTCTTCACTTGTCTCCCTCCACTACCACTCAACGCCTTGCTCTCTAGTTGTGAAGTGTTTGCAAACACAGAGACTCAAGAAGCAGAAGTTCTCTTGCCCTTCCAAAAATGAGCAATGGCTGAAGATGCCTCAGATTTTAAACATTTATTTACTTATTTTGACAGGAAAGGAGAACAAATTACTTTTGTCATCATAGGAAAGCATTGCAAGGTAGAAGGCCTGTATCTCTTAGACAATATTCAATTTCCCCCAAGAAGCTTTGATGAACTGTTTCTGGATTCGCCTTCTGTTGTATTAGTTAAGGCAGAAAATCATAAAAAATTAATTCAGTGTAATTAAAGAAAAATTGTGCATATGTTTTGAAAAGCAGGCACAAAAGTAATAGCTTAATTTTGATTTCTGTGATTTGTATTACTTCATCACAGCACAGTCCCTATGGCTGAATGCTACTGCACACTTACGGTTAGTCCAACCAGAACATTTAGATAAATTTTGCCATGCAGGAGCTTAGTAGATTTAACTAGAGATCTGACTAGTAAATACACTGCCTCCTGTGTATTTTTGGGTCTGTCTCCACTCTTCTCCCAAGACAGCTTTTCCTCAAGGACCTTCTACATATCTGAAACAAACCTGAACCTGCAGCAGTGACTACACTATACAGCTTCTCAGTAGGGAGAGTCCATGACCTAGCCCCAAGTTTCTGTCAAAATTTTCAGAGCAATACTGAAGGCAAACCAGATAATCCAGGAGCTCCGTTAATTCAATTGCTGCAAAAATAAACCGTAAAACAGGCTACAGCACCAGCTGCCTTGAAATCTCTCAGATATGCATGCAGCTCCAACACTGCTGTCGTGGGCATAATACATGCACGTCTATAGGAGTACAGGTTTAAAACTCAGAGTTGTTGATTTTGCTTTCATCTTCACATTCATCCACTTGTTACTTATTTTAGTATTACTCTCTGTACCATACCTTGTTCTTGCTGCTCTCACATGACTGTAAACTGGCCAAGATCTGACTCTCTATGGCTTGTACCCATGCATCTCTTTCTTCATATGTAGTAGCTTCAAAGTGCCAAGTCTGGCCAGTGAGAGAGACAATGATAAACTCAAAGTTTTCTTCTTGTTCTGAAAAAAACATGCAATAGGAAGAAGCTTTAAGTTTAAGGATATCGATAGCTATGCTCAAACAATCCTGTTTGATGAGCATTTCTGCAATGTAACAAGCAAACACAGGTCTGGACATCTGAGGTTTGAGGCTAGATATATCCAACTACCCTGCAGTTGCACAATGCATCAGAAAATGACTTGCAGATCTGCTGCTTTTTCTCTCTAAATGTTATGCAGATAAATTATTGTTTTGGGTAAATATTCAGTTCCTGTGTGTGTTTGAGTTTGGTATCAAGTCTATACCTTTCTCGAACACAAAGTGGCTAACAAGCATTACTTACATTTAAACCTGAGGTGCTAAGAGCTACACAATAGAGAAATCAAAGTGTGTCACAAAATAACTTAAAAGATGAATGGACTACAAAAAGCTGTCAAAACAGAAAATTTGAAATTTACCCTCTTCCTTCATGCAGTTGTTTACATGCGCAGATATATTAAAAGCCGATGTGTGTATTTTCTTGTCTACAGCATAAATACACTGGGTTATAATACAGGATTAAAATCAGTTTAACCTATTCAACATTTACGTTTGACATGGGAGATGAGAAAATAATCTGAGAAGCTAGCAGAAAGGGTCAATGAAATATCCTTAGGGCTACTAGAGTACAAGGACAAGTATTCAGGCCAGAGGACCGCAGCATATAAAAATACCAGCAGAAGAACTGAACTAAATGGACACATACTCTTACTACACATGGGATACCAAAGTCAAATTAAAAAAATTCAGGGAAGCTGAAACAGAGCGAGTGGAATTGGGAAGGGCAGGCATGAAGCATGAAAGGAACAGAATAATAGAGCACAAAGTTCTGGTGAACATCAGCCATAATGGGCTTTAGAAACAGCATTTGCATTCGCTTGTCTGCTAATGACTTACTATATATTCAGAGCCATGAAGCTCCTGCATTACCTTGTCATCCATAAGCATGCAAAGCTAAGTGACAAATCTAGCACCAGCTTTAAAGACAGTACTGCTGCTCACGGGGAGTAATTTTCTCAAGCTGTGGGACAACTGGTTTTCTTTGGTAAACTCCATGCTAGCAAGGCCAGTGCTTACACTGCTTTAATGATGTCTCAAAAAACAGCAGAAGGTTACTATGCACCTTGAGGTGAGAATAAACACGGAGGTGAAGGTTATTTCCAGGTGCATGCGCTGCATGAAGCAGCAGTTTTACTAAAAAAAAAATAGCATGTGGGAAAAGAAAGATAAGAGAAATGATGCAACTGTACAACTATAACCACTTTTCACTTTAGCAACGCTGTGTTAAAAACAAACAGGTAGACTCATTATCCAAAATGCTATGATTAAATCATGGAAAAAGCCACATCTATCAAGCACAGCTTTCAAGGGTTTATGAGGAAGATATAAGAGGAACTACTCAACAATAAAGGAAATTATGTTCAGTCCTGTGTGCTGTCTCCTGTAGGACAACACAGTTACGGTCTTCTACTTATGTAGAAGTGGTATGGCATGTGGTCAGTGGGGAGGGTACAGGCATATGCAGAGTCATGCATGTGTTGATGAAAACAGGGAACAACGGTGAAGGAAGAGAACATGAAAAACAATCCTACCCGAAGCAGTCCCCTGGAGAGACCAGTTTAGGAAATTCATCATTCTTAGGCTTTTCAATAGCTTCTAAGCAATAAAACTTTGTATTCTTGAAGTCTTACTAAAGGAAGATTTCCAAGTGCTGGTCACTAAATGTTCAGAAAAATCCATCTACCTAAATTACTCAGTGTGGGTGGTACTGAGACACGCGTATTGTTACAGCAGGCATCCTGTAACATCCAGTAACAGAAAGGCCCTTTTCAGCCTCGCTCCATTTTCTGCACCTCATACCCTTCTCCCTCAGTCCTTCCCTTCTCCACTCACAGCTCTGCTCCAGGCTGCATCACGTTTCCCTGACCATACACCATACCGCTTCTGTGTAACCCAAAGGCTTGGTATAAGCTGAAGGAGCTGCCTACTAGTGAAAACAGTCATTTTGCCACCTCAAGTTAAAAATTCCCCACACCTCCTTCTCAAGTAGGGAGGAGGCCCTGTAGGGATGCAAAGACACAGAAGAGCACAAGAGAGGAGACTTCTCCAGTGCACATGGCAGGGCTGACTTCTCAATGCCTAACAACTCAACAAGTATACGTGGTATATAACTCACCAAGTATATACAGTATATCAGACTCTCTCTGCACTAATCCTGAACCTGTTCATCCCAGCATTTAAGTACTAGGTGATTTTCCAGAATTACAATTCCAGACCTTAAAAGAAATATATACAATCAAGATACAGCATTACTGAATCCTCCTATCTGCCATTAATCCTTATCCCATACATGAAGCTGGTTTGTCCAAGAAGGGCTTGGGAGAAAAAAGTCTGCAATTCAGCCAGCACACACTTTAAAAGCGAGGCTGAAATACTGTCCTTGCAGCGGTACCTCTGCAAGCTTTGTTTTCCAGAAATGCTACAAAAAGTTATTCCCCTGCTTACAGAGGCCTACGGCAAAGGACACAAACCCGGCTATTCAGGCAACTGGAGTGCAATTCAGGAAACACCTCCAGCCATTTCCCGTGGTCGCTCTTTTATACTCCAAGTCTCCTTTTCCCAAAGGAGAGGCTCCCGTGTTTCATCTCCTGACCTTTTCTGCTGTGATCAGCTGACACCATGACAAAAGCTGTAAAGACCTTGCAAAGCCTTTGTGGCTCGGGATCGCAAAGTCCACGTAACACACCGGTGAGTCTGTCCTGGTACAGCCCCACCATGGGTTACAAGGGTTGCAGTGTGTTTTAAGGCTGGGCTGGAAGGACATTTTCAGTTCATCAGTAAGTTAGCCGAAAACTTGGTCGTTCTGATGATACATTAACAACATGCAAGTTTGCACTCTCTTGTACCCACTGAAGCTTCAGTTTTACTCCCTAAAAGATGAAAAGCAACTGTGCCAGCTGAAGATGTGTTCATTAATACATTTTCTGCTTAAATACACCAAATTTTTTTTGTAAGCACAATTGTGAAACAAAGCAGCAATGCCTGCTCCACATCACTCATGACGCAATGCCTACAAAAGATGAGTAGCGAACGTGTACATCCTTAATCACTGCATACACGAACAGGAAAATCTGGGCAGCAGAGTGAAATTGTTCAGTTTTACTCTTCAGAAAAATTATAGGTTGGGCTATTTAAATCCCTGTGAGCCCAATCACAAAATTTTATTAAACAGTTTTCCATGTTTAACAGTTATTCATAGAAAGGTCCACTATAATAGTATTTTAGCACCATCAACCTGTCGAAATCAACCTGCCCAATTACTCCAAACTACATTAATAACACCGGATATTACACTAATTGTGTCCAGTTTCTATGCAGACGAAGTCCTGCGGGACTAATTTTGCATCCTCAGGGGTAAGCAACTCAGCCATCAACCTGATTTCACTAGGAATCCCTCCTCATTACACAAGTCCAGGCTGTCAAACTTATTTTAAAAAAAGGTTAATGGGCCAATCAGTCATCAATTATTTCCTGGAAGACCAGCAGACAAAGGGTTAAAGTGCGAAGACCCACCTGCAACTGTTTTCCATTTGGAAGTTATTATCAACAGGAGATGTCTAAAATACTGTTGTTTGGGTTTTTTTGGTGGGAAGGGGTGGCTAGGATGGGAAATGAACTGAAACTGTAAGATTATGATGATATGGAACCTAAAGCATAAGTGATTTTTTAGGAAAACCATCACACCACTTTCAAGAAGCTACACAGTATCGCTGTTTATCTGCATATACTGTTTTTGCCATTATCTTTTCATAGTAAAGTTACTGCATTTAACCCAAGTTAACATTTATTTTGCTCTGCCAAAAGACAGACATTGCTACAGCCCACCCACTTACAGAAAACAAGATATATAATTTCTTAGAACCAAAGGATTGTGCAAGGGAAAACAAACATTCAGGCACGGTCTCACTGCATTCCTGTACCAAGGCCTGTGTTTATGGTATGTAACAGAGATCAGATTTAGAGAACTACACTGAAAATAACTACAGGATACAATTAGTCTATAACTTGTTCCAGAGAACTCAATTAAGTCTACTAAAATGTTGAGGAAGCACATGTCCAGAAGCAGTTATGCCTCTTGGTATCCTGTAAGAGCGGTTCTAAATGGTGTGCATATATCAGTTTGTTCACAATTCCCACTTCCCACATCTTTTATTCTCAATATTAAGAATTGCATAAATAGCCACCAACACCTTGTACCAGTGGTGGGTAACCACAAGCACAATTTGAAGTCAATAGAAGACAGGGGTCCCTTCTGCCAGGCACTTTACAGTCAGAAATCATACCCATCCCAGAAGTTTCCTTTTAAACAAACAAAAAAAGTCTATTTTTCCATGGGTATAAAACAAAGACTTGCCAGACTTAAGGCATTTCTCATAGGCATACATGAATATTTTGCCAGAATCAGAAATAAAACTGGATCTTCTGGCTTCCAAGCCAACCAGCCTTTTTAACTAGGTGCCAGATTGTACATTTGCATCTTTGCCCGACGTAGTTGTCATCACAGGATCCTGGTGCTGCTGCTAATTAATAGTAACTCACTGTGCACGTCTCACGGATGATGCTACTCACACAGGAAACACTTTCCAGAAACAAGAAGTCAAGTGCAGAACCAGAAGACTCTCAATGATGTATTTCAAACACCCATAAAGCACCTTCAAGAGTTGAGGTTACAGCTTGAAACCTAGTCAAGCCTGCCTCAAGTAACACTGAGACCTATTTAAACTCCCTTTTTATCACGCCCTCCTCCCTCTCTCAAAAATCGCTTCTGCTAAAGCACCCTTCCTTAATAACCCTTCATCTTGTCAAAAGGATGAGAATGAAAAACTGCTGAGTTGCCCTAGCAATCAACTTTAGATGTTTACAATATACAATTTGTTCACAACAAAGGCACATGTTATTTACGTACAATATAATGTTAACTATTGTTACCTTTTGCCATTTGGTGTAAATTATCCCTGTAAGTTGGAAGATAAGTATGTTTATTAGCAGCCTCAATTAAGGAAATATTTGTGTCATGTCCCACAGGGCATGACTATGCTAATACTTCTCTCCCCTTTCCAAACCCAATGTCTAAATCTAATTAGTTTTGAAAATCAACCCTATCAGGACAATATAGCTCTGCTATCGGTTGCCCACAGCTCTTGATAAAGGTTGTGTTCCACTGGAAGAATTTTTCGGTGGTACTGTTTTATATCGCTACCCGTGAGTGACAAACTGGTGACGAAAGGCTGGTTTCTAGCTCAAGGGACTAAGCTCCCCCTTGCCATATGTACTTGTTGTTTTATTTGGATGTCAAGACAACATGGTTTGAAGAAATCCATGAAGTCACTTTTAAATTCAGTTCATACAGTACGTGAGTCTACACTTGCATTACATGTTTCCTAACACGTCTCAAGCCTGCTGTTTATTTTTTTAAATTATATGTATTTCAAAGCTGAAGAGCTTGCTTAACTGAGAGGTGTTGTGAAGCCAAGTCTATTGGGCTTATCTTGGTTGCTCTGAACAGCCTCCCCCTCCATCTGCCATGGTTAGCAAAAGCAAACTTTCTGCATAGGCACAGCACCACGGCAGCAACTACATCACTAACTTTTAATCAAAAGGTAGTTCAGGAGTTAATGGATAGGCAGAAGAAAAGGTTTCCGTGAGAGCCTGGAAACTCAGATGCAGCACAGTTTAACACCTCACATATGTAACCATGAAGAGTGGAAAAATGAGTATTTAATTTCTTTATGCTTGGTAAACAATGGCATGCAGAGCACAGCCGCTTAATTTCATAAAGATACTCCTTTCTGCTGTGCTGCAAAAGCTGTTGATATAGAAAAAATAATTCTGTATTTTAACAATAATGCTATGATAGCAGGTACAAGCGACTCCAGCTTGTCTTAAAACCAAAGTGGGGTCTGTTTTAAGTATAACACACTGATATTATGTACTTTCCCCCTAGAGAATATCAAAGGATTGCTTAAAGCCTGGCCACATGTAATAAGGAGCAGGTGGGACTTTTCATTTGTCAGTGGCTCCCTATAGAAAAAAACCAACAAAATCTGAAAACTAAGAGTTTTAGGCAAACTCTAAAATAAAAGAAAGTAAAATTTCTTGCAATCATACAGAACTGATGAAGGAACAAGCAGAGGACTTAGTTGTACAATGTCCTGCTTCTCTCTACCCTCAGAAGCTGGGAGTTCTTCAGCTGTGGTCTTATACCCAGCCACCTCTGTGAAGATCCTGCCCTTCCTTGCTTCTCTGTGACCAGGACAGACACATCAGTAAAGCAGTATTTTTGCTATAAGATAGCCAAGAGAGAGGAGCCACATTCAGGGAGGACTCTGAGCTTTGCGCAGTGCACAGCAAAAGGTGCAGAAGGACCATCCATATACCTGCTTCTGCCAAGCATCTACGAAAGACTAACACCTGAGCTGCAGATTTCTCCATCTTAATTAGATTTTGCTAAATATAAATAAATAACAGGACCGGTGTTAAAAATTATCGGAGAGGCTGCTTTCTAGATAATGGGAATATTTTTGGTCTGTAAAAAGGTGTAAGTGCAATTAAGCAAGCATGTGCTAAAGACTAAAGCAGATTTGTTATTCTGGACTGTCATTTCCTATCACCATTCTCGTCATTGAAGGCATAATTATCTAAACATGTGGCTTTTAATACTTATGATGCTCATTAACTCAACATTTGCATGTCTCACCATTCCAGCTTTCAGACAAAGGCTTAAGGTACCAGCTCAAAGATGCAAAATCATGGAGAACATTGAATGTTCACTTTTTACTGGGGATACTTCCAAAAAAAAAAAAAAAAAGATATATTTGCCTAATTTCAGAATTTAGTTTTGATGATACGTCTCAAAACTCTTTGGGCCATGGCCATCAGGAACATGTTCCCATATGCTTATCCATGGTGCCTTTGATACTTAGTTTGATCAGTAAGATAAAAGATTCCTTAAACTAGACAGGCCCTAAAACATGAAATCTCTATCTGTAAAACACAAGGGAATTCTTTATACTCGTTTCCCTGTTGCAATTTAATAACAGCTAGATACAAAATCACAAGATTCTCAAGCAGTAAACCTGTAACAACAAACATGCCTGCACACTGATTAGAAGAAAAATCTGGCTGGGAAATGAAAAACAGCAAATACATACAAAATTACAAATCATTAAAAAGTATCTAGTTAGTTTCCTATTAAATTGAAAAAAATAAACCCAAACTTATTAGTGTCCAACAATCATTTTCTCTCATTTCGTATTTCACACTTCATACTTGAAAAGATAACAAAAGGACCAAAATAGACAGTTTGGCAACTGTTGCTCTAAAAGGTAATAATTTTACATTTACACTGAGAAATAGAACAAAATTATAATTAAAAAAAGCTTTCTTAACAAGCTGCAGTAAAATTGCACTTTTGTTTCCTATATACTTTGTTTGGCAGCGAGAGCAAGGCATCCGACAGCAATACAGCAGTAATTGTGCAAAAAAGGACGGTGATATAAATCACCAAAGGTTAATGATCAGGATGTGAACAGAGGGACTTGTTTACAGAAATAGCATGCAATTTAAAATTTACAAGAGATTTAATGCCACCGCTTGGCAATCACTAAAATCAACAGCCCAGAAAACAGTGACATTAAGAAAAATATTACAGTTATAATCATTCCAAAATAAGTCAATTAGTGTTAGGGCATGCGCTTGCGATTACTTGACCCATTTGGTTCCCACTTAAGTGAAGAAAAAAAAAATCCCCCCCCTTTATATGAGATTACTGAGTTGTGACCTATTTTGCATTCCCTTTTTCTTACACCATCCCTCTTATATGCTGCTGGAGATGGTGGTGGAATTTGTTTTTTTTTTTCTCTCTCCTTGCCTGGCTTCCAAGTAATTCTGACCTTTGACATTTGTAATAATAAAAAAAAAAAAAAGGAAGGAAAGTTTATAATTGTGTTGTTCAAATGAAGGTGGAGGGGGGAAAAAAAAATATAAAATTCAATGTGCTATTATACAAAAGCCACGACGGCTGTCTTCGGTGGAAAAAAAGCAATGTAAGTCAATTTGTGAACTCTGGCACCAGGTGACCTTTAGAAATACAACAATATACAGAATTTACAAGCAAGAGTAGCACATGCAAATGACCCGGCACTGTCTCGCCTTTGGATTAGAGCTGCAAAGAGCATTATGGAGAAGGCTTGCACAAAACAAATTAAGACTGTTACTTAAATGTCACGGCACACTATTGTATTTGGCTACAGATCATTACACCTGATACTAACACTTTTAAAAACTGTAATAACTTGGGAAATATTACATTGAGTGCCCACATGTAGAAAGGGAAAAAATGTATATATAAAAAAATAAATAAAAGAAGAAAATGGGTTCCTGAAGTAATTTAAACATCACCAATCCACGACTAGAGGGAAAGGTCAAAATTTAAGTAAGCTGAAAGGAACATGAATGGCAAAATAAAGCGCACAAACAAAAAGATGAAAAGACCAACTGGAATGACTCTGCAAACACGAGATGAAAGCACGCATGCTTTGGGCAAATTTGATTTCCATGCCCACGCTGGGTAAGGGAGAGACTCAAGGAGGACGATTTTTGGAAAAGCAAGTTAAAAAACAGGGGTAAGAAAGGAGGTGTTCATCTAAAACGGGTGGGTTTGTTACCTTCGGTGTTGGTGCTGCTGCTGCTGTATATATTTCGCAGGCTACCAACACGGTTTAGTTTCCAAGCTTTGCGTTTGGCTGCATCCAGAGAGCAGAAGGGGAAGAGAAAAAAAAGAGAATAGAATAAAAATAAAGAAAAAGGAGGGGGGAAAAAAAAACCAATGAAAAAGGGGAGAAACGAAACATCAAAATAGCATGTGAAGTAAAATACAAGCACAAGCCTGCTAACACGTGAAGAGCTAAACACAGAAAATGCACACAGGACTACACAGCCTCTCCCAATCCACAGGTGATACGGAAAGTCTCTTATTGAGAGTGATTTTTTTACGTCTCTACAATATGACATGATTTGACAAGATTAAATGGATCTACTATTGGCATAGACAAAAACAGACCAGTAGAAGCAAGGAAGTATTAGTACAGAGGATACACGACTAGACAAAATAGCTACTGTAAAATGTGATTTAATTAATAACAAAACACAGGCAGACAAGAGCTCCTTTTCCTCCAAAAGCCCGTATTGATCACTTGATGCCTGCAGCTCACCCTTAGAACACTTTCAAAACATCTTTTCACACCATCACCTTTAAAAGTTGAGGTGATGATGTAAAGGCCTTAAATCCTCATAACAACAAAGTCATAGCATTTGTAGCATTGAGCTCAGAGGCATTACTTAATTATTTTGAAGAGCGTCAAGCAGACATTGATGCAAATGGAGTTTGTGGTCCTCCCCTTCTCCCCCAGGCAAATCACTGCAAAATCAAAGTGTTTATTTGGAAAGTAAAAAAAAAAAAAGTATATTCTTTATGTAAGAGGCAACACCCTCGCTTTATTAGAATTGCATCAAACTTCAAGATTCTGAGCTCCCAGCTGCCATTTTACAATTAGCAGAAAACATTGCTGAAAAGCACTCCATTCCCGTGCTCATTAGAAGACAGCACATTTTCATGTTCTTTAAAATCGACATGTTTTGCCTCAAGAGTGAATTCACACCTGTGAGAAGTACATTCAATTAACAAAATGTTTAGCCTGAGTTTCACCAGACAGGAACCACATGAAACATCTGAGTGTACCATGACACTGCTTGCACCTCACAGCGACTTACACCAAAATAACAGACATGTCCCCTCTTCTTCACCCATGCACATCCCCACATCTGAGGAGGAAACCGCGTATCTGCTAAGAGTGGTATCTCTACAGGTTTTCCATCCATTGCATCAGCTTACCTAGTACAGAAATAACGATGCAGCCCTGCCTGGCATGCAACTATTTTGTAAAATCTGTTTTATAGGCTCAAGGAAGAGATCAGTGGGGTCAGTGACAAGTGGAAGAGCAACAAGACCGCCTTTTGAGCTGCCTTTCTCAGCATGTGACCCAGCCCTACTGCCCACAGACAACAGAGAGCCTTGAGTTTGGGTGTGAGACTTCTAAAAAGGACAGTATCAGTTACGTTAATTATGATTAATTTCTAAGATGTGTTTGAAAACTGAGCAGACCTCTGCTCCCATTCAGCTCAGAGTCTGTTATGAAGAAACTCATATGGTAAATCTGGAGTAAGATCATTCTCCCTCTCACCACAGGTACTCCCTATCCTTTAGGATGCCATGAACATTGCAAAACATAGCAAGTACTGTGATCATTTTAAAATTTGCTTTCTATATTTACAAGAGAACTTTTTTAATGCCCCTGAAACTCAGACCAAATGGCTGCCTCCACAGAAAAGGAACAGTGATGTGAAGTCATTCCAATCTTTAAAAAAAAAGCTCAGTTTTCAGCTAAAGAGCTAAGGCTGGAAGAGAAATGCCTGAACACCCTAGACTGTTAAGCTATATACTGTTTTAATAAAGTCATTTGCAGGCTTTAATGCTATATACTCGAAGGGAAAATGGAGGACTGGATGTCTGAGTGACATCCTTTAGAAGGCATCTCGCTGAAATCAAAACAGGTAACGTTATCTGAAAGGTTAAGTTAGATCTATTAAAAATTAAAGTTCATAAAATCTGAAAATATCTTAATTGTGTGCATCCTTCAATATGAAAAAATCTTCAGTTTTATGACATGTTTAACAGGTACCAGCAACTAGAGAGGCACGATTTCCCAGCAGAAAACTTGTTTTTCCTGAAAAAAATTTACATATAAATAGGCAAAATCGAGGTTTGGCAACCCTCAGAAAGGGAAGACTGTCTCCAGTACATAAAGACCTTTTCCCAGTCCCTTTTCATTTTTCACACTTTAATGGCACGTTAGAGTACGGCCGTATGAGCAGGAAGTGAACCTGCATCCTGGTTTTCTATTAACCTATTGATGAAATAATCCATTTTAATGTGTTTAAGTGTCATGCCTTCTTCTTCTCTTTAAACAAATGGACTTTTTCCCAGTGATACTGAAGTCCTGATACATCCCAGTGTGTCCTTTAGCACTGATTAGGCTCCAGCTGGCTTCCTTGCGGTGTTCTGATGTCTTTGAGGATTCAAGAATATTATCATCAGCAGGGTTTGGGCAGTGCCAAGCGCAGCCTTCGCAGGATGATTGATGTGCATGTGAACACCAGGGCCCAGCTTAGCCATCCTACTCTGCCTGCCTTCAAAATTACATACTGTCTATATATTTTTGTTACCTATCAACATGGCCTAAACAGGCACTGGAGGCCATTACTTGCCTGGCTTGTCTTTGACTTATATCCCAGGATATTCAGTCCGTCCGGTCTGGTTTCACTTGCTGGTTCAAAAGTTAATTCAATAAAAGCTCTTGTTGCCAACTCGGATTATCTATATAGTACAGATACACTTAAACAAATAAACCCCAACTGGTTCCCAATAGAAAGCTGTAAGAAACACTTCATTATTTAACAGCAACAAATCCCCCTAATTAGAAAGATTTTTAAAGGAGATTGAAGTATTTTCTGGAAGCCTGTTTTCTTCAAAAAAGACACCAAGAAGCGTCTTTAACTAGAGATACTAACCTCTCTGAAATGTCATATATCTGGAACAAAGTTAACTATTTCCCAGAAGACACCGGGTATTTAATTTAGCTTGTACTGAAATGGCAACTAGTATTCTGCCTAGTATGTTGTGCTACCAGAATCTGAATGACTAATGTATTTTAATAATGTTTCAAGAAAATCTTTTATTAACTTTGACACTTGCCCTGGTCTCTGGCTTCGCTGCTGACAGAAAAACAACATCTCGCAGCAGTCAAAGCAGTGCCTCCATCCCAACTGGTACGTAGACACAGAGTAGCAGCACAGTTTCTGTTCTTATCCAAGCTCATTAACTCCAGAAATTTAGATTGCAAAGATTAAACTCCCATCTTCGCCAGGCAAATTAATTTGTGCACCCTAACACTCTACCTGGACTAGCACAAGTCGTCATTATCTGTCACCCAACAGCACAGAGCTCAGCTTTTAACAACTCTACAAAACAACGCCGGGATCGTTGCAACCTTCGACTCTGTGCAAGCCATCGTCCAGCCTTTCCTCCCAGTAGTGACCACAGGAAGAAATCACAAAGCACCCAACCATGAAAGCTTTGACTCTCAAGAGCGTGAGACGCATTTTAAGATGAAGGGTTAAAATGAGTTCTTGCCAGGACACTGCTTTCAATCACATCATCTATGGTACCATGCATAACTTGTGTGGTACATACTTAGTGGAGTGTCTTGTTCAGATGTACCAGTTAAGGACCTGGAATCTACCAGATTGATTTGTGAAGGAAAACAGAATGATGCACTTCTGTATAACTGTCAAGTGTTACAACAAGCCATTTGTATATTAATTCTTTTTATAGCAGGAGCTACTCCTCAGGTTGGACAGAGGTCAGCAATTGTTCAATCCTAACAGAAAAATCCTTAGCAGCTAGGTGAAAATCTCCATATGCTGTCAAAGAATCACACACTATCTAAACAAACAGGTCAGCTCAGCCCTAGAAAGTCATACATGAACCTGGGGAGTAAATTTTTCCCTCTCAGTAATGTAGAAAATAGAAAATCATTCCTTTCTTCCACCAGAACATCACCTGCAGTAGCTGGCAACGCTGCTACACATTTGGAAACAAGTAATTCCTGGGTCTGCGTATGCCTGACAAACAAGCAGTTGCTTGCTTGTTTAATCAAACTGACTCATTGGGGTTTTTTTTTTGTTGTTGTGTTTTTTTTTTTTTTTTTTTTTAATGTCATCTTAAATTTCATCATAATTTTTATGGCAAATGAATGATGTGAGCAATTGCAAATTTTTGCTGTCGTAAAATTTTGCCATTCCTGTATCCAGGAGGGAGGACTGGATGAGACTGCTTCCTTCCTCATCAAAGGGATTATTGTGGGCATATATACCACCACAGCCTCTCCAGAAATCCTCCTGTTTCCCTCCTTCACTCCTACTTTACCTATCCAATACGCTCTTGCAAGTTTTTTCTTTCTAATCCCAGCTTTGTGTTTCAGGGATATTTGAAATGTGTAGCTCAGACTTTTAGAGTACCTTGCCACCTCTCCATCTAAACACCAAAAAAGTCCATCTCAGTCAGTGTAAGACAAAACACTTGCTGTTGTTCATTCAGGCCTCATCTATGACTACTTATAAGCAAAAAACCCCAACCCCCACCCAAACCGAAAACCAAACCAAAAACCAAGAAAAAAAGATTTCCAAGGTGTTGTCCATAACCTACGTTTTGCCTCAAAAATTCACAGAAGCCCTGGCCAGGACAGATGTGTCCTGGTGTCAGGAGCTGAGCTTGGCCTTCAGCACCCATTGACCCTGCATTGAATTAAGACCCAGAAGATGAAATATTCTAGGCTGAACACTTGCTCGAGCCACTTAGAAAAGTGTCCTTTTGCATAATATCTATTCGTAAACTCAGTTTCTCCAGTTGCACACTCCTTGTATACAGCTGGGAAGCAGAGACAGCCCTGCACAGCAGTACGCCGAAACACACAGCTACCTGGTGCATCATGAGGGCTGATAAATATTTTTCGATGGACGTGCTCTCTATAAAATCAGGCTATCATACCAGTGATCTGTCATTTCAGAGGGGGTTGTGTTACTCCTGACAGCTGTCAAGTTTTCTTCAGTATTTCTTGCACATAACATTCCATGAAAGCCAGTTCAAACTGCACATAACCCTCGTTCTAGCCTCAAAATCATCGTGCTGATTCACTGAGTCCTGCTGAACAAAGCCCTGCCATTTCAGGGAAGCAGCAAAGCACACTCCTCACACATATCCCTCTGCAAATATAATTCGACTTGAAGAGCCTTGAAATGGGACAGGTTGTGTTTCCAGGAGCCATAAATCCCTTCCCCTCCTGGACTCTGCTGCATCTGCTATCAGTGCCAGACAATGCCCTGCCACAGAAGGGTGCAGAGATGCACCTGCCTCATGCGATACAAGCACCAGAAAACAGTCTGTAGAGGGTGATTTCTACAACCACTGGACAAAAGTGAATAAATACAGACAAACTGAAGGCAAAAGAGTGTTGCAGCTCAGCAAGCAATGTCCTGGGCATCTAGCTACCTAAAAATTGCTAATGGTGCACACCTTCAGGAGTTGATCTTGATTCAATAAACTCATCTTCCCAGAAAACAGGCTTTGACCTCTTCTGGAGTTAAGGTAAACAAGGCTCCCAATCTTTTTCTGTTCCAAACTTACTTTTCTTGTTTGCTTATTCTTAAAATGTATTACTTTCACCAATTTACTCTTCTCTTTCACTAACCACACAAGAACCATACGGCTTCCAGATCTACATC
The DNA here is from genome assembly GCA_008921705.1 of Burhinus oedicnemus. Classification (NCBI taxonomy): domain Eukaryota; kingdom Metazoa; phylum Chordata; class Aves; order Charadriiformes; family Burhinidae; genus Burhinus; species Burhinus oedicnemus. The sequence goes on from VFFE01007090.1 coordinate 920,795, forward strand.
TTGGACTTTTAAAAACCCATACAAACCTGTAAGGGTCAGCAGTATTTACTACCGTGACTTTCCTATGAAGAGCTTTACCAAACAGCTTAAATCAAACACGACGTAGTACACTTGTGGTTTGAAATGTAGAAATGCTACAGACTGGTCATTGCAAACAGACAGAGGATCTGTGGCTGTACAGCACACAGAGCATGGGAGTCGTGAAGGTCCTTGCCATGACTCTGTAGGTACTGAGAGGACTCACTGGGCTTGCCCAGAGGCAATTCCACTCTGTTATTTCAATTTTCTAGGTCCTTACCTGCAATTTTTCAGTTTGTACGCACTCTGAAGTGGAAGCTATACACATTATTTAATGGCTGTACAAGTCTTTGAACATTCAAACACCATTGAAAGAGAGCACTAAAACCTGAATCCAAATAGAAGATACTTAAATCTAGTGGGAGATGATTACATGTTAGGTCTCTGTCCATTACAATAAAATGGTGGTAACAGCTTGCCATCTCAGCTAAAGCTCTGGGAGGACATCCAGCTCTACCTGGAGACACAGGCAAGCCTCCGTTTGCTGATGCATTTGAATACTCCACTTTGTAAGCTGAACTATACTCATTTAACATACACGCTGTATGTAAAATAAGCTTGCTTATATGTTTTACATGTGTACATCTTAAAGTGAGAGTAGGTAAGTGGCTATACGAAGAAGAAAACTAGGCTTCGGTACAGCCTTTTGTTAAGATATGGAGTAACTGGGAATCAATTAAACTTAATGACTCCCAATTACCACATATCTTTGTATTTGTTCAGGCAGTAACTTTGCATCTGTGATCAACCCCTTGCAGACAGAATTTCTGTGTTTGCTTTCCTTAATAGGGATGTTATTTATTCTGTGTTAATGAATCTCCTTTCCCTGTCTAGTTTTGATTAGTTAGGCATTGTAGTAAATATGTTTACCACCACTACAATCACATACCATTATTTCTAAAAGCAATAGATGTTTTTAGAAAGCACACTTACCCATGTGTGATCTGAGGGTACATCTGATACCTGTGAAGTTCTCTAAGGATGCTTAAGATACTATACTCAACAAAACACCCGATTAGCCCCCTTCGACTTGCTCAAATTCTGTTCTTTATACACTTTGATGAGCGGAAATATGCTTTTCTTCTTAAGAGAGTCTTAATATCTACAGTCTCACCCTAAAAATCTTACTGCATTGCTGTACTGAGAAACTACAGACGTGTTAATGTCACCTCTGGTCTCCATGTGATGGAGTTCTTTGTTGATTAGATAAATAGTCCTCAGATAGCTGATTAAAAAATGATGTAGCTGTTAGGTTGTGTGTCCAAGCCTTGTCAGCCATGTTGGATGTTAAAGTGTGCATGAATTACATCCCTAGAGTGTGCTGAACAGTGCTGATTAAATGAGGCACGCCACAGCCCTCAGCATCAATTATCAGAAATAATAGGATCTTTTCACCTACGCTGGAGGAAGGGGGCTGGGGATGGAGTCCACATGCCACTCGTTTTGCAGAACATATCATCATCATCTGCACAAAATAAATAACACTGTCCATTCACCTAAGGACGTTTGTTTATTTATTCTTATTGTGCAACAATTAAAGAACAAGAAGATATATGAGGGAAAACCTCCTCCCATAGTGTAGGCCAGGGGAACATTTTTCATATAATAGCTCTGCAACATCTATCTAGAAAAACAGGGGTATATAAGATCTGGATGAGAGGAGAACTTGAGCATCAGACAGGTATTTGAGGACAAACTCGGGGACATTCTAGTTGCCACCCCACTGGGGAAAGGATTCTGCCCTTCAGCCCTCCTGCTCTTTTTCAACTCACTCCGCATCACGTGTGGTTTCATCAGGGGCTGTAAAATGGCAGATTGGGGATTTTTCTTTCTCGTTGGTCAGTAGAACTGTGATTTGCTCAACCATGCTCTTCCGTAAGAGGGTTAAAATTATTTCATCAAGACACAACCCAGGAGATTCTTACACCATGTAAACTTGTTTAAGTGACTGTGAAGGGGCTTGACACTGTCTGTTTTACCCTATGTGGAAGCAGCAATGACAAAAATTCCTCAAAAAGTTTAAAAAAAATAAAAAAAAAAGACGACTAGGCATATCAATATATGACACTTGGAAAGTAAAATAATCTGGATACATTGTGTTTCTAGATCCGACCAACACTAAATCTTAAAGTACAAAACTCAAAGTACAAGGGTCTCCTAAAAATATGTACACTACTTTTCTGTAATTCCTAACAAATGCATATAGCATTAAATCAGATTTCCAAAGTAAAACATCTTTAAACACTTGAATGTGATTCTAAAGTTTCCAGACATTTCTGTTTAGTGCATTGGTGTTAACAGGACACGTACCCCAACAGACCAAAAAAATGGAGCCGAAATACAAAAGATTTAGCCGCTGCTAGTTATTCCATATGGTAACAGCCATAAAGACATCCTTTTTGGACACCAGAATACTCAGAAAAACAAGCTGCTGGGCATGAAAGGAAATTACTAAAAGTGCTGAGGTACAAAAGTTGCCCAGCCCAAACACAAGTAAAACTGTATGCCTGATAAAAAAAACCCTAACCAACCGACCTCACTTCTGAAACCAATATCCTTTCCAGTGCTCTATTTTAAAACCACAAAACACTCTAGAAGTAATACTTCAAATCACATTAATAGTTAATTATGTTTGGCTTAGATTCAGCTTTGAACATTTCAAATGAAGGAAAAAAAATGAAAACACATTCATACTTCTACTTATGACAGGGAAAAAAGTTCCTTTAATTAAACATTTCTAAAAAATGTTTTTAATTTTTTTTTCCCTGTAAGATTTCTCCATTGAAATTTTTGCAGTAGGTAAAGGACCCACTGAACTATTTCAGTGCATTTCCAATACATTATAAACATGCAAGATTCAGATCGACAAAAGTGAATGCTAATTGGAAACATTTTTCTCAGTTTTTCATTATCTGAAGCAGAAAATTATGGGTCTTTTATACACACACAAAAATCCTTTTCAACCACGTAGAAAAATTGTCTTTTAATAAAAGCTTTAAATTATACTATCATATTTCAAAGGCAACGAACAGTTAAAGCAGCTAATCAAAGGTATAATTATTTAATGACTACTACTCATGCTATCTAACAGGGCCGTAATTGCTTGGCTGTGATCACTAGACCACCAGCTTCAATACTGGAAAACAAGTACTTTGCTTGTAGCATTTGATCGACCAATTTCTAAGGTTAGTTCCTCCAATTGGGTTGACTTCACAAGGCTAGCTGACTTATTATGGAATTAGAGAACCAGTTTGTCACCCTGCCTCCACTTTTTTGTACGCAGTTGTACTAAAAAACCCCCAGAACTGCAGAGGAAAACAAAATATTTCCCCGACAAAATGTGATTTGTCAAACTCATCATTGATTTTTTTCACTTCTAATGCCACGTCACACTTTTCTGCAAACCCCGGCTGACCCACTCCAGTAATTCAAATGTAAAAAACACTCAAAATGTGCTTATTGAAAATTGCATTTTTATCTTAATTGCATTTTAATATTTTTGTCCATATTAATCTACTCCAGATAGGTGGAGCAGCGCGTAAGCAGACCTTCTGACTCTGTTCCATTGTTTATATCATGTCTTTTACAAATAGAAATATGAGAAAAATAACCTAGCATCATCATGTATTAATTACCAGAGCTATGCAGAAGCTAAGCAAGTGTACAGTGCATGTTGGCTTATTTTTGGTTTAGTAATAAAGCACTTACAGAAAAGTGGCTTGTGTCATTGCATCTCAGCATCAAATGCTAAATATGAACTACTGCTATTACACTTCTTTTGTGGGACTAATTTTTTTTTTTCCTACACAATTAGATTTGATACAAGATATTGGGCCCTCTGGAATTTTAAAGATATTTGAATTCCTACCCAATTATCTAGTCAACATCTTGATTTCAAGATCAGTCTCATGGTTGTAATTAGTATCACTGGAAGTCAAGTGACACCACCACCCGGGATGCCACTCTCAAAACCAGGCACGGCAAGGAAGCCGCCCTTCTCAACTCTGCACCTTGCAGCCAAATATGACTCCAGGATGAAAACGGACACTGACTGAGACTTGTTCACACCGCTACACCTGGCTGGAATTACATTTGTGGTAACAAACCCTGTTTGATACGACATCAAAACTGCTTGGGTTTTGAGATCCTTATTGGCAAAGCTAACTTTAAATAATGTAAAATGCACCATCACTAAAACCAACCCAATGTATTTCGAAGGAGAGCAGGAAAAAGCATTGCATGGGACAGCTGAAGAGGAAACAGAGTGTGGGGGAAGCATATGGAACACACAGGAGAGGAAGATTAGAGCAGCCAGAGTGGGACGTATGGGGGAAACGCATTATTTGCCATCAGCCTATCTTCCTTCTGCTGTTTAGACACAGTATTGACTCAGTGAAAAGAAACAATGCTTCTTTGCTTACGCCATGGAGAACCACTACTTTCATGGCATGATGGATTTATTCTTGTTTCGGACCATCAGTTTCACCTATGGACAGGGAGACGACAATCTTGCCCGTTATAGGCTGATAAACAAGGAGCATTTAAATCCATTAACCAAAGACGCATTGTTCTGCACCCTTCTCCCTCTGAACAAAAATCAGCTACATTTTGTTGATAGCATGAGCAATTACTGTCAAGAAAACAGTTACGAAACAACAGAAAGAGCTGTTTCTGCTCAGAGGAGTTATAGTCTCACTGCTCACTTTTAAAAGACATACTCTCAGTGCAAGCATCTGGAAATTTCTCAAGTATTTAGCCATTGCTTTTTCATGAAATTTCTTTTCCAATGCATATAAGGTGTCAGAGTGGAAATACTGCAAACTAAAAATAAAATATACTACAAGTAGTATAGTTGGGCTGAAATAAAGCCAAAAAGACCACATTTGTTTTCTCACGTGGAAGACAAACCTTAACCTGTTTGAAGATAAAAAATATTTATGTAAGAAGTACGATAGGAAGGTGCTCTCTGCACTGATCAATGTGCTTCACAGCAACTTCTGTCAAGGTACGTTACAACAAACAAGCCAAAGCCAAGCCAGTATGCAGGCAGCAGGGAACACCAATATTTATATGATTCTTGCAGTTCTCATTTCCTTGAGATTTTTCTAGATACAGGTGATGAAGAATTAGATTTTTTCCAAAGACCTGGGCATACTGCTTGTCTTGGATTTATTTTGTTCAGCATTTAATAAAACGATGTTAAAGTGATAGGGGAGACTTCTCACTACCCTCATTGTTATCAAAGGAGGTATGTGAGTTATCTATAGAAGTCTTTTAAGATAGCATAAAGCTGGATTAGGCGTTGGAGTCACTTTGTTAATTGAGCTTTTACTTGTTCTGAAACTTAAAACAATTATAAAATTGAATAGAAATCAGAATTTCCATTCCTATCATCTCTCATTTTTCTCACATATTTAATCCATACCATCCATGCTACTGTAAAAGGTAAGCTCACACTATGCAAATATAAACTTGAATAGAAAGCACAGCTGCGTAAGATTTCACAAGCAGTTCCCTCTTCTGAAAAAGCAATTGTTGTCCATTTCAGCTCCTAAGGATCATTAGACAGCAAAATTGTAAAGCACAGGCAAGATAACTCCACTAGAAGATCCAAACCTTGCTCAACAACACAAGCCAGTTCAAGTTGTGCAAAAGAACACCTTGTGCTATACCATTTTAGCAAAGGCGATCCATAAGGCATCTTCGAAATGGGCTTATCTGAAATATTTCCATCCTTTGCAAAAATCCACCCCATGATCCAGGCTCATTACAGTTTGCCCTCCAGCATGGTAAGCAGCGACAGGCATGTCTGAGGAGCATGCACGCACAAACAGTTTTTGTTTGTTCTTGGGGAAATCATCTCCATATGTGAGCAGACACAGCACTACTGGAGCTATATGTAACATGAATTCTTCATTAATTTTCATCACTTGTAAAAATAAGCATGAGACAATCTGCCAGTATTAGGTGTTTAATAGTTTAATATGTTACTCTGCTTGTGGTGCAACTTACCATGTTAGTATAGGGATTCCTCACTGGAGAGATTCTAGCTGGAGATTTATTATGTCAAGGTCTTTTCCTACAAACTATTAAGCCATCTGTAATGATTATTTCTCTATAAACCTGAATGCTTGTGCTAAAACAGGAAGGTCACCATCTGCCCTTTTGCCTGAGCTTCTACATTAGCCTGCACTGACACAATTAGAAGTTGTTCCTTCCCCCGGCTTCATTAGAAAACATAGACCCAGAGATGTTGGGTCCTACATTGCAAGGAGGACAACCTGAGGCACAGAGGGCTCGTTGGGGCTACAAATTGAGCAGAAGTTTGTATCTAGTAGCACACCCACAACACCTGCACTTAGGCATGCTAGCAGTAAATCTATTAATTTGCATTTTAGGACTCGCCAAAGCCTGCAAAATTAAATAGCTAGCTCAAAGTTCCTGAGGGTTTGGTAGCCGGACCAGTACTATTTGATATCTTTGTGGGCTACAAGGATGTTGGGATTGAGTGCACCCTCAGCAAGTTTGCCAACAACACCAAGCTGTGTGGAGCAGTCAACACTCTGGAAGGAAGGGATGCCATCCAGAGAGACCTGGACAGGCTTGAGAGCTGGGCCCATGCCAACCTCATGAAGTTCAACAAGGCCAAGTGTAAGGTCCTACACGTGGGTCTGGGCAATCCCATACACAAATACAGGCTGGGTGGAGAGTGGATTGAGAGCAGCCCTGAGGAGAGGGACTTGGGGGTGTTGGGAGACGAGAAGCTCAACATGAGCTGGCAATGTGTGCTCACAGCCCAGAAGGGCAACCGCATCCTGGGCTGCATCAAAAGAAGCGTGGCCAGCAGGTCAAGGGAGGTCATTCTACCCCTCTACTCTGCTCTCGTGAGACCCCACCTGGAATAATGTGTCTAGCTCAGGGGCCCCCAGCATAAGAAGGACATGGACCTGTTGGAGCGGGTCCAGAGGAGGGCCACAAAGATGATCAGAGGGATGGAGCACCTCTGCTATGAAGACAGGCTGAGAGAGTTGGGGTTCTTCAGCCTGGAGAAGAGAAGGCTCTGGGGAGACCTTTATAACAGCCTCTCAGTATCTGAAAGGGGCCTACAAGAAAGCTGGAGAGGGACTTTTTATGAGGGCACGTAGACGATAGGATGAGGGGTAACGGCCTCAAACTGGAAGAGGGCACATTTAGAATAGATATTAGGAAGAAATTTTTCCCTATGAGGGTAGTGAGGCACTGGAACAGGTTGGCTAGGGAAGCTGTGGAGGCCCCATCCCTGGATGTATTCAAGGCCAGGCGGGATGAAGCTTTGAGCCTAGCAGGAGGTGCCCTTGCCCATGGCAAGGGGGTTGGAACTAGATGATCTTTAAGGTCCCTTCCAACCTAAACCATTCTATGATTCTATGATTTCATTCAAAAGCTGTGGTTGCAGAAAATCCCTTGGGAGATGCTGTGATTAGCTTTAGAATGAAGAAGTTGGAAAAAGGAGGATGCAATTTTATATCTGCGTATTTTAAATATTGCACATTTTGTCAGGGCATACACAAACACCGCATGGCTGCATGATAAAGCAAAACCGGGAGGTTGAACAAATTAAGAGACTCACATCTAAGTTGCGCTGCCTTTCATCTTTCAGTAAACCACTGAGTAACAACTGCATTTGGCCCGGAAAGATAAATATTAAATCTTGCATTTACATCAGACGCTAGTGTCAAAGGCTTCCTTACTAGCCAAAGCTCTGAGTTGTTAACTACTAAATGGCTAAATGACAATGGCTGTTACTAATCGCATATTGAATAATGAAAGTGACACAACTGATAAAAGGTTTCAATCCTGGAAAAAAATGATTTATAGTATTTCACTCTACTGGCACTGTTATTTGTATGACAAATGGTTGGACAGACACCAGTTAATCTCTGCACACCTCCAACTCTGATGTGGCAGCTTCTGCTGGAGCAGCCAAATAATCAAGAACAGCTAACAATACAGCCACACTGTCATGAGGGGCTGAATGCTGGTATTTTATCAAGGCTGATCCCCAAACCAATTTACGCGATGGTTTTTTTTTTTTTCCTCCAGTGGGGGGAGGGAGAGCATGGCAAGAAAGAGGAGTATCATAAAAATGGGAAGCCGCAGCTTGCAGCTAGGTAGATTAGCCACGCTACTCTAGTGCAGAAATGAAATCATCAATACAACTAAGGCATTAATGATTTCAGAAAGCTCAGTATAGTTTATAGATTTTTCTTGATGGAAAATCTGAACTGCAGCATCATACAGAGCTGTCAAGACTGTTATGTTGTAGTGTAATATCAAACTGCCTGCTGTGTACCACAAATCCCGTTTTCCCCTCAGATGGGAGAGAAGGATGTGGCTGCTTTTTAGGCAGTATGAGACAGGATTCCCCCCCTCATCCCTTCAGAAATGAATAAGCTTTATATTTATAAGGAGTCCATCAATAGTAGCTTTATCTCATTGGTTGTATCGGTATCATCCTACTTCCTGCAGAAGTCAAATGTGGTTTATTAAGGCAGTCTTTCAAAAGCAGCAAACCCCTGAGAGTGCTGAGCTTCCTGGAATTCGTCTTCTCTTGTGTTATTTTTAACTTTGCACTCAAAAGTTTTAATTTTCCATATTAAAAAATGATGCCTACTTCTATTTAATGAGGAAAAACAGCTTAATGAAAGAAAAAAAAAACATACAGAGGGAGAATAAAAGTATTTCAATTTTGCCAAGTGAACAAAGTGACAGATCAAAGTTTTTTATATTCACACAACACAGTTGGACTGGTATGTATTTTGCTATAGCTCAGACCTTGCAAATGATTAACTGAAACCATAACACAATCCCATTAGACTTAAAAGCAGTTTCACATACAGTAGTGGTAGTAAGATGATAACCTACTTATCTCACTTTGCTGTTAAAAAGGCTAAGTATAAAACAAACAGCAGATTACAAGCCAACTAAGCCACAATAAAAAACAGGTTTTATATTGGTGCCAAAGGCTCAAGTAGTCCCATCATATTTGTAAAGGTTACATAACACTTGAAGTGCCCATTTAGATTACAGCCTACACAGACAATTGAAGTTTTCATTCGGTTCTCTACTATTTGCAAATATAAAGTAGTGCAGCCCTTTGCAAAGTTGCAAATATTTTTATGCTGTAAGAGGCCTACAGTAATGTATTTTGATCACCTGCACTCAACTGATGAAAGAGAAGAAAATTTTAACAGACGTTGAGGTTCATATGAGGCAGATGCCAGTGCGGTGAAAGTTAATCAGAAAGAGTGGATGCTGTGATGGGTCTTCAAAGTGAAGAGTGGAAGTTCACTGTTGATGTGATATAGCAGAAGCGGCCACTGGGAAGTACACCAAGTGAAGGGTGACACAGGAAAAGCAACGGACCAAGGGAGTGATCGTTGTAGTAGCACCTGGATGGAGCTGAATGGGCACCACATTCATCAAGGCCAGGAAGAAAGATGCTGTAGCAATTGAGATATGAGGTGGTGAAAGAGGTCCAAGTCAAAAGATGAAGTCCAGACCACATACTTCAGTGACACTCGAAGAGCTAAAGATGGCATTTTTCTCTGTCACAGTGACATGGAAGGGACATAGCAATGGGGAGTTAGCTGGTTAGCTGCACGAGCAGATGTGCATGCAGTAGTGAGTTTGGATAGAGAATACAAAGCCCCAGATGAATCTGTCTGAGTTGGCCACAGAAGAACAAAAGCTCAGTTTGCATGTGCACACCTGAGATTGTTCAGAGAAAAGGAAGAGAAGGGGATCTGATGCAAGAAGAATTTTCTTCAGAAGGCCTAAAAGGTTCCTGGAGAGGTAAAAATCTTACAGGTTACACACCTACTATCAGGAGAAATGAGGACGGAGATGAATAACGTCACCGGAAGTGAGGACAAATCACCCATAACACCAAACAGCATGTGGTTGAAAACAAAACCCAAGTCAACTCTTCCCTGTATTTGGATGATGGATACCCATTTATAACTGCTTCTTGTGACCTACTGGTTAGCCATGTCAATCCTTTTAATTTAAATTACATTGATTATTTTTCTAGTGCTTGTACAACTTTTTTTTTAAGTTCACATTATCAGGCAAGACTAACTCAATGTATTTGCTCTTGAAAGATATTTGTGATGATGTAGAATTAACAGTTGTCCAGCTTTTTATCATTTGACAATCTCCTGTAAGAGATTTAGACAACTGTTACTTACTCTGCCAATGGAAATTATTTTCTGATCATATCACATATCAGCCTTCCCATTATTTTGCACATGATCAATATGAGGTTAAATAATACATAGATTCTTCAGGATCCCTTCCCTCTTTTCAGCTACAAGCATAATATCCATTTTAATCCAGTTCTCGGAAACATTCTCACTGCTACAAGATCCCTTCAAGATTATATGACAGTTGATTAGAAAGTTCTTACGCCAACTATGTAGCACTCCTGACCACAGCTAATCTGGTTGTGCAGATATAAATAATAATAATAATAAATTAAATAAACATGGTAGATGATGTTTAGCTGTTGCTTAACTCTTTAGAAGAAGTACAAATTTAAGGTAAGGTGAATTTTTATTCTTTCCAATGGTAGAAAATTTCTTGCTTTTCCTTTTTGGAAGCAGGATTCATTATTATAGTCTTTTGTCAAGCATTAGATTCATATCATGGCTAGAATTTATTTGTTGCTGATGAATTTAAGAAATTCCTCTTTCATCAACCTTATAGACCTCACATTCTACAGACCACCAATTCTTTCCAGTATCTTTAATTTACTTTATCAACAATTTACATTTTCTATCTACTGATTCATATTCATTGTCGTCACCTTCACTATCCTTCCCATTGACATTTTCTTGTTTCCTCTACTTCCACTCTTAATCACAATGCTTTTTAAAATACAAGCATCCTTTTGAGTGTAGACCCATAAGTGTTTTGCACCTAATACTTCCTAAACATTTTCAGATTATTCACATAATTATGTTTAACCTCTCCTCCCACACAAATTCTCTTACCACTGTTCATGGTTATAGAAAATAATCCTGTTAAAACCTTTGAGTTTGTGTACATATATATATATATATACACATATATGTATTAAGAGAACTATGCAGTGTTTGTTCAAGGCAGAGGAATTAGGCTTGTCTTGTACTATACAATCTCAACTTCAAGCACATGTCTTATTACCCAGGTGGAGTGAGACTAGCAACACTTAATTATTTACTCTGCATCATAAGGTATTAGCATGACCCTGCTGTATTCTTCTAACCCATCAATCAGCTCTCTAAAAGGAAGCAGAGGCTCTCACCCTTCCACGTGGAGTTAATGTGCAGGTAGTCGCCGTAATTGATGGCACAGAAAAACCATGACACATAATAGTATGAGATTACTGCCAAAACACTGCACAATCAAATATAATAAAGGTTGATGGACTAGCAGATTCTTTCTTTTATTGAGCATATCTGCATTTGCACACAAGTTAAGGACTGCTTGCTTGGTGGGCAAGATCAAATGGGTTTGGTAAAGAAACTAAACATGAAAAATCAAGCAAAAGCAAGCTGCTATCATAGGTAATAGAAAGCCTGCTCACAAGAAAATCAGAGCTATCAACCTGAGACTGATCGGTTGGGTTCCCTCCAGAGCAATAAAACACATTTTCCCCAGGTAAGCCGTAACGTCACCAAGAGGATATAAAATCCTTAAAAATGCTGTAACCAATACACTCAGCTTTTCCTGCTTGAAATGGGAATACAGTGGATGTACTGAAAATCATGAGTAATTGATTTAAGCTCTCAGGTCTGTATAACTGGTAAACAGGAGAACCTCACCCTATTGATTGATCTAGCATAGACCTGGCTGGAAAGCAGTTTCAGCCAAAAAATGAAGGGGAAATAATGAAACCTGTCCCCAAAGACATACAGCTGAGATATAAACACGGATTTAAAGGGAATTTTTCCTAGTAAATCTCTCAGCATTTCCACAGTTCTCATTTCAACCTAGTCCATTCCTTCCACCCCCTTGCAAAAGTGGCTGGACTTCTGACTTGTATTACCATTCTGGAGACTGCACGGCATTTGGCAGTAAGTTTTACTTGCACATAAAAATCTCCATGTCCTCTTTCCCCAAAGCTTTTTAAGACAAAAAAAAGGGGATAAAAAAAAAATACATATTCATTTCAGATTTGTCGATTAAAATCTCAGGCTTCAGCATAGTGTATTGGTTGATGTGTTAGGACAGACGTACAACGCTCTGAAAAATGAGTACCTGGTAAGGACTAGGAGATGGGGGTGACAATTCCTAGATGCTGAACATGGCATTGCCCTTGAAATGACAAAACCCCTCTGTACCTCGCAGGGTCTCCATGACCTACTTCACTCTGGAAGGATAACTGGAGTGAACAAGAATCCTCTCCTCTTAACGCGCCGCAGAGTTAAGTTTCTTGTATATTCAACGTCCTCCTACAAGCTGGACCAAAGCACAGAATAAGTAGAGCCTCAAAGAGACCAACATGCTGGCTCCTGCGTTGCTCAGAAAATAATTTTGGATTTTATTCTGGCTCTGTTCGGGCTCTGGGGGACAGTTTATGTCAATCTTTTCTTCTTTTTTCAGAAGTATTGTAGGTTAAACTTTGGGCCTAACAACCTTGACAGCATCCCTTTACATTTTTTAGACGAGCCATTGAGTAGCATTATGACAAATTATGGGACCTGATGATATGTAACAAGAACATCTCCAGTCAAAGGACGTGGAGGAAATAAAAAGCCTGAAAGAAGTATTTCTGGTAAAAAAAGAAACTTTTTCCTCTTCATTAGTATAAGGAATTGCAGATGGTGAAATACTTCAATTAACCATGAAGTAGGGTTTCCTTGTATGACTGTATTCACTTAAGACAGCATGTACAAGACACACACTCTTCTTTTGCTTGTGGAGATATATAGACAACATGTGAAAACCTCTGAAAATCACCTTATTTTGAAGTAAAGTTGCCTTTACATAGTATTTTCTGCACTACTTTGCTATCATTCTTCATTATGGAAACAATCTGTAGGAAATCAATGTTTCTACTGGAGTCAACCTGCCTCTGCCTTTATTGGCTGTGATGCCAACTAGCTGGTGATGACGCTGTTGGGATATTTTGCAGGCAGGGAAGCAGTAGAATTCTTTATTAATAGATTATTTACAAATATTTTCTAAGTGTCATCAGCTGTTTGCCTCAGCATAGCTTTTTAATAACATTCATAAAATAAAGAAAAAAGCTGTGAACTATACTGATATTTTTATTACTAAAGGCAGCAGATAATAATCAATACGGTTAAGAAAAAAAGCAAAACCCTACTTCCAATCTCCTCCATATCTATTTTTCCATGTCACAAGAACCTATCTTGTACTCTACTTGGCAATAAAGCAGAGTACTGCACTTAAAACCTTTGGTACATATTGTTTTGCAGAAACAGATCCTGATGTAGACCTGCTCTTAGGAACTTCAGCCACAGCTCACAGTCATGACTCTAGAAAATAATGGAAGTCAGTAATTATGAAGCTAATTCTTATCTAAACTGTAGTCATCTTCAGAGTCAAAACACTGTCTCCCAGAACAGTTCTAATGTTGTTTAAGATGACTGGGTAAACAATACAACTTTACAGCTAAACATCAACTTTACAGATAAACACCCAATCTACTAGTCCACCATTAGAGATGATTTTTTTTTTTTTTGAGATCACAACGTAAGTCAAAGCCCAAGTCTTCTCTTTCACAGTGAAAAACCTCCCCATCATTCTAGTATATCCCATTACTCCATGGGACACTAATAGTCTGTTACAAAGTTTACCTTCTCACTTCGCATCAGGGATCAAAAGGTTATCTATAAGCATTGGTGACCTAATTTTAATATGAATTTTGCCTAGGCAAACTGGTATCTAACTGCATACAGAGAGTCTGAGAGATACAGAATATAGCTGACAAATCCCTAAAAATGAATCGATTTTTGCATTCTCCTTACAATCACTAGGGATCCTCACACCAGATTCTTTAAGTAATGCGGCAAATATTAACTTACGTTTTACCTTATTATTAAATATGTTAAACACATATTAATCTATGGTTTATTACAATTAGGTTTGTTCTAATTTAATTAAACAGCAAGGCCTCTTAAGTATTCTATGAAACTCAGGTATGTTACCTGGCAAGTGGGGATTTTCTGAAAAAACTTCTTCAGGAACCCTTGGTGATATCTTGAAGATCTTTATTGTGGACTATCTACCACTGATGGGCACTTAGTTTTAGGATAAAAATGTACACATTTGTTATTTACAGTATTTCAGCAGAATCTCTCATTCAAGGCTCTAACTACAGAAATATTTTGTATTTCAACAGACTTGAACTCTCAACAGCATTGTTTCTAAAAAGTATATTCCCTTCAAAATATTGTCTTCAATCTCCATAATTACCTCTACTATTTTGTATATGGTTCTATAGGTGACTATTTGATAAGTCAGTATGTAATTAACTGTATAGCTTGTTGTGAAGCCTCGAGAGCACAGCTAAGAAAGGAACAGGAGAAATCCTAAGTATCTTTGGGCCGAGCTACATCGTACAGGGAACTCTCCAGCAACACCTTCTTGCAAAAAGTTTGAAGGGATACAGATGGGCTCAAAGAGAAAATGGTAGTGAAAACAGAAGTGATGGAAAGGGCCAAAAGAGCAAAGTTTAATTAATTTTCCTGCAGTATGCTAGAACTCAGAATCGCAGAATGGTTTGGGTTGGAAGGGACCTTCAAGGTTCATCTAGTCCAACCTCCCTGCCATGGGCAGGGACAGCTTCCACTAGATCAGGTTGCTCAAAGTCCCATTCAACCTGGCCTTGAACACTTCCAGTGATGGGGCAATCCACACCTTTCTGGGCAACCTGTTCCAGTGTGTCACCACCCTCATCATAAAGAATTTACTCCTTGTATCCAATCTAAATCTGTCCTCTTTCAATTTAAAATTGCTGTTCGTTTTCCTGTCAATACAGGACCTGGTTAAAAGGAGAAAAGAGAAAAAAACCAACCAACCAAAAAATCTTTCTCCATCTTTCTTATGAGCACCCTTTATATATTGTTCATCTAGAGGTAAAAGGAATATTAAATAAGCACCAGTGCAAGGAAGATGAAACTTCTGCAGACACCATTCTGGTTCAGACGGTTTTGACAGGAAAAACATGTTTAGTACCTGGGAAAGCTGAGGTTACCACTACAGAGACTTATCAGGATGGCATTTCACTATGGGGCGACAGTAATGCACCCCGAGCTATAGGCCACAGGCCATACCCCTTATGTGGCTGAATTATATCACACATGATGCTGAAATGTCAACTTCACATACAGAATATTTCCCCTTGACAAAATGAAGTCATTAACTTGCAGCTGAAGTTGGAATATGAAAATCCATGTGTAAAATTTCCCAGCCCATCTTACAGTGATTGCTGGTTCTTCCAGTTGTGTAGAATTTTATTCAAAACACCCACCCACATTCCTCTGACACTGCAGATGACACATGGCAAGAATGCACTGTAAGCCTACTGGAATGAGTCACTGGAAATGGAAAACGTTTGGTAACTTTGTATTCAAAATACTTTTTTTAAATAATTTGAAACTCAGCATATCTCTTAACCAAGTAAGACCCAAATAAAGAGTACCAAGAAAAAAAAAATTATAACTCAATTAACACTACTGGCTGTGAGACATCTCCAGAGACTGCAGAAATATTTAAAAAAATAATCTGTAACAAGCAGAAAGACATGTATTCGTCACTGGGTAAGTATTGTATGATTTTCTTCACTAAATCCACCTTTCTAGGCTCAGACTGCTGTGCCATTCATGTGATAAACAGCATGTCTCACCATAAAATTTGAATTTTTTTGTTTGTCTGGGTTTTTTTGTTTGGTTGGTTTTTTAAAGTTATTTATAACTGACCATTCATAGCCCACTGACTGGCAGCCATCCAACCAAAAAGTAATTATGTGTGCGACAATGATGATATTAAGCCCAATGTAATAGGATTGCTTCAAATGTTAAGGTTAAGTAAATCATGAACTGTACTTTTATGTATAAATATGTCGGTTAAAGCATTCAGTTTGTCTGGAAATGGGCTAGGTCAGTTTGGTGTTTCGTTTAGCATTACAAAGTATGACCTTGGCTGAAAAGCACTGGCATTTATGAGTATCACAAACCAGTCACCATCACTAAGAATTTTCAAATGATGACTTAAAAACTAAAATGTCCTTTTTTTCCCTTGAAATACTAGCTTGCATGACAAATGCACACTGTGCGCACAGCCACTGAAGTCCCAAAAGGAGGAGCTTGGGAAAGGAGAAATAAAAGGGAGCTGAAAGTCTTCGAGGGAGCTGCCAATTCTTTGTCAAATGAAGCAGAGTCAGAAACACTCCAGCCTAGCTTTGTAATCCATCACCACAAACTGCAGCACTTCCTCCTCAGATTAAAAAGACAGATTCAAAGCACTGGGGAAGGAGGTGCAAAAGAAGTCAAAGTCAAGTCAATGCCGTATCAGTTTGAAAACGCCAATGAAGAAGATGCATGTGTGGTAGTAGAGCTGACAAGCACCAAATAACGTCTTTTCAAATGTACCGTGGAAACTGAAGTTTACCAGCTGAGAATCATATTCTATTAAACGTTATTTTTCTAAAAAACCCCACAGATATTGCCCACATTTCAGCATCCCATTGAAATGGGAAATTTGCCATGATATGTCTAAGCCTCACAGGAGTTGTTGATGTCACTGCATACATCATACTGTTAAATATGTTATGAGATGCTTGCAAGATACCTTCTGCTACTAAGGAATCTCTTCCATCATAGTCTCCTCCCAGCCCTTAGATAAATAATCCTTCAAGGAAAGCATGTACTCCCATAGGTAGAGTTGGTAGCAGGCTCAAACGACTGAGTCCCCCAACTGAAGAAAGTCAACAGAGTCAAATATGTAGAATTTCTCCCCTTTAAAAAGTTTACCTTTCTAAGCCCTTTACCCTATAGCAAGGCCTGAACACACTAGTATCTCTCTGCTGCCGTGCCTGCTATCTGCTGATTGGATTTGGGAAGTAGTAAGTCTGGAAGTAGTAAGTCTGCTGCCATACTGCTAGAGAAAGATGAGCTTTCCATGTTCACAAACAGGATTGATGCATGTTGGTTTGAATTCATCTAAACAAGCAGATTCTCAGGACCATTGCAGACTTGTAAAGCCTGATTAGCGAATGCCAAGAGAACGGAGATCCTCAGGTCCACAGACGCACTTGATAGATGGTTGTGGTAACACCATTAACTAGCGTGACATTTACCAGGTTCTGATTTACATTCCTGTGAAACAACTCCTGTTGGAGAAAGGAACCTCCTCGAAGGAGACACATATGGAAAATTAGGAGCTGACCATGAGCCTCCTGGTTTGGTACAACTTGGGCATTAAAGGCTTGGTTCAAAACCTCACCAAAGAAGCAGCACTGAGGCCCCCCAGCCTGAAGAACTTGTTTCTCAGTGCAGGCTGAAGAAGGCTAAAGAGCACACAGCAATCCTGGATGCTGGTATAAGGATCAAGCACACACAGGTCATCAAATACACAAATTTAGAGGTTTCTCTTTCAAAGGAGACAGAAAAAATAAGATTCTCTCTTGTGGGCTGCCTAGAAGTAGTAAAACATTACTAAAAAATAAAGCACACAAATCCCCCTGAACTAGGATATGGAATTTCACACAATAGCTGAACCTGAAATCACTGGAAGAAAATCCAACAACTATTTCAAAAAGCAAAAACCCACCAAGACTGCCTATTTTTTTTTGGCTCTTAAGTCTGGTTTGGCCTCTAAATGGGAAGCGAAAACTGATCTTAAAGTACAGAAGAAATAAAAATAAAAAAAGGCTTTTTAAGGGATAGGACTGGCCAGTATAGGATTAGTTTTAGGACAAAAAAATCCCACAATTCACTTAAAGGGAAGCAGTAGAAGAAGGGTAGGGTCCATAAGGAAGGTTTTACTTGCAAGTTTAAGGATCAACTCAGCTTTTGTTCAGATTTCACCTGTTTAAGCAACCTTGTAAATTCTGTTGGACCTCAGAATGAAGCAGTCCCACAAGGGAGACATTTAGTGGCAGAAACACCTTCAGAAAAGGCTGAGAGCCTGCAATGTCTTTTTGCAGGACTGCTGTATTATTTCAGCCAGCACTACACAGGTAGAGCAGAATTACACTGACAAGTGGAAATAAAAATTTGGGGTGCTACCGGAGTATTTTGATTGCATCTTTTCACTGCCAGTCACAGCATATTCCAAGCAGGAGAAACATAAGCTCCTCACTTGACACATGGCTAATACAACGTCATACTGCAGCCTACTATAAAGTCCTACTCCCATCTGTCCAAATTACACATGCATCCAAAAATTATATATTGTAGGATATTTAAATGTGAGAAACAAGAGTGGTAGTACTGGAACGAGAAGCATCACTTATTATTAAATATTTTCCTGTACAGAGCTTCGAGTTCGATATGCGTGCCTTTAATGATCA
This sequence comes from Burhinus oedicnemus, assembly GCA_008921705.1. NCBI lineage: Eukaryota > Metazoa > Chordata > Aves > Charadriiformes > Burhinidae > Burhinus > Burhinus oedicnemus. The sequence goes on from VFFE01007090.1 coordinate 939,438, forward strand.
TCTCATTTTAGGAGGAATCTGAATTAAGAAAGATGTGACGTTTTTACAGGCAAGAAATTAACAGAAGCCTAATCCCCCTCTGAGACGAGAGAATCTAAACTAAGGCCCCAGCTACTGACCCTGTGCTTCTTTTAAAGCATGCAGGATTTATCCTCATTATGGGATGAAAACAGCGCTCATTCCGCTTGGTAACGTCACCTCCGTACCACTTGCAAGTAAACGGAACACTGGCTGGAACAGGTGCCAAAAAAGAGATGTTCTTGCAGCCTGAAGTTAAACTGGATTAATTTTGAAAACCTGAAAATTGATACACTGTAATTTAACATGTGCTCAACATGTGTGCTCAGCAGGAACTGAAAATAAAGTATCTTAAATATTATCAAATGTTACATCATTAAATATAAATTAGATGGAAAGAGGGGAAAGCTAAAAATTGACTAGGAGTTCAGCTGCTCTAAATGGCTAATACGTCCATTTTTCACCTGAAGCCCTCTCCAATACAGTTTTGCCATTAAGCAAAAACCTAAAGAAAGGTAATCAATTCCAACTAAAAAGCACTTCTCCCAGAATGACTGCACTTCAAACCCCTGGCTGGCTGCCAGCCCCCCCCAGACAACAGCCATCAATGTTTCTGACTATCACAGGAGCACAAGGGGCCATGCATAATTGACTAGAAGATGGGCTAAAACTGTGCCCAATCAGTGTGTGATCAAAAACGCGTGGAATATTCAGCGCCACTTGATTACATGGAGGCACGTCCTTTCGCTCTCCTCATGAAATCTCTTCAAGGTCCAGAGTACTGTAATAAGATCATTACTGTCAAGCGGTACGAATCGCAGGCAATGAGTCTTGGGATAGGAAGTCATACTTCACAAGCTCCTCTGGTCTCTTTTTTTTCTCCCCCCCCCCCCTTTTTTTTTTTGTATTTTACTGCGTGTTGAGGCAGCAAGGCGACGAGGTGACAGATAATGATCACATCACTGTGTGGCAACTAGAAAGGCACTTTTAAGAAAGAGCACAGAGAAATCAGCTTAAGAGAAACTCAAACATTTTTTTGGGGGGCTTTTTTTCCCCCTCAAAAATTAAATAGAATTAAACTGTGCAGTATTCTCCTTTCATGAATTGTGATTTAATGTCATTGAATTTAATCATTTGATAGATTTTCATATTATACCAAAACCTATTACCTCACAGACAAATGGCCAATTTTCTCCATCTCAGGCTCACAAAAGAAACCCTTATTAATTTCTGTCTTTTTTTTTTTTTTGAGGGGGGCGAGTGGTAGAAAACGTCAATGATGAGACCTGTTCAAGTTTTCTTTTTACCTACTCATTTTGCTGGAGTTGCACAGTACATATAGCGCATAACATCTATCACAAGTAATCTATCTGTAAAGAGAAAGGTGGAGGGATTGAAAACAGGAGATTAAAGCAGAGTGTAAAACAAACACGCAGCAAGCTCACCACTGAAATCTCATGCACAGCATGCCTATCTGCAGTAGAGACTTCAGATGGAAAGATACTAAGTATCTGCTCACCGAATTTGACAGCTAATTTAAGGCAACGATTTGATTAAAACTTGGCAAAACACCCCAGGTTTGAAATGACTGACTGGTCAGGATTTGGAACTAAAAGAGGTCTACATCACTGTTACAGGGTTGTCTTGTAAATGCCTGACATCAATACCACAGAGCATCAAAACTGCAATTGCTCCAGAGCTGCATTTTTCAAATGGAGAAGGCTGCTATGATTGGACAAGAGCCTACTGCTTAAAGCAAAGGAAAAGTCAGCATAGTTAAGAATGTCCACCTACCTCTCCAGCATCTACCTCTATGAAGATTAAATCCCATATCATGGTTCTCTCCTCCTGGCATTTCAGTATCAAAACCCCCACCCTCTTCTCATATTAGTTGGTCACCCTTTCAAACGCATACTGTTCAGAGACTCCTCCTCAGGGCAAGATGAGGATGTCCAGCTCCACACTTCACAGCATGTTGTGCTGCACTAACACAGACTCCCACGGGCTCTATCATCAAGCAAGAACCCGAGGTTCACAGCACTGGTGAACGCACATGTTGCTGATATTGTGACTTGTGGTCCAAGAAAGCTTGAAACATCACGTGCAGTTCACCCTGACCTACCCTTTGAAAATCACCACATGGAGACTAACATCCATTAGCACACAGAAACACGAAAAAAATTAATATCATCAGTCTATCAATCTCAGCATTATAGGTACCTTTGGAAGAACCAAAATCACAAAGGAAAAATGAGAGAAGAATCACCACCTCTTCAAGGAAAACAACTTTAAATTGCTCAGGCTTTTGCACTTTTTGCCCTTTTCTTAAAGAAAAATTCTGGGGAGAAATATGTACATACTCAACAACTTTTTTAGTAAAATTACTCATATGCACTATCACCTTCCTCAGTTTTAGTTTGGACCTGCTTTATAAAAGGTGTCACAAATACTTCGACAAATACAAAAGGAAAGGGCAAAAATGTTTCTTGATCTATAGGTTATTAAATCCTGAAGTCTAAGAAAGCTGCAAAAAAATCCCACCAGCATTAAAAGGCAGGGGAGGAAGTATTGGGCTGCAACTGCAAAAATGTGAAGAGTTTATCTGTGTGCAGTAAAACTAGCAAATTCCCCAAACCTGTAATGCCTACAAGGTAAAAAAAGAGTGTTAGACTCCTGATGCTGGGGAAATCCTGTGTATGCAGATTCTTGAATTGCAATCAGCTGGAAATGTCATCTTCACTCTCACCTCCCTGTAAGCAGACCACATTAGGTACACCTAAATTCACAAACTTGATCAAAAGAGACCTTCTACATCTCTCTTGCTAGATGCCATGTCTGGAATACCTTTATTTGGAGCACAGAGCGGAGACAACCGGCAAAACTGTACATTTGGGAAAGATCATCACTTGTTTCACCTGGATTTAAAGGCAGATGTGGTTTCACTGCCTACTGACGTTCTTCAGACCCAGAGCAAGGAGGCTGATTACACAAAGAGTATTTTCTGACACTATGCTCAGGTTGGTTCTTAGCCCTAAGGATGCATTGAGTATCAGTATATATTCTTCAGGGCTTACCCATAATTGACTAAAATGTAGGGTTCTGCAATAAAAAAAAAAAAAAATAACTTGTTACTTCTACATTCTGTTCTGTGTGTACCTCTTGATTATGAGTTCTTTTTAGCATAATGCCAAGAGCATGTTTTATAACCCTAGAGTAGATCAGATCTATTGACACATTCCCCCTTGAATTCCAGGTTTGAGCTATACATGGCAAACCTCCACAATCAAGCCACTGTCATTAATCTCATGTTACATATTATGAATAAAAAACCAAGCCTGTAATCAACTGGCATCCCATCAACCCTCCCCTCAAAGCTGCCCTGTGCCTCCTAAGACAAGCATCAATTTAACAAGGCGTGCTGTAGAGAAGCAGAGCATACAAAGAGCCACAACAGGATGGGGCATGAGGTCCACCCAGCCTCCTTTCTTTCACCAGCAACTAGTGGGAGATGCCTACAAAAAGCAGAACAGCAACAGATACAGCAACATGTACCCTGCTATACCTTCCAGAACAGACCATGGTTGGGGGACTTCCCGGGAGAGGTTGCAATCTTTATTTTAAGAGACCTTCGTGGATTTTTCTTCTTCATATTTGTCTAATCTAGTGCTTCTCTGCTAGCTGCCTAAGGTCTTCTGAAGGCAGTTACTTATGACTTCCACTCTTTAAAGGCACCTTCCCAATGTACCTCTGTAGCTCAGTTACAATAAGCTGATGAGTCCAAGTACACAGAAAGTTGAGGACAAGGCATCCTTCAAAAACTAAGTCTTCCTTCTCTACCAAAATAGCCTGTTCATTTAAATTGTGACACCCTGACTCAAGAGTTCAGTTATGTGGCGAACAGAACAAAGTTATACTTAACGCAATGACCTTATTTTAATCTTTTCATTTATTATAGCTTTATAACACATAATAATCTCATTTTATTTTTAAACTATTTTAATTCAGGTATATAGATTCCTAATGAAATTATACAGTCTTATGCTCTGGAAAAACTGGCAGGAACTTTTAAAGTAGACACTCTTACTTAAGTAACAAAACGGAACTAACTTCTCTAGCAAGATTAATGTCTTACAAGTACTTTTTGCCATCTTGTAAACATCATCTTGTGAACATTAGGAACCTTTTTCATAATCAAGGTCTCTGTCTCAGGCTGACAGAATAGTTCTATGGATACTAATTACCTGAAGCCACTAAAATGCTACGGTGCCACTTGTTTTCATTCAATTATAAAGCTACTGAAAACTTCTTCCTTTTCCAAAAAATCAGGCCAAATCACAGCATAGCACTTATACCAAGGATACACAGCGTACCCCTTCTGCAGTCACAACACAGAGCACTTAATGTACTAAGAGTGGGACCACTTTTCAGAGAAATGTAGGGGGGGGAAAAAAAAAGTGTTATCTTTCTCTAGCTATTCAGATGTGCCCATGTGTACAAGCACCACCAATTCATCCTTGGACTCATCCTTTCCAGAATCTCCTTTCCTGCTGACCACCACTGCGATACTTTTCCTTTCAACCAGGTAGGCGGAACCAGCAGCCTCTTCTGACCCTGAGCTAACAGTGGTTTTTAAAGAGAAGAAGGAATCTTTCAACTTGTTTAGCCTGCAATGAAGTAGGTTAAAACAATAGATGAGCTTCACCTCCCTTGTCTTTCACTCCTCAGCATCAACATAAATGTCTTTCAGCAGCAAACCTTTCATGTCAGATAGGCTGTGACGACTGAGGCTGAAGGTTTCCCAACAAGTGACCTTGGCCTTGGTTGAAAGTAAGTCTCTGAAGATTCGGTCTAGATTTTATTAATTTCTGCCCTCCTGCTTCTCAGGTGTACAGCAATCGGCCTGTACTGTATCTCCTACGAAGCAGTGAATGAAGTTACCAATGATCAGTGGAATTACAACCAAAGAGTGTTTTGACACTGAATAGGTGATAACCTCTGAGACACTTGCAGTACGCTTAAATCAAAACAAGCATTTGGCATTACAGACAACAAATGTGGTCACATACTGTTGATTTTATTTTTTTAAGTTATCACACAGACAAAAGAAAACACAGTTAGATATTTTGTTCATTTTTGTTTCATTTTTAATGTCAACTAAGATCTGCCCTTTTTTTTTTTTTTTTTAAGAAATTTTTACCTACAAAGCAGCTAGAGCAGAGAATAGCTGGATCAGGCAAGGCCTACAGCTCTTCTGAGATAATCCACAAAATAAGGACGCAGATACTTACGAAACCACACTCCTAAAATCTTACTAAAAGCAAGCTTGTTAAATGCCAGATTTAGTGACAATTAGCAAAGCAAAACTTTTTTTGTGTGTAGTTTGAAATTCAGCAAAATGCTATTTGCTGAAATTTCTGAAACCTTTCATGCACAGGAGGACTACACAAACGACATTACGATGAACAAACTGTGTACAAAGAGAATTCAGCAGTAACCCTAAATGAAATACAAACCTATTTACAAAAAAAAACCAACCCAGCCTTCCTAGCTATCTGCTTGTACTGCAAACCCTTCCAGTTCTAAATAAATGCTTCTTTTCTTCATTCAACATTGCAGTCAAAATGCCACTTTTGTATCAATCGCACTTTAAATACTGCTGAACATTTACTTTCTAAAACTTCAGGCACTTAGGAGACCAGAAATAGAAACAAAACCTGCTCTCACTAAACCATCCATCACAGGATGCACAGAAATACTGCATTACAGGATAGAAACATGCTCCTCTTCTGTATGACACAGGTCTGCATTTGGGTTTTTATTTTCAATTTTTTTATTTTAGAGGGGAAAAAGCTTAAGATATCTCTTATCACTTTAAGAAGAATATAATGGCAAAAAAACCTGGGCATGGAAATAATTAAGGAACAACTGGTTACTACTACAACTGGAACTACTGAGTTAACTCCAGGCTTTGTGTTATTGCTCTACTGCGTGTGGGGAATCCCCGGCCCCAAGCCAGCCTGCTCAGCCCCCAACGTGCATCACGGCAGCAGCAGCAGCATCCCAGCGCAGGCTGTGCAGACTGGTAGGGCACTGGGATGGGCTCTGCAGCCAGCATGGGGCTAGATGGATGAACAGCTTCTAAATAACCTAGCTTAAATTAACTCTGATACATCCACACATAGGCCACAGGAACATGATGAAAACTCTTCCCTAGTGCCAGCACTAATGCTTTATTTCATTTCCACGTCTTCACCCATCTCACAGTATCAAAAACCTGCCTTCTTACTGAAATAAAAAACACTTTTCCAAGAATGCCCCCATATCTACTCCTACTAGAAAGTCAATTGTAATTAATGATAGTTGATTTATAGGGACTAGGTAAAATAGCTAGGATCACAAGATTACTAAGAATATAGTACTTTTGTGGAGTTCCTACATGCGCAACGTCTATTTGCCTGTAAAACCACAGTAGTATTCTTAATTATCCTGTAACGGACTGGAAAGAGCTTTTACTTGAAATTTTGGTGGCAGCTTAGCTCTGTGCGTTACTTCAAGCAACACAATCCATACAGGGACCTTGACATCTAATAGATTTGATTCTAAAGGTTACAAACTCTTTAACAGGGGAGTAGTTTTGCCCTTGCTGCAGCTGCAGGTCAAGATGGTATATTTCACATCTTCCTTGCACAGAAAAGGGAATGACAATGCTGTGACTTTTTGTGCTGGAAAGGTTTCTGAACATGCTGTCCTCTCACAATGTCAGAACATTTCTTCCAGACCACAAAAAGCCAAAAAAAAAACCAACCCACCAAGTAAAAATACATTCCTTCATCATGGTACTTAATTCAATGTATTATAAATAAGTGTTAGCATTAACAATGTCAAGGCCATCTGACAAACGAAGAATCTACTCTCCCACAAACACTACAGCTCATTGCTTGCATCTGTTTCATTGAACAGGCCTCAGAGGTGTTTCCACTAAATTTCCAAAATTCCCAATTCACTTTTTTTTTTTTATACATGGTTAAAGAAATTCCATTTTTTCAGTTCAGTCTGGCCACAGCACACTTACTGGAACTACGCACCTAAGGAAATGTATGTTAAAATTGTCTGGAGAAGACTATGCACAGAGCTGTGTACATGCATACCATGTACAAGCACATTTAAATCATTTCAGCATATAATGCCAGCAGGTAAATCACTGGGACACTTGAGGGATTAGACTAAGGAAAGCTTAGGGTGAGAAGCTGCAGGTAAAATGTACACCATTCTTGTTATGCACCATATACTACACATTCAGTTAACAGCTGTACTACTTCCCACTTACACAAAATATCCAATTTTCAGGTACTATACAGATTCCAGAGACCAATACTAAGAACTGCATTTCCCTCACTCACTTTGTCATTCTGTTTTTGCGATGGCTGAAAAGGGCCAAGAAGTCTTGGGAATAAGCTGGCACCTCCCTTAGCATTTTGCACATTGTCCCACCCTCCTGGACTCAAGTCCCCATGCAGCTGAGAAACCAGATGAAAGCAGTCAAATTTTTGCTTATTGCTAAAAGTACACGAGAAGTCTGACTAAACCCTGTTTTTCCATCCACAGAAAACAAATAAACATATTTTCATTTCAAACTTAACTATAGCTGATCGTGGAGAAGGTAGAGTTTGAGATCCTCAGAGCGGCAAGGAGGGTGTGCAGTACCCTGGACTTCAGGAGAGCAGACTTTGGCCTCTTCAGGGATCTGCTTGATGAAATACAGTGGGATAAAGCCCTGGAAGGAAGAGGGGCCCAAGAAAGCTGGCTGATATTCAAGGACCACTTCCACCAAGCTCAGGAGCGATGCATCCTGACAAAGAGTAAGGCAGGCAAAAATGCCAGGAAACCTGTGTGGACGAACAAGGAGACCCTGGACAATCTCAAACAGAAAAAGGAAGCCTACAGAGGGTGGAAGGAAGGACAGGTAGCCTGGGAGGAATACAGAAAAATTGTCTGGGTAGCCAGGGATCAGGTTAGGAAAGCTAAAGCCCAGATAGAGTTAAATCTGGCCAGGGGCAACAAGAAAGCCTTCAACAGGTATATCGGGGACAAAAGGAAGACTAGGGAAAATGTGGGCCCATTCAGGAAGGAAACGGGAGACCTGGTCACCCAGAATGTGGACAAGGCTGAGGTATTCAACAACTTTTTTGCCTCAGTCTTCACTGGCAAGGGCGCTAGACATACTGCCCAAGTTGCAGAAGGCAAAGGCAGGGACTGGGAGAATGAAGAACCACCCACTGTAGGAAAAGATCGGGTTTGGGATCATATAAGGAACCTGAAGGTGTACAAATCCGTGGGACATGATGAGATGCATCCACGGCTCGTGAGAGAACTGGCGGATGAAGTTGCCAAGCCACTATCCATCTTATTTGAGAAGTTGTGACAGTCTGGTGAAGTTCCCACTGACTGGGAAAGGGGAAACGTAACCCCCGTTTTCAAAAAGGTAAAAAAGAAGACCCGGGGAACTACAGGCCGGTCAGTTTCACCTCTGTGCCTGGCAAGATCATGGAGCAGATCCTCCTGGAAACTCTGCTACAGCACATGGAAAATAAGGAGGTGATTGGTGACAGCCAACATGGCTTCACTAAGGGCAAATTGTGCCTGACAAATTTGGTAGACTTCTATGACGGTGTTACAGAGTTGATGGATAAGGGGAGAGCAACAGATGTCATCTACCTGGACTTGTGCAAAGCATGTGACAGTGTCCCAGATGACATCCTGGTCTCTAAATTGGAGAGACATGGATTTGATGGATGGACCACTCAGTGGATAAGGAACTGGCTCAACTGTCACACTCAAAGAGTTGCAGTCAATGGGTTGATGTCCAAGTGGAGTGCAGTGACAAGTGGTGTTCCTCAGGGGCTGGTACTGGGACCAGTACTATTTAACATCTTTGTGGGCTACAAGGATGTTGGGATTGAGTGCACCCTCAGCAAGTTTGCCAACAACACCAAGCTGTGTGGAGCAGTCGACACTCTGGAAGGAAGGGATGCCATCCAGAGGGACCTGGACAGGCTTGAGAGCTGGGCCCGTGCCAACCTCATGAAGTTCACAAGGCCAAGTGCAAGGTCCTGCATGTGGGTCGGGGCAATTCCATGCATGCACAAATACAGGCTGGGTGGAGAGTGGATCGAGAGCAGCCCTGAGGAGAGGGACTTGGGGGTGTTGGGAGACGAGAAGCTCAACATGAGCTGGCAATGTGTGCTCACAGCCCAGAAGGCCAACCGCATCCTGGGCTGCATCAAAAGAAGCATGGCCAGCAGGTCAAGGGAGGTCATTCTGCCCCTCTACTCTGCTCTCGTGAGACCCCACCTGGAATAATGCGTCTAGCTCAGGGGCCCCCAGCATAAGAAGGACATGGACCTGTTGGAGCGGGTCCAGAGGAGGGCCACAAAGATGATCAGAGGATTAGAGCACCTCTGCTATGAAGACAGGCTGAGAGAGTTGGGGTTCTTCAGCCTGGAGAAGAGAAGGCTCTGGGGAGACCTTTATAACAGCCTCCCAGTATCTGAAAGGGGCCTACAAGAAAGCTGGAGAGGGACTTTTTACGAGGGCACGTAGACGATAGGATGAGGGGTAATGGCCTCAAACTGGAAGAGGGCACATTTAGAATAGATATTAGGAAGAAATTTTTCCCTATGAGGGTAGTGAGGCACTGGAACAGGTTGGCTAGGGAAGCTGTGGAGGCCCCATCCCTGGAAGTGTTCAAGGCCAGGCTGGATGAAGCTTTGAGCCATCTGATCTAGTAGGAGGTGCCCTTGCCCATGGCAAGGGGGTTGGAACTAGATGATCTTTAAGGTCCCTTCCAACCTAAACCATTCTATGATTCTATGATTCAATGCTCCCTGAGATTTGGAACAGAGGAATGTGTTCCGTGTTATAAAACACACGTGTGAAGAACACAAGCTTTTGAAATACCTTTACCAGTTCATCCCAGGAAAATAAAAAAAATACAATTTCTCAGTAAAGTGGGGTTCATCCATAGCTACAAGCCAGAAAGCGTACACCTAGAGTTGGGGGCCAGACTGCACAGATCAGAAAAGCAGAGGGAAAAGCAATTACTTTACAAGGGGCAGAGAACAAGTACATTTGTGGTAAGGAAACAGTTCTAAAAAATTAACATAAAAGGTGTTCCTCGTCCTTCAAAAGTTCTTTAGAAATCAGTGACGAAGAAGAAGGCAGAACACAGATCTGCAGAGAAAATACAGAGTTTGGAAAGTCTACCAAATCGCGAATCACATTTATTACTCTCTCATCAATTCCTGTTTCTCAGCTCCATCTGCATGAATGGGAACACAGAGCTATGCTTGTTTTGCCTACACTGCTGAGAGGGAAGATAAATTAACAGTGCTCTGCCTGCAGCTGCCTTGCATCTCGCTGACCAAAGGAGCCGACTCACTCATCTACCTGGATGCTGTTGGACCAGCCCTACAGCAGACAGTAAAGTTGGCCCCGTTGGCCAGAGCTTAAATCAATGAAATACTTGTGGAGCACGGATGATCTAGAATTGATGCTGAAAGATAGCCACACCTCGGGCTTTCTATAGCTCCTAAAATCTGAGATGGATTGCGGGCAGGCAGGTTCAAGCTGGCATGGCCATGAAGTTTTAAAACTATCTAACAAGAGTGAGAAAAATAAACACTGGGAAACGTCTTTCTCTGAAGAGTATTCCCAAGAAAGCTTTTTAATTTTTCTACTTGTTTTCAAGCTGAAAACCTTCCTGTTATCACTAACTGTACCACTAACTGCAGCAGCACAAGGGTACCAAACCAGACTGGGCTCTGAGCAGCTATTCCTACCTTTGAAACACAGCACTGTATAATCCTGCTCTGAGCAAGTTTAGACAGCATGGTGCGAAAAACACTGCTGGTTGCTGGCATCTTGCCTAATGCAAGCATTCCTGCTGTTACCCTCAAAAACAGTGAGACTTTTTTTTCAGTGACAAGTTCTGTACAGAGAACTAAAAGAACTTCTCTCTGGGTTTCATTGCACTGGAAAAATTTCACAAGAATCTGCTTTTCCAAAATATGAATTGAATTACAATTTTCATCCAACTGCAGCACAGTTGCTTTAGTATTTTTGCTGCTGTAACCATTGTCTCAGAAAACCCATAGAAAGATAAACCAACTAAGATGAAAGAATCAATCCCAGAGAGGGCTGCACATGTGCAGATAGTGTGGAGAGAGAAGAATCAGCATGACCTTTATGGAAGGGCATAGAAGAGATGAGCATCAGTCCTTGGAATTAGTGAATCACCCTGGACTCACTAGTGTCCATCATCATGATATCTGAATACTTGGGCAGAGGTCACTGATCAAAGCAGGCACGTTCAAGGAGAAAAAAAAGACAGCAGAGTGCAGTAAAAATGCTAGAGTTTGCTGACATCCAGATTTAAACCTCACTGAACACCTAAGCTTTGCTACAGACAAAAAACAAAGGAACTCAGAATTTCTGTCTGAAAGCTGATACTTCAAATGTGCTTGGACCCAAAGCAAGGCATTATAAAATCCAGAATTACCCAAATCATTTAACTCTGATCCATTGTAACTGCCTGAGAACAGCTACTGCAGGAGGATCCTCCTCCTCCTTTTCACAGTGGGCTCAGGATTTCTGGAAGGAACGAAGATATGGTTCTTCCACGATTACCACCACAGTCTTCTGTAGCCCATTTTCAGTAGGTCATCTGCTGTATCTCAAACACTTGATCAAAGTTACAAGGCAAAGCATGCATCTCTCAGAACATCTTCCTTTTACTGTTTAATTTGAATTTGTGGTCTTCAAATCTGCAGTAATCCTCTGAGAGTTTAAATCTATGCCTATGGCAAGTGTGGAGGAAGAAAAATCAAAAAGGACATCTTTTAGGTCATTGGACAGATTTGTAGCCAAGTGCTGAAGAACAAGGAAACCAGCCTTTTCCTGAGGAAAGGCTGAATTATTGAACTGAAAACTGCTTTGAATTGCAAGACACATGTAAAAATGCTACATTCAACTACTTGGAGAAAAACCCGTAACAGCCTGAAGCATCTCGGACACACACCACACTAGCAGCAGACTGGCTTGTGACATAGGTTGTCCCAGGACTGAAGTTATTCCCATCATTCAGCATCACAGCAAGCTCAGAGAGATGAACACTACCTATCTAGTCAACCATGCACGCTTTATGCGTACCAAATGTAACTTCTGGCTTGCACCAACACAAATACCAGAAAATACAGACAAAGGTTGCAAGTGCTCACATGCCAGCATTTGGAAAAAGCAACCCCCAGGCTTTGTTAGTCTTGCTAGAAAGTAATTCATGGGAATCTGCAATCACTATTACTTTTTCTGAGATGCCGTTCTTCTAAAAGGACAGGGAATTCAAGCACGCTTCACTGCTTTCTCCTTCAGCTACCACTGACAGACGAGGCTCACTGTCCTAACCGTCAGCCATCTCCTCCCAACCTTGATAAGGATCCAAGGGCCAAGTAAGATTAGTTGCCTGCTGAAGAATGTCCGCAGTTCCTCTCACACATGGCAAGAACGCTGCGTGGAAAGTTGCAATTCTGTTCTTGTGGCCAATTGCTGTTTTTTACTGGGTTATGCTTTAAAAGAGATGTTATAAAAATAAAGAATTTAACAAGCACTGGGGCCCACCCAAGACACAACTGTGAGCTCCAAGCCAGAAAACAGTGCCTATCTCAGAATATGTGTAAGAAGAGGCAGGTCAAAGAAAGCTGATGGGCTAATGTAGAGATACAAAGACTGTAAAAGCAAGTACTGGCACTCACTACTACTTTTAAGGCTTACTATATTACTTAGTTGTTGCTTGCCAGCCAGTTCATGCCCTTCAGGAAGCATACTTATCCCATTTATATGAGAGGGGACAATTTTCTTGAGTTATCGCAAAGGATTTCAGACTAACATGTTACGATGCTGGAAGACATGGAGAAGAGCAAGAGAAAACAGAGAAGGATGAAGGAGCACGTACTCCCCACTCCAATCAGTACAGAGATTTCAGGGGCAAGATGCACAAAACTGCAGATCTCCCATTGCTCGCTGTGGGTCAGAAGTCTGCGCCTGCAGACCAGGACCACACAGGCTCCAGCTCCAGCAATGTGTGAAAATAATCTCCCCAGGAGAAAGAAAACATACACCTATTAACCACTTAGAAAGAGATTTTCAAAGGCTTTTGATATCCAGCTGGTCTTGATTCATATTGACTTCAACAAAATAACCTTGGACCAATGGTGAGCACTCTGAAAAATCCCCTCTATAACTTGCCATTGAGGTATGAAAATAAGTGGTGTAAAAGGGATTATTAAAAAAAAAAAGATGACAAATTAGAAATGAAAGGTTAAAATAAAATTTGGCTTCAGGCCATAAACTAGGGGGAAACTAACAGTAAAGATAGTTAAATGACTGGAAAGAGAACGCAACAGGAGCTATTATGAAAAAAAGCTGATAGCTTTTAAGAAAGGATTTGTATAGATAGCTGGGGAAATAAATTCCGTATGTGATAGAAGTGCAATTGAGAAATTAAATAAATGGAAAATAAGGATGACTAAGTAGTAGTTAACATGGCGCTTCTCAGTTGTATACTATTATCACATCTATTTTTAATGTCTCTTCAGCTGTCTGCAATTGTCATGCTTTTTTCAGAACTTGTTCCAACGCTCTTTGATACCGAATTAGCTGTTTTTCACTATCCAATGCTTACAACCGCATCTTTTTCTTACTCAACACTCTCCTTTTCCGACAATGTTATTCCATTGTCTCCGTTTTTCATCTCTCCTTATATGTTGACTCCCCAGTTTCTGAGCCTTCCAACTACCCTTGTTCATCTTTTTTCTGGAGCTCTTTTGGTTGAATCCTAGCATGTTTCTTTTCTTCTTTTCTAAAGATACAAGCATGTTTTATATCATATCTGGCTACTGTACACATTGTTACCCCTTCAGAAGGGCATTGAACAGCTATAACAGTGTTCGCATTGGAAAGAGTAAGCTAAACTAAGGGAAAAAAGAAGTTCTTTCTGGCTTTTGCTTTCTGGTTCTTAAAAAAGAACCCAAACATTTAAACTCTCCCCTTTTCCTTTTTATCCTCAAATAACACAATCTTTCCATGAGCAGCTGAATATTCAAACAATAACAGGCATCAGAAGCATTTGTGATTCTAGAGCTCAGGACGTGTCTAAGTAGAAGTGATAACATGAGATTTAATAGTACTGAAAAAATATAAAAATTCTAACGTGATGTATGGGCTACTGAGGGAACCTGACTTTTTCTTTCTTTTTAACCTTACAAGTATGCTTGCTCCTTAACTTTACAGATTCCATATTAACTTGGGGACACTTTTTTATTTATTAAAAAATCAGTTCCAAACATGCTTCAGACAGTCAAATTCACCATTGTGTGATGCCTCAGATTATTCAGCTTCATCATTAAAAAGTTCACAACCTTTAATTTCTCTACTTTAGTACTATTCTCTTTACCTTCTGTATGCAAAGCCAATGGTGTAGTTGAATTGTACTTAACGATGCTCTTTGGAAAGTTATTTTCAAAATTCAGACTTCCACCACAGAGTAAGCTTACCTTCAGCTGTGCCTGAGATACCATCAGCTTTGAAATTGCTCGTGCTTTTCTTCCTGCGGTGTTTCTTTCTGTTGGCATGAGGTGAAGGAGGTGGATCGAGTTTGGGGCTCGTTGTACTGGATATACTTGGGCTTGAACACACAGAATCTCCTAATCCGGTATCTGCAATTGGGGGGGTGGGG